>KK122169.1:125175-191586 GCA_000611955.2 Stegodyphus mimosarum
ATTAACTTATCCAAATTAATGCAGTTAAATTGTTCATCAATTCAATAATCAACTATATGAATAAAATGTCGAAATCACTGAAGGGAAAAAATGCATAAAATTTTGTAAAAAGTTGGTTCTTAAGGGCGGCATCCTTGAAAGCCTGATACTCAGGTGTCCCATTTGCTCTCAAGAAAATCAAGCAGCCCAGTATATACAGAAAATTTATTCTTCTAAAAATAGCATTTTCGATGTTAAGAAAAACAAGATATATTAAAAAAATGCAACTACAATAGATAGAAGAACTATGTTAGACTGATTTACTATTAGCAATATTCCAACTATTAAAAATCTCAGTGCTCGCGTAATAATATTTGCTCACGTTATTATTCTTATAACCTTCACTAGTGTTATAAAATACGGAGAAATTTGTTCTCTTACCCATAACATCTTGATTTTTGGTCTGATCGATACAGAAATTCATATATTCAAAAAAGATTCAGAAATTCAGTGAAACTGCCAAAATTTTCCATAAAACACGATCATTTGATTCCTGATTATATGAGGCACTTTTATGCCGCATTTTTCGAATTTATGTTATACGAAACAAAGTTAAGTTTTAACAAATTTACGCAAATTCCTTTTCAAAACATCAGAAATATATTTATTAAAATAACCAATAAGTGATCAAAGATATGTTAATTAAATAATACAAGCCAGTCTTCTTCGTTGAAGCTAAGCATTATTAATGGACACAGTTTCTTTTCAGATGAGACATTCTCATCTTCTAAGTTTTCTTCTCCAGCATCTTCATCTGTAGGTTACAATTAATTAAAAAATAAGATAGACAGATAAAGAATAAAAAAGAGGGAAAAATATTACTTTCATTTATTTGTGTTCTCGTGATAAAATATTTAAATTCTGCCATACGAAGATAAGTGTCTGTAATTTAAGAAAATAATATAATTCGAATGAAAATTGAAAGCAACTTTTTTTTTATATTGCTTTCTAAATTAATTGTATTTGGGTCCGTTATATGTGGAAACATTCTATTTTAATACAAATGCATTAAAGTATTTAAATCTGTTCAGAGTTTTGGCTTTCCAATAATGTAACTTGACTTCAAATTAAATTTTTAACTTGGCAACCGTATTCTCGAAATTTGCTGTAGGAATGTCATGTCAAAACAAAAGTTGCCTGTAATTATTTTAAAGAAATGTATTATCTTAACTATCTCTTCGTTGGCTGCATGCATCTTGAATTACAGATTAAAAGAAAGAAAAAAATCTGCCTTATACGTCAGCCATATTGATCTTTTGTGAAGGTCTATTACTTCATCTAAACCAGATTTCAAGAAATTAGTCATTTTCAGAGGTGTCATCTTATAATGGTTATCGCAACGACAGAATTCACTGTCTTTCGCTGGATACCTACGCTTACAATTAAAATTCTCTTAATGCGCCGGCTACACTGCAGAATACTAATTAAAATCAATCATATGAAAGGTGTCGCTATTCTCTTCTGAGAAACATAGACAATTGCAACTTCCGTTAGACTCGAAAGCATGAATGCAAATGAAACACAGGGGTGGGGAAAAACACTATCATATTAAAATTGTAACTAAAAGCTTAAAAGAAATAAGAAGCCGAGAAGGAGGAATTTAAATAAATTTTTAGTGCTGGCATCACATAAGTAACTGCAGACCGAGATCACTTTTTTCATTCGCTTCTGAACGAGTGAAATCTGCGGCATAAATCTCATCAGATGTAGAATTTTCTTTGTTTCTAAAGATACACAGCACTCCTTACAATATGCTTTTAAAAAGTATTAAATCTTTCTCAATTTCCCAACATGTTCACCAACTAAATCACAATAATATCAAGAAATCGTATGCGTATTCTGTTTCCTTGATTTTATTTTAAACGCGGATTCTTTCCACAACGATATTACCAACTAGACCTATTAGCCGAGCAGGGACAAGGATCTAGGTTAGCAAGGGGCGCTAAATTAGCTATGAAAAAAATGCCTTTACTTTCACTTTTGCGAAGCATCGAGAAGCAACTTTTTTAAAACATCAATAAAAAGCGCGCTCTTGACGCTGCGTTTCATCCTCAGTGCTTGAAAAGTCAACTGTTTTATTTTTGTTAATCATCCTTCCTAGTCAATAATCATCCATAGGCTGCTACCTTTTTACTAGTATACACTTCGCTCACTATAGTATCAAAACAATAAACAGCAAAATTATTTAAGTACGATTTAATTGATTTAAGTTATTATCGTCCTTTATATGAGCCACAAACAAAAAAATCTGAAGCAAAATAAATATACTACGTATAAATTCCTTGCTGTATTTTTTAAAAGAGTTTGCTACAGAACGAGATTCGAGGTTCTTTATCCCACTTTATCTAGATTTATTTTGTCTCCGGACTGCTCAGTTGATCATAGATACATTTTCAATTAGACACAGTAATATGTAGTTTCACCTTTTCTGAATTATACTGTTATGAGACGTAATGTTTAGTATAAGAAAAAAAAACAAGGTATGAAATATTTTGAGGGAGAATTAAATGTTCTCTTAAATTGCAAGAAAAACGATAATAAAAAAGCTTATTGCAGTTCGGCTTTATTAACGATAATGAACATAAACAATATATTCTTCAAAAAAAAAATCTGACTTTATACAGAAGTTTTAAGAATTTTTTAATAATTATAATAATTATTATTATTTAAGAATTATGTGAAGGAAGAGAAACAGAACGAAAATGTTTGCTGTTGTAACTCACTTTTTGAATTAAAAATTAGCAACAAGCTACCTATCAAATTCACAAATTCAAAGCATTGTAATCACACAGGACAATCAATCGATCACGAGTGATAGATTGAAAGGTGAAATATGAAACGACATTAAATTACATTAAAGATGAAACCGTGCTTTAAGAAATATTATCAGCCATTTTCGATTCGACTAAAAATTGCTTCCATGCAGTCAGCCTTTTCGTAGGGAACCGATCCTGCCGAAAGTTAACAGCATTTAACAATCTTGCCTAGTCGGCCACAAACATTGACCAGGAAATACGAAAAGCATAGAACCAATGTTTATTTGCTTATTTACTATACGTACACGTAAAACAACGAAAATACTCTTGCAATGAGCCCGTTCCTTAAGATTCACAATCAAGTAGAATTTTCAACAAGTTTCAGCAGCCTTATTCACTCGACTACGGGAGCACGGAATTATCATAAGAAAAAGAAAAGATAATTTATTGACTAGATTTAAAGCGGAGTGAAGTAAGGCGAAGCAAACATTTTCAACTTAAATTATATTCCATTAAAACGAACATGTTGAGCTAGAAGAATATATTAATATAAATTAAAGATTTTGAAACATATAAATTAATTGTGATAGCAAATTATTGCAAATTTGCGCAACGAAACCACAGCTTATATTAAAATACGCAATGAAAAACTCTTTGAAACAGAGCAATTTTTAATTCAAATTATTTATTATAATATTTTAAACGGAAATCCTCTTCTACACTTAGTTGGATTGCGGAATATCAAATGCTAAGTCGAAAATGTAATTAATTTAGATGCCACCAAATGTGTGGTTTACATAAAACATGTGGAAGGATGTAGCAGGCAAGCGAAATGTTATAAATCAAAGACTAATGCTGCCCCCCCCTTTTTTTCGAGAACCCAAATTCATTCAATACTTAATACCAGATACCACTGAATGATACCATTGAATTATACTAGAAGGTGCTTTTAGCGGTAGTCTTGTATAATAACTGTTGTTTCGTACGAGAATCGTTTTCCAACCTTGTTAGCTTTCCCAGAAGTAAAAAAATGTCGTGAGCCAGAATAGCGGTCGGAGGGAGGCAAAGCAGAGGAAGACGAAGTGTGGTACGCCCCGAAAGGCATGTTTTTGGAAACAGTATTCGTGTTAAACAATATTTTATAGAGTTGAGTCATATGGTCGAGGCATATAAAGAAAACAAAATTCTGAATTGCCATACGGAATAAATTTGAGAAGAAAAATAGTTTTTACGCTAATTATAATATTCAAAGACATCAAAACAAGATTTCAACAACTACACAGTCTTGTTATACGGTTTTTACTCCTTCAAAACTTCTGAATGAAAAACACGAAGATTAACTAAATTATGATTACAGTGACATTAATAAAGCAGAATTACTCATTAAGAGAGAAATATTTCAGAATTTTATTTCCGTTATTCTGTGGGGGAAAACGATAAAGGGCGATCCTTTTGAATTTTTACCGTTTAAACTTCAAAGTTCGGAATACTGTAATACTACTGAAGTTTCGTCACAATTGCTCTAAGTGTTATTCGTAATGAGGAATCTCTTAAATAAAAAATACTTTAAGAAGTATATAAAGCATGCAAATGTATATTCTGCATATACAAACACCTTGTCTACATAAAACCACATTGTCTACATAACGGCAAATTGAGCAATCAAGCAGACTTCTGTAATGCAGTCAACAGTAAAAAAAAAAAAGAAAAGAAAGAAAGAAAGAAAGAGAGAGAGGCATATTAATAACATAATTTTAAAATGCAGGAAGCAAAATTTTATTTAAAAAATAAACGTACACTTTCAATCTACTACCCTACATGTCATTTTGACCTTTCTGAGTTTTGTGTATAGAGACGGGCGGTAAAAGTTCTGGTTACGCTATTGCCAGCACGTTCACTGATTTGTGTTATAATCAGTACCATAAAGACGATCAATGGCTAAAACAGATGAACTCTGGCAACGAATTACGGTTATCTTGACTACAATAATCCAGAACGTCAGCAGCGATTTTTGCTGCTTACCGTGGTTACTTTCGGTAGTGGGAAAACAGTACTTTTGAGTATGAAGTTTTCATTCGCGCACAGCATCCACCAGCGTAAGATAATAATATACTAGTAGTATTTATTATCTCAAGTTGATACAAACTCTGTATGTGCATGTTCAGAATTTTTGAGGAGATTTCTGGCATTTAAGTGTAGTCAACAATTTTAGGAAGAAGGAATTTAGGAATTTTAGAACACAGAAGAGCTCTAATATTCTGACATGCCAAAAAATTCTAAATTATAATAGAAGTTAAAACTTTTTTTCAAAGTAAAACGTGTTGAATTTTACACAGCACGTATTACAATATTCACATGATAAATCACTGTATTCATCACAGTAAATTATAATTCTTATATTTAAGTTCTGCTTATCGTAATGAACCTATCTTTATTTTCCAACCAAATAATTTTACTATTACTGGCAAAATAAGACAAAATATCTTACTGATTTAATATGCAGCAACTATATCTTCTTTTACTGCACCTAAGTTTGTAACAAAAATTCGCTTTTATTGGGTGGGACCATCATAATAGGCAATCTTCTGTAATTAGTGTTATTTGACATTCACGATTACCTGGCTATCATTCAGTGCTCAGTAATGAACGAAACTTCTTTTCTAAATTTTTTAAGCGTGCCTTCTATCAAGATTTCGTAATGAATTTTATTAATATTTGGATTATTTTTGTTTAAAAACTATTATTACTAGAGAAGTTCTACCCTTTGAAAGGCCCAAAATTTGTAACGTACATAATTGCATACGGAGATTCTAAAATATGAGGGAGGGTGAGAATAAAAGAAAGCCGAAAAGCCGATTTAACGGAGGAAATCTGTGACCCAGAGTGTTGATATACTTTTATTAGCTGCGAAGATATCCTAAGTATAAAATGATGTTTGTAGGGGAAGGGGAACTTGACATTTTAGCACAATTTTTTTTTTTTAATTTCCAACATAATATAGTTTCACAGTCTCTCTTTTGCGAGGTACAGCAGCAAAAGAAACTCTCCCCCCCCCATAAATAACAGAAATCTGAATGATCTTTCAGTTGGTTTATTTCACCTCTGTCAATTAATTTCGCGTAGCTGTATTAATCAAATACAAGCAAATAAATCACTTCCAAACCGTTCCTTCCTTGTTTCTTATATTTTTTGTTATTTTAGATGTATTTTATATACATCAACAACAGATCTATCTAGTTGATACAGATCAAGCGAATAAAAGTATTTTCTAGTATTTACGTGCTACGAAAACTTCAGTAAAGCGGCATAAAAGTCAGTCGAGTACCTCACCTCCCCCAAAATCAAATCATTTAAATTATGTGCGTTTTCTCTTAAGGCCATATGCTAATAAGAAAAACATAAAACCTAGAACTCATTTTCGTACCAGAAACCATAAAATTTGTTTCGCATTCTAATTCATAATGAAGTTTTGCACGCAAAACGGAATGTCCAGCCAAAAACCCACAGCTCTGCTAAAAATGAATTCTCACATTTAACTAAAAGAAAAGAATTGCACGCGTGCGTCTCGATCGAACCAAGAACATTAATTTAAGATCGGTTTTCAAGGAGCCCTGCACTTGCGTCATAACAGAGTTTCCGGGATGACTTCACGACTACGTCGATTTTTGTTACGGTCGAACGCGATTTTCCACTTGATCTAACGATCGATATGAACTTAAGTGATCATTACGGAGAATTTTTTTATTCTTTAATGTTAAATGAGACTTTTCTGTCGGACATTCGTTCTCTGTATAGAAACAATACTTGCTATTGTCTTTAGAAAGTTATGTTGCAAAGTTGCAACTGAAATAAGAATTACTGATAACGAAAGCATACGGTAGATCAAGAACGGGAGTATACAATTACGTTTATAAACATTTACATACCTAATCCGACAATTGATACGTACTGCGAAATTTTCGAAGAAAATGCTCCCTCATTATAACGCGGAAGCTTGATGGAAGAATTACACCCGCGTTACAGATGAAGTGCTTCCTAATAAACAAATCGAATATATAAACAGAGTAAAGACAACTCTTAGTTAATATTCAAGTTCAAAAATTAATTCTTATTTAATATTAAATTTCAAAAATTATTCTTTACACACTTCAGTTATCAAATTACGTAAAGAACAACAACACATAAAATCAAAAATCACAAAATATTATAGTCACCACAAAGAAAGTAAATACATACAACCACAACAATGTTTATATATGTACATACATACATACGCATGTGGGGTTATGCAAATCAAAACAGCAATATATACGAACGTTTTAAAATTTCTCTCTGAAATTTTTAGCTATTCATTTTTTTCAGCAAAATTAACTTTTCATTGCCAAGAGATTGCATAGTTTTAAGGGAATACTCATCTTCAGCTTGACAGCCTCCATCTCAACATATTAGCAGCTCCTAATGCTTGTTAATCTGATAGGCATCACTTTTTCTTTAAATCGTCTAGCTCATCCTTTCTTATCTCATTTTTGACTACGTTAAGCAATAAAATTATTCCATAATAATCTGACATGATACCTGAGAAATAATTCCATGATTATCTTATTTATATGGATTTAAGCTACACTAATTAACAACAAACGTAATTAAGCACAAACTGCAGTACATCTGGCATCATTATAAAGAATGATTAAGGTATTGAGGATGTGAAATTAATGTTCTGTATTCGGTACTGCTCTGGAAAGAGCAAATAGCCTTGTATACTTTGCCATTTCCAAACTCTACTATTTATCAAAACATTTTCTATTGAAAAAAAATAATAACTGACAAATGCACATCGAGTTTTAAATGTGATTCAGCATAAAAATATTTAAATATCTGAAAACAATGCAAGCTTTCAGCATATTCAAAGTGACACAATTTTTCAGAATGCCATGATATTATTATCCTCCTCATATTTAGGTTCATATTTTCTGATTCATCGATTTAATTACAGAAACGCAATCTCCCGAAATCTACCACATGCTTTGGAAAGGGGCAAGAAGCTCATATGTTACTAAAAGAAACTGAAATTGCAGAAAGGAAAAAGCTCGAAAATCTCATGCAGGCGTAAACAGAATCTAGAAAAAACTACGAACACTCAGCAGCTTTAGCCATATGGTAAGAGTTGATCAGGTTCATATTTTCATATCTTAAATACAGAGGACCATCGTAGTACTTCAACATCAAAAGCCAGACCATTTACTGATTTTCTTACATTCAGAATCTACTTTCATTTAATAGTACCATTTAAACGGCGCCAAGAACCCTCCCACTAATGAACTGCGCCAAAGACAGGCAAGTTAAATATAGTCATTTCTTAAGTCCACACGCGCCCACCACAGGCCGAGTCACTGAACACTCGTAGTTCGGTCCGAGGTTCGAATCCCGCAAACGAGCTGGCTGCATGGTCGTTTTCGTGGTTTTCTCCATGTATAACGTGTATACGAGCCACTTTTCCTTAGAAAGTCCTCCACAAAGGCATCCTTTCGCTTACACAGATAGCCCTCGAGGCTTTGCCGTAATCACATAAACCATACATCTAAGTCCACCCGTCACGAGAAAAGCTTTGAAAAGAGTTACCACTTTGGCACAAGTCCATTAAAAGGGCTGATTTTAAAAACAGGGCCGTAATAATAGGGGAGTAATAAATTTTTTATTATTATGTTGTTGTTGTTTCAAATAGCCAGACACTTGCAACTTAAGGTTATTATAGTCGGGAATGGCGAAAACTTTTCTGCTATTTAACCTTCTCATCACTGAGAACGTTGCAAAAGGTGCACCACAGGAAGTGATATCGATTTCACAGGCGGATGAAAGGGCTCCATCAGTCCCAGCTTTAAAAGCAACATCTTAGGGAACGAATCCGGCGGTCTCCCAGTCCTCTTCATCCATTAATCACTAAGAACTTTCGGCTCAACAATATTTTAAGGGCCTCCATACCGCAAAGTTACTATAACACAAACATCTATGACTTCTCAGATATTCGAACACGGGCTATGACAGCCGGTTTACTTACCATCATGCCAACGATTTATCATTATTAGCCAAGATACTGAATACTTAAGAAAATCTTAACGAAATTCCAACACAAACATTTTATTGGCTGCGCCACCAGAAGTATTTCACCATTAACGAACACAAATTTCTGACAGAAAATGCCGATTTTACATAGACAGAAGTTCCAGTGTTTTAGCAATTCACGAAATTTAAGATCTTTATCATCTGAATTATAACAGTACACTACTTAACAATATAAAACAGTAAACAATTAAAACAATTACGCAATTCTTAATATTGTTGTTTTTCCCCCTTTTACTAGTAAAAAAGGTCATTAACAAAATATTTGATGCCCAAACTGCGAATTTCATCTTCTATTTTCGTTGTTAGTTGTAGACAGACGGAATAGCTTAGCTTCAGAAAAGCCTTTCTAATGAGAATTAATTACGTTACGTTTATAATGAGAATTAACAAATATGTAAAAATAATTTTTTTTGAAATTATTTCGATACTCAGTTATACATGTTTGAAAGTCTACGGAATAATAGTGCCAACTTAAATAATAAAAATTATTTAATTTCATACGTTATGCCCCGTTTGTGAAATACCTGACAAAAGGAGGGGGAACTTCTTAATTAATAACATTTTAAAAAAATTACCTCGTTTTATAACTTAAATGTTTTTAAAAAGTTCTAAGAAGTTACACTATTATTATAAATAACAAAAGATGATTCTAACACAATATATTTAGTAGTATTAAAAGCATTTTTTTTTTAATACAATTTTTTTTCGGGGGGCTGAGCACAAAGCAACGATCTTAAATGTCTTAGCTGTAAATTCAGTGATAGCTTTCGCTTGTTTTGGGGCAATTTCTTTTTCGACAAATTTTAAAGCAAACGCTAAATTAAGTTTAAGATTATTTGTATAGTTTTACTTTTAGACATCTTGTAGGTTTTTACTTTTCAATTAATAAATGTTGTAAAAGTTCCTAAAATTGTTTTACTCTCAATATGCTTATATCTTTCATATATTTCATGTTTGAAATTTTTAAATTCACATTTTTTCTCTTTCGCAATACAAATGCCTTGGTTTACAAATGCCTCTCTCACACACACACTTATATACAAAATGATAAATTCAGTCAGTCTCACAAGGTAGATTAAGGTACAAATATCAAAAATAAGGTAATTAAAAATATTTCTGTTGAAAGCTATATAATAGAATCAGCTATCACAGCTTTATTCTAGCTTTTTTCTGACAAAGCAGATTAAATTAAGTGTTACCCATTTTCGGCTACATATACACATTTAATAATATTCAAGGAGAAAAAGATGGGTACTCACTGAAGATTTATAAAAATATTTAAATTGTTCAGCATAGATTTTATGTAAAAGCGGTTCATTTAAGAGGTTTAGAAACGTACAGATTTCTTAATTTAAAATAAATGTCTAAAGCATTTGTTAAACGTTCCACTATCCACATTCATCTAGTTATCTTTCTACACATTAACTATCTAATCCCAGTCCATTTTTTAAAATTATTCCTTATTGATTTTGAAAACAAACAAAGCATAATAATAATAATATTTAATTTTAACATATTTTCATCTTTGGAAGTGATTAGAGCAAAACCTCGCACTTTAAAATAAAATAATAAATAAAATACAAATTATTTAATTTTTTATAATACACCACTTTCCTTTTACAGTTTAATATATCCCTATATATCTTTAGAAGTGAGTTTAAAAACTCTCTCTACACATTAACAAGTACATGTAACTTATTAGCTTGGTATCCATTACTCAAAAAAAATAAATAAGTAAAAATACAAAGAATCAATCTTTTAGTTCTAGGTCACCAGTACTCAACGCCTCGCTTAAAAGCCAATTTCTAGCACTTCCACTGAAAGAAAGATTAACCCAGTTCCTCCTTTTACGCTCATAGATTATTTACACTGATTCGACTAGAAACCAATATGTGCGCAGCTTTCTTACTCAAACTGTGCTTCATTTCAGAAAACACATACTTTGATCTAAGACGAAATAATAACTTTCTAAAACGCAGTTTTAGTCTCTTTATCAGTAAGAACCTTCCTGTACGTCTTCAACAGAAAATTTTACGTTCATTCGAAAATATTTTACTCCATCGTAATTTCGTTTATAAGCACTTATCGAGACGTATAAATCTAGCTTCTCAAAAAAGTTGCATTGTGCGCTTTCAGGCTTAAATAATACACTCTTCACATTTAATTACAATAATGCGGTTCACGCAGTTAATTACAGTAAAACGACTGATTGATTGTACATGAAGCCAATACACCCATACATATTTATTTCACTTCATGAATTTCACTCATATTTTAAAATCAAAAATACGATTCATACAAAACAAAGACTAAATTTAATATTAAAGCTAAAAAGATATTTCTATTTTATAAGCGAAATAGCGAAGTCGTATTCTGAATCTCATTAATGAGAATATTATTTGGTGACAGCTTTACCGGAAATATAATTTTCTAAAAAAACATTAAGCCTAAATGTAAGGTGAAGTACGTATTATTAAACTGTGAAGTGAATTTGAAAAGTGAAATTATTAACACAAAATGTAACCCGCGACACTGCAGTCTGATAATCACTGTGCGACCTGCAGAATAGAAACAAGACAGCAACTCAGATTCAAGATAATCAGCGAAGAAGATTTTAACAATATAAATGCATGCAAACGATATTATAAATCTATAAAGGCTTACTACTATCTAATAATTAATGTTTTCTAAATTCTTCCGTTTTTTGGCAATAGCATATTAGTAAACAAAATTTATGATAAAATCCTAAAAATACTTCCCCAAAAAATTGTTACTGCGAGTTTTCCAAAAAAAAATTTTAATTTTACCATTTATGTAGATGGTTACTAATTACGAAAACACATGCATATACAATATTACTCTGAAGTCCTAGTAACGTTTAAAAAATAACGTTTAAAAGAAACTTATTCAAACACTTCACAAATTAATTTCTTAAAAAACGTTTGTGAAATGTTTGAGTATTTAATTTTCTGTGCGAACACAGATATTAGTTTCATTTTTCCTCATAACAAAATTTTGCACGAAAGTATCAAAAATTCTTCTTTACTTACAAGGTATTCGCTTGTCAGATAATTTTACAACACATACGATTAGCGCCAAAAATGGTATTTCAAATGATAAAAATTTTATGAAACTTCTAAATTGCATTAAGCTTTATACAGTAGCTCACATTTCTTTTCAGACACTTGTACTTTTGAAATTTATTTGCATAGATGATGAACTAAATATTGAAGCACAGGCTCCAAATTCTTTTGTAATATATTATTAGTGGAGAGAAGCGTTAGGCCAAAAGGGCTGTTAGTCTCGATGGCGTATCACTTTTTAAATTGTTTCCACCAGCTATTATCGCCCTGTATTATATTTTTAAAGAAATTAAATAATGAAGAATCTGCATGAATATATGCATATTTCTCGCGTTGTGAAAAAAAAAACACTGTACCTAGAGCCATAAAATTTTAAATTATGTAATCCTCCATCCGAACATGGGCATCTGGAAGTTCGAATTTGCTTTATTATCAAATTATACTTTAACAAATTTTTGATTAACAAACTTAACGGTTTCAAAGCGAGCAATGGCACTACTGTATGGGAAAAAAGAAAAGAAAAGAAAATTTACCTCCAGCACGCGAGACTGTCAAAAGACTACCGGAAATTCTAGATATGCTGTTTTTACTTCCTCATACGAAGTAAAGAAAGTATTGTAATCGCGAAAAAATCCGGGTACCATAATCTGGTTATCATAAATTAAGGAAAAATTACAAAAGTAGCGATAACTCCCTCAAACATAAGCCAAACCGTGTAAAATTTGAATACGTTGCCAAGTAAGAGCAGTTGAGTAAAAGTGCAATATGCAAATTAGTGGCGCTGCACTCGGAATACGTCATCGACGAGGACAATAAAAGTCTATGTTTGAGAGAAAGCCCACATATTTCACTGTGAGAGTCACATCAGAAATCTGAGATAGCCAATTCGTAACAATGATCTCCAGGCATCAGTTGCTTGCAGAACTACGATGGAGAACCATTCGGAGACTAGAGGCAGAACAAAGTCAAACAGAAGTGACCAGATGTCTAAATATGAGGCCTTCTGTCGTTCAAAGACTTTCGAGGCAATTTCAAACCACAAATTCGACATCTAGGAGGTTCAGCCAAGGACGGCCAACTGCTACGACGAGCGCCGATGACCGATATTTGACATTATGTACACGCAGGAATAGAAACGCTACTACGACTCTTCTTACATCCTCCCTTGCTGTAGCCACCGGAAGGTTGGTGTCAACTGTGCGTAGAAGGCTTCACGAAGGTGATCTGTATGCGAGGCGACCAGCCATTTGTGTGCCATAGGAGGGACCGTTTGCAGTGGGCACGACAACACGTCACTGGACGCCTGATCAATGGAGGGCTCTCCTCGTTACGGATGAGTCCAGGTTTAGTGTAGAAAGCGATAGTAGGCGTTATTTGATATGGAGAGAACCTGGAACCCGTTATCATCCGTGAAAGAGATGCATATGGAAGAGGCAGTGTCTGTGTTTGAGGTGGCATCTCTTTGGCGATCACATTCCATATTGAAGGTACTTTTCCTATAGCAAACTGACACCTTCGATTTGTACATTTTATACATGTGCTAATTCCTATACTACCATAATTGTTTGGTAATTTCTTTTTATGCTATTTGATACTTTACTATGTGTTGTATATTGTGGGTAAGTTTCATAAAATTCTACATGCAACTTTTTCAGTAATCGTCATTTTTGTGATTTTTCCTTAATTTATGATAACCAATGTATTTCAACCGCTCTCGAAACCATTTGAACGATGTTTTTGCGTGATATCTGTACGCGCGGACAGAATAAAGGACTGTTGTTGCCAAAAAGAATTGTAGAATGGATTCAGAACAGATTTTTTTTCTTGACATCTGTATGTAAGTACGTATGTATCCCGTATAACTCAAGAATGAGTAGCCGTGGAACGTTGAAATTTTGTATATGGGATTGCTAGAACATGTAGTTCCGCACCTCCCTTTTCCGTTGCAATCCACCGCACTAAATGTGTATGTGTCTAAATAAAAGTAATTAAAAGTAAATAAAAAAGCCTATGACTTGCGCTATAGCTGCAAAGTAATAAACTAATAATTCAATTTTCAATTTAAAGGATTATGTCATTTTTTATCTTCTTCTGATTTTGAATTACTTTTTAATGTTCTAAAATATATAACTTTTGTTTTTATTTTTGTATTTTAATTTGAAAATGAGAGTGTTGGGGATTATTTCTTCTAAAGTAAGGATAGCGTTTAGTAGTGTTCTTCATGAACAGCTTAAATTTAAAAGATTATTTACTAATTTAATTTTGTTTATGAAGGTTCTTTTGGCTTTAAATGGACTAATGTCTTCCTATTGACTGAGTATTGTTTAGTGCCTTATGTTTTGGCTCTTGCAGAAATATAACTTGATCCTTACTTAGAAGAAAGACGAAACACTCTCACATAATGTAGTTGTTGTTAACTGATAGTAGATTGGTTTATTTCCTTGACATGTCACATAATCTGCAATCAATGACAATAGCTACTTTTTCAATACTTAAAATTTTTGCTTTTGATTTTGATTTTGATATTTTTGCGATTGAGGAGTTTTCTTTGCAGATTTTTATGTTTTTAAAGCAAAGGCGATCTAGAAAATACTAATTTAAACTACTAAAAATACAGACTAATTTTTTTCTTATTATAATTCATGGTTTTAAATTGAATTTCTACTCTTTGGAGATGGATATGGAAAGTTTTCTTATTACAAATTATATATATATATATTCCCATTCTGTTTTTTTAGTCTTATATGTTGGTAAACTGTGCATTTTTTGCTTTAAAAGTGATTGAACTATGTAGTTTTTATGTTCCAGTTAAGGATTTTATGCCCTTTGTTAATCTGCATGGAATTGTTTTAGAATTATAAACAATTTAAAACTTTAAGTGGCGAGTTAAGCCTAACAAACCCCAATCTGATTACATTTGAAATTCAGTAGAATCGTGAACTAAGTCAGTTTCTGCACTTTCAGTGCCTTTTTGTCGGATGGGACCAAAAGTAAACTTTCAGTTATGTTCAGAAAAATCTACCTTCTTGTCCGCTGGCCTTTTTCTGTATTTTACAATTTTTAATGAAGATGTTTTGAGTTATTCATTTATTTTTGCTTTTCCGCGAAGTGAGAACTGAATTAATTGAATGATAAACATACCTCTAATGAAATTCGAGGAAATAAGTTTAAAAGAAATACAGCAAAAAAATGTGTATAATTTAATAGGTCATACAAGGAAGTCATGTGTTGTTCACATCATATTTTTTAACGCTTTGCGTTATTGCTGTTGAACTGAATTTTATATGGTTTAAGCGCGAAGAACATGATATTTAATAAAGGTAACACACGAAACGTTAAAAAAAAAAAAAAAAAAAAAAAAAAAAAAAAGGGGGGGGTCTCTTTGGGTGCAATATAAAATCTGAAAGCGTTCAGGTTTTTTTTCCCCCGGTCTACTTTAAGCCTTACTTGTTACAAAACAAATACCCTCAAAATATTCCTGGCAATCAAATAATTTATTCAAAAAGTGCTGATCAGTAACTCAGACACTCTAAAGTTTTGATGAGATGTTCTGGTAGACAATATTCCTTGTCATAATTTTTGTTTCAAAAGAAAATACGTCACAAGAATTATTATCTGCATCTGGAAATTATTACTTGTTTAGAAAAATATATTAACAATTCCATATCTGAAACGAGCAAATTAAACTTGTCATTATTTTGGAGGGGAGAAGGGGAGTTTATTAATAAATAACCGAACACCTTGCATTTTATACAGGTGCGCGCATTTACCTCTTTGACTCAGGTGAAAAAATATGTAGCCACTGCTCTGATCAAAAGCAACGACTTATTGAGCCGTAAAATAACATCACAGCGTGGACAATGTGATATCAATCAAAATTTTCAAAAAGAGATCCGAAAGAGAAGTAAACAAACTATAAAATGCTTAAAAGAAAGTTTACTTGAAAAACTGAACACTTCTATCCAACAAGCTGCTCTAAAAAAGACCTAAAAATCAATTGCTCGTCAAATTAAGAAAGATCTAAGCTTAAAAACCTTATGAAAATAACGGCTCCAAACTATGATAAAAAAATATTCGAGTAAAACAAAATTGCCTAAAATTTATAAGCAGCTAATAAATAACACCTGGAAGTAGGCGGAAGAGAAATGAATCGTATTTTATGTCTATCCTAATCTTGCTCTACGTTATCATCTTGAACATTCCGTACCTTTATCCATATGCACTTAAAAACAAAAGCTTAAAAGAAAAGTTACCACACGCCATACACGGAGAGGGCAATGTTTCTTAACAGCTTTTTTTCAAGGAATTGTAAATGCTTTTCATTTACTTAAATCAGTGTATTAAAAGGCTCGACTCCTTTCATCATACATCATCATCGAAATGAAGGTATTTTATCGCCTACCAGGCATTATATGAAACAACTATTTTAATAACCAGAATACTGATCCTGTATTTAAACAGAATAATACTTCTAACGTACTCTGCGCTAGAGATATCAAAATGCATTGAGATATTATTAAAAAAAAACTGAAAGCTTGAAATTTTTTTATTACGCCCAAAAGGGCGCTTTTTACTGACAAACATACGTTTCAAGAGCATTTGGGCTAAAAATATTTAAAACCAGTATATCTTGAATTTCCGATAGACTGTCTCTCGAAATGGAGATAAAAATATTTTATTCCTTACAGTGTTGCCACTGCTCGCTTTGAAACTGTTGAGTTTTTTAATAGAAATTTCGTTAAATTTTACAAAATATGAAAGAGACAATGAAACAAATTCGGTCTTTCAATTACCCAAGTTCGGGTGAGGTCTAGGTTCTATGTTCGGGTGAGGACTATTCAAAATTCGACGACTCTACTTACCTTATTTTTTCACAGTGCAAAAAACATAAATACATTCATATATCTTTATTATTTAGTTTCTTTAAATGTAATACAGAGCGATAATATTTGGTGGCAACAATTTGAAAAGTGATTCGACACAAAATGGCGTTTCGAGACTAATAGTCTTTCTGGGCTAATGCCCATTTGGGCTAAAAAAAAAGCCTAAAATTTCGACTCAAGTTCAACAGAATTTATCTCTGACTCTTAAATGTACTTGCATAAAGAACCGTACTAGCGTGCATGAGATGAGCTCTAGCAAATCTTATATATATATATATATATATATATATCCTCAAATTTGACACATTGTTATTGGAGACGCTCTTTATTATTTAAACGGCAATATATCCCCTGAAACATTTACAAAATGTTTTCAAAACAAATAATTTTAATTGACAATTTAAAGTGTACATTTAATATGTGCGCAAAGAAAAGAAAAGCAGAATTAAAAGGATAATTCCTACTAAAACACACTAATTTTTAAATAATTCAGTCTTACATAATTTTGCTTATTTCCATTTTAGCGAAAGTATAAAAGGTACTGCTATAACAGTAAAAACAAAATAAATCTTGCTAAACGATTACAATTTAACTGTTTTTCAAGATAAAATATGCATCTCAATTCTGTAAACGATGTTCCTATATTTTTCGCGCAAAACTGACACACACAACGCAAAATTTCGCATTCGTTGGTATAATGTGCCGACGCCATGAAATTTCAGACTTTTAAAAACAACCTTTTTTAAAATATCCTATACAAAAAGAATTAATTATCCGAATCTCAAATTTATTTAGATTTCATTAAAAGAAGGGTGAGAAACATTATTGTATAAAATTTATTATATTGGATGTGTAGTAGCAAAGCGACATTAAATATTTTTATATATATTTGAAATAAATTGTGTTTCGAATATGAGCACTATTTGTTAAAATACATGAAAAGTTCCTCCGGTCCGTAGCAATTAAATATTCATTTCACGTTTCAAAATTAAAAGTTTAAATATTATGAACTTAAAAAACTTCCTCAACGGGAAGGAAAAACAGTTGGCACATTATTTGGAAGCTATCCCGAAAACCGGAGGCGCGCATATCTGTCAAGCGCAACACCAAAAGATTGTTTGCAGCTAGAAATAGAAAGTTCTTCTTTCAGTGTGCATGCACTAAAAGACAGACTACACCACATACCTTCCTGAAGTGGGTTAAATAAACGAAACATTGTAATGGAAACCGCAGCCCTTCAAACGCATAAAATACTTCTTTCCCTCGCCCATTTTAGAATTCCACCATGTACTCAAGCTAGAGAAATGATGTAAAAAATTAATGAAATAACATAAGCAGCAGATTACAACCTATCAGAGTTCACGCACATTATCTTCAATAATATCGGAGAAGATATTACCATTTTCTAAGTATCTAGACAACTTTTGTTTCTGACTAAGTATCTGACCACTTAGTTCTAATACCAACTTTTGATAAAAAGCATTAGTTTGTTTTTTATACATGAATTACCTCTAGAGTGAATGTACTGAGATACATACACTTTCGAAAGCTGAAAAGATGGTATAATTGATAAACACTTTCATTTCAAACTGATCAGATATATTAGATAAGTGGGTATTCATTTTCAAAATATTTATTTGCCAATGGTAATCTAAGACGGATGAATTCTACTTGAAAACTACTTTTTATTCATCACTCCTGCAACAAGGAAAACCAGAGCGAAAGAAACATCATACGTGTAAATCATACATACATTCTACCGTATTTATTCATTACATTTTCTTGTATAGTTCCTTTATGCTACAGAGCATCAGAAACACGTTTTTAACATTGAAAACAGATAAACTGCTAATTTGGAACTGCCAGAAATCATTTTAAAAGGCGTTCTAGGAAAATAATAATAATACACTTTCTGCCAGGTTCCCGAATGTTACGAACTGTCGATTATTTGAATAAATTACGCAATTACTCCGTAATGATGAACTCAACATCTTTCCTTCGTTCGGACAGTTAATTGATGAAATATCGCGATATTTTTCTGAAACAGCTGAGGGAAGTAACTATAATATAAACTTCACATTTCTAATTATTTCGAAAAAAAAAAAGGATTAAAAGATTGAAAATTAAATATAAAACAATTAGTTACTATGCTAAAAATTTTCAGAAACATTACAAAAACAGCTTCAAAAATATTTGTTTTCCCGAAATAAACGTTACAAACAACGACCTAATACACAATATTACTCATGACATTTAATGCAATAGTTGAGTTCGTGACGAGCATATACGCACAGTAGTAAAAAACTGTGGAAAGGGGGGACTAATCTATTATTTCCAGTTGCACGTACAAAATCTCGGATGATAAATGCTTCTCATGAAAAAATTAATTTGAGGATAAAAAAATCTGGAATTTTTTTTCCCTACTTAGCTACGTTTCATATTACGCGTAAATCGATCAAATTGTGTAAAAATCATCAATTAGATCTACATTTATATGCATTTGACGGTTGGCGCTAGATTTCAACTTGGCAAATTTCAATTTATATTAACCTTATAGTTTTAAAAAGCCTTCAATGAATGACCACGTGTCGACTTCATAGGAACTTTAAGGCTCCACATATTAATTTTGCATTTTAATCTAATTTTTTTCAATTATTTTTCAAAGATATTTTTAATTTGCCCATCTTAAATAGTTAAGATATGCGATATGCTTATAAAGATGTTTAAAACTTCATTCACTTACGATTAAAATTTAAAATTTAGAATCATCTACGACACCACAAAGAAGAATATGAATTTAATATCTGATAAAAGCATATCAAGAGCAAACAATCAAGAAAAATATTGTTAAATTACTTTTTCAAACAACTTAGGATATAAAAATGCACCGAACATTTCCTTTAACATTTAATTCAACCCATATAGACTTTTATTTTACATGTAAGGGATAATGAACACAGGACGTACAGTTACTAATAGATTATTTGGATTGCGGCAATGCATTCAACTGCTACCTGTTTAAAAGGAGAGATGTTTTCGTAGAGGACTTTTAAATGGAAACTCTCTTGTATCCACGTCCCACATAAGAAAAAACATGCAGCCAATTCCTTCGGTGAAATTTGAAACCATGCTGAACTATTAATTTTCAGTGATTTAGCCGCTCGGCCGTTGGTTAGCCTCAAATGTAGAGCTAGAAAATTCGTAATCGATGCGTATAGAATTTTATATAAGAAATAACTGCATGCGGTGTTTCCCTGCTTATAATGTTAAAAAAAAGGGGGGAATTATCGCAAATTTCAATAAGAACCGCAGGAAAAAAATTCTTACATCATTCCTTTTCTTACGCAAGTGAGAGAATGGTTAGCGACGCTAACTGCTGTACCGAAGGGTCCGGGTTCGAATCCCGGAGAAGGCATGGATGTTTGCAAATACATAGTGTCTGTACGACAGGGGAGCACTCTAAATATGCGGCGAGCCAAAGTCCTTTCCAGAAGTTGGTGGTAAGAGAAGAGGGGTGGGAGACACTCAAGACCGTCCTCTCGGGGTGCTCTCCGCTAAAATTGAGGAGGGAACTGAGTAAAGTCGTCCTGTCACCTGAATGGTTCTCAAGGCTCTAGCCAAAGACAGGTGCAGTGTTACACTCCTTGCCACGATGAATTTCGTGGGCTTGTACTGATGTTTCTGCCAGACAAGTGAGATAAGTCAAATCAACATTTTCTTACGCAGCCAAGAAATGCATTTTCATTATAACGAATATTAAAAAGAAGATATGTTGCGTGCGTACGGGTTCGTAATGGATTGAATGCACAAGTCGTTAAAAAGTTAATAAAATTTATTCTTTTCAGAAGAAATAAAACAAAATACTGAAATATTTCCTCAGAGATATCCGTACAATATCTCAATATCTCAAACGTTAAACAGAACTCAATTCAAAACAAAGAAAGTTAATCCAATCTCACAGCGAATTCGCTACAATCAATAAAGCAATAGGTAAACAACAGTTCGCTTAAAACAGCTACAACTGAGTTGAGGTGTTTTAATTTCGCTTTTATAAGCTTTTTAATTATTCACAACATTCCAAACCTATTTTCTCGATTTCTCTGGATGGCAACAGCAATTACGAGATATTTACTTATTAAATATTAAATGCACGCGCTCTTTTATTTTTACTTTTCCGACGTAGCTGTCTCTTCAAAAATCGTTTGCGTTGCACGGGAAAATAAAACAATTTTAATTACAATTCTAAATAAATACGAAATCCGTAACAATATTGTACAGGATGGTGGGCGGGAGCGGAAGATTTTTTTAAATGCAGTAATGCACAGTAATATTACATATATTCTTACATAATTCTGGATATAAGAAGGTACAAACTTGACATTTACAATAAAAACAAAACCAACTCACTTGAAAATAACGCCCTCTAAACGGCGTCCCTTTCTATGGTAACATTCCTGCATTCGCGAATGGACGTTTCTCATAACTTTCTACATTACGTCCGCGGTAACAGATCGGATCTCTTCATACATCGCAGCTTCGAATCATCATCTCATATCGCAGCTTTAAAACATCCAGAAGTTTTGAAGGAATTTTAGATCTTTGTTACATTTGGCGAAAAAGGTTCCAGTACACATTTGCCAATTGTTGTTAATTCTTAACTTGGCAAATCGTCAAGCAAAACGTTGCAGACTCTGCTCGATCACAGCATTTAATGCTTGGATTGTCTCTGAAGGTCCTACTTGTTTCAAGTTCAATGTTGACTCTGCCGCTTCAAATCTTTCCACCCATTTCTTCACAACTTAAATGGCATTGTATATGCTACATTACCATAGTCTCACAGTAATGCCATATTTAGCAACGATCGTGTACTTACGCGATTCAAAATCTTCCATTCCCGCGCGCCACTTTGCACATCGTTGATGTGAAGCAACCTATTCCCTATTTCTGGTTTTCACATTCTCTCTTGAGGCTGTGCAGTGCTGAAGATGCGTAAAGTTCGGCATCTTGAGGTAGAAGCCAAGAAAAATGTGAAGAATGTGTGCACTTCTAATGTGCCTGTCCGGGATGTGCGTCGTATCTTGTTATCGATTTGGCCAGTTGCCGTGATTCTGCGGCGATGTGATGCATGGAATCTTGACGTGGAAAATAGTTGTCGAAGACGAGAATGGGAATAGTAATTCAGCAGAATGTCTCCGACAGCATTCAGATGAAATATTGTATGGAATTGCTGCAGTCAAGTTAATCACCTGTTATCCATCTTTTTCATGTTATGTTTTCCGTTACGTGTCATAGGTTCACATATCCTGTCCGTCTGTTTTGTTAAGCTCAAGGAAAGCATTTATTAAAGTTTACGTTTAACTTACAGCAAGTATGCTCTTTTGCTATGCAACCAAGTTTTACACTATGCTACACTTGGCAACACCTTGTTATGAACAGGAAGTCAACACCTTGTTATGGACAGAAATTTTACTCAAAATAACAACTGTTTGAAGTGTTAATAACTATACTAAACTTAACTGATTGTGTGTTCTACAATTACAGAATTTCTTTGCACATTATTGATTAACTTTCTTTTTTAAAAAAATCGGGTTATTATTATTTATGCAACTCTTACTTAAAATTCAGGAATATATTGAATATATTATTTTAATTGCAATTAAAAATTGTTTATTTAACCTACGTATACAATTACTTTAGCTGTAAAACTAAAGCTGTCCTTTTAGGTGCCACTAGGTGTATGTTGCAGAATAAAAATAAATATTTCTACGAAGTTAATCAATTATCATCATTCTTTAACATTCTAAAAATTTTTAATATAGTTCTAATTTTAAAAAAACCATTAGCTTATACTTTAAAATCAAAGCATTTACGTTAGTAAAAACAATCTGATAATTTTGCAGATAATAAAATAGAACAATTGGGGGAGGAGAATACGGTGCTATAGTAAGTCACCTAGACGATACCCATCTTAGCTCGACTGTATATAAAAATAAAAGATTTGTACTCAAATCATAAGTTCAAAAAACCAAAAATTACTTCACGAAGAGCCCACAGTCGAGATATTGACAGCTTTCTTCAAACCAATTCGTAATAAGTTCCCTAAAACAATCGAATCTTTAACGCTACATGTTTTCAACAAGACTTAATATTCAAGAGGAATTACAATCTGGAATTACCGGATTACAATCTCACAATGAAATTGTCAAAAGATAGAGAAACGCATTTCACAGTATAAAACAGTCATAAGATCAGCTGCTCTTCGGCAACGTTTAAGTTTTCTTTCTTTCCAGACACATATGCTTCATATTTATGCAGTATTACATGATGCGACTTAGAGACTAGGGCGATGGGTACTAATGAAAGCTGTGGTTCTGACGATGGGAATGCATATATAAACAGCAAATATCAACAATACGATCACATCCTTACTAAAGACACTTGGATGCTAAAATTATTCTAGCTTTAGCACCACAAATTTTAAACCTATAGCTAACACCCACAAACCCAAGAAATGAAAAACCTTATGTACACAAACTTAGCGATAAATTTCAGTTTGGAGATACAGAAGAACAATTTGAGGAAGTACAGCCTACAAATAGGCAAATTTTTAGAACATACAATACACAAATTTATAGAACACGTTACATTTCAGCTATTGTGCATATGCATGACATTGGAAATTATGTTTTCGTTAATAATACAGCAATGATCTTCAAAAAATCAAGATGGCAGTTTTAATGTTACAACGGTTTCTGTTACAGGAAAATCTTCCAAGTTATATCATTCAAGAAAAGTTAATTCATAACTTTGTACAAAAGACATATTTCTTCATTAGTGAAAAATTTTACGACGTTTCTCGACAGGTTCAGAATCGTGCAATAATTACTTTTATAAGTTCAAAAAGCTTAGTTTTTAATTCAAAAATGGATGCAAAAATTTAATTAATTACCAAACAAATTACCTTTTGACATAAATTCATGAATAAAACTATACAAAGAATGAAAGGTTTTCTATTATTATCTAGTCACGGGAAAACGTGAGCTTCATTGTTCGTGAACACAGCCGAATGAGCACAAATGTTATTACACGAAGACATGCAGTGGCAGAAATATTGAGCTCAAACGTTATAACGACATGTTCATTATTACTGAATATGAAAAATTTAATAATGTTCGTGAACACGTTCAGACACGATCTCTGTGGCTTAGCACGCTTTCGAAACTGCTCAAGCTATTATTTTTCACTTAACGAAAACTTTCCAATTAACCCACTTTGAACACAAAATGCAGGATGTTTGATATACAAAATTTGAAACATGCGAGATTTAAAAAAAAATTAAAATAAGAGTTTAAGATAAAATTCTGTAAATTTTTTAAGTTTAAATTTTTAAATACAGTTTTGTCCGGGTTTCGAGTCCGGCTGCATGGGCGTTTTCGTGGTTTTCCCCATGTGTAACATGGGTATGAGCTTGTCTCCCTATCAGGACTGAGTATTCTGTGTGTGTTCTTTGCAGACATTGTGAAATATTTACCAGGGTGTTTCTTCTCAGGTCCTGAACTGGAACAGTGAGCTGATGAAATGTAAGCTTTGTTCTGATGTAACTGCGGGGCTGGATAATAACTGCACGTGAAGGGATTTGAAATCCTCTTTTATTAAATCACTATTAATTACAAACTTCCCAACTCGGGAGAGATACAGAAAGTAAAAGACCACACTTGGGTCGAACTTAACAATCAAATAAACTTAAATAAATTTAAATAGAACTTAAATCAAATTTTGCTCACAGAGCGATTCGCGGAGATTGGCCTCTACCTAAAAGGGTGCGTAGCAAGATATACTAATACTAACGCACTTCAAATTGTTTTACAATGCAATCACGTAGTAAGCACTATGGCTTATAAATTTAAACTGCTAGCTGGTCAGGCGAACGTCGAGCAGAGTGACCGTGGTCTGAGACTAAGCTCTCTCACACTAAGAGGTTTCTACCTCTGGCTTAAATAGTACTTGGCCGTACTTCGAAATTAGCATAAGCTGAAACCGCGCGCTTCTTCTGACGGGATGTTGAAGCAGAGAGGAGATAGACAGATTTAAATTAAAATAAAACTTGGTTAGTTTAACTAAAACCTTACATCCCTTAAAAAGTTTTCCATCGGGCATCCTCCATTCCCGTATAGTGCCTAATGGAGGAGCACGTAAGAAAATTAAAAATCAATCAATCAATAAATAAAAGCAATACAAGTGTAACTCGAAAGATACAGATTTTATGTCCGCTGAATTCAACTTTGGAGAAACTATTTGCCAGGTCATGTGGAAGATAAGTCTTCCAATCGCGGAAGTATCGAAATTCATAATAAATATATTAGCAAATTTGTCATTTTATAATACCTATCGATGAATCCTTAAAAGCTTATCACAAATATAAATACTTAAAATAATAATCAACTACGTAAACTTCTTTTTTGAATTTAACAGTGAAAGGTAGGCAGAAGCTCAACCCCTACATTCGAAAGAAAATACAAATGTGTAATGCGTAACTTTTGTAAAGTGTGAATACGGAGCTCTCATCACTATTTAAAATATGGATAATGATGTACAAACATGGTCAATCTAAAACATGTACGCTTTCGCACAGAAAGATTATTGGTTTATTACCAAAAACATGAATGATAAGCCATGTTTTCAGATACAGCCAATCATTATCTAGTCACTTATAATTACCAACACTTTTGAAATTATAATTTTTAGAAAGGAGGATAATATAAATTAGTTTACAAGCTAAAACTAGTTTCCTGGACGTGACGGTCTTGTAGCAATCTGCAGTGGTTACTCATTCCGCACTATGCAACAAGTGAAAGTTACAAAATGTTTTTTGTGATAGCAATAACTTTCTAATATACCATTTTTTTCAACTAATTACTTGGACTAACTAATTATGATAAAGTACTACTTGCTTAAAAGAAGTGATGTCTTCTCGCATTACTTATCAATTTAAACTATTATCTAAGTTACACATGAAAAAATCAAAAATGAAAGATGCAAGGAAAACCACGAAGAACTGTCAATGTTTTACGGCTAACCGTAAAACAAGTGCATGTTTTCTTTTACGTAATTTCTTTGACGTTTTTAGCCCTAAATAAGTTTAAGTAATTAAAGAAAAACGCGGGAACCTTTAGCTACTTAAACTTTTGGCAATTTATTCCAATATTTACACGGCGTCAGCGGACGGTAACACGACAAAATTTTCATATTGCGGGCGTCAATTACACAGAGAAACAAATAACATAATTTCTGTTGAGTTGGACTTTTGAGCTTTGTAGAATTACACTGACATGCTGATTTCAAAACTGTAGTTAATGTTCTTCTACCACGTCAAGTTTTTTCTCTACACCTTATGTGAATGTGACTACTCTTCGCGGCATCAACGGTGGATCATAGGAATTGCTACTGCTCTTTTATTGGCTGACATAAACTCTGCAATTGGCGCCGGGTGATTGACGCAGTTAGAGAAGGGACAGGTGCATACCAGTCAAGACTAGTTCGATTGCGTCTGAGATACTGTATTGAGACGTCGTGTGTCGTAGTGATGCACTGAAGTGCATTCCGACGTCCAGTCCGAGTTCTTGTTTGTATACAAGGTTAGCAATGTTTAGTTTTTATTTCTATATAAACTGAAACCTTTCCCTATGTCTGCCTCTGTTAGTTCTGTCCTAAGTGCTTAAACAGCACTGAATCATTTTGTTACAGTATACGTGACAGTTTTAGTACTCCCAGTCAAAGGACAAACATCAGTACATTTGTCAGACAAGCCTATTTTAAAGTGAAAGTTAAGAGATCAAAATAAATCATTGGCCCCTCACAAAGTGTGCAGTCAGTATACCGAGAGTTTACGGTTGTGGATGAAGGAAAGACGTTCTAAATTTCCATTTGGTACACCTATGATTTAGCGAAAGCCAACACTGACTGTTACTTTTGTACTCAAGTAATTGTTACTTTTGTAAAGTGAAAAAATCAGGATTTAGCAAGAAAAACATATGTAAAAAACAGTATCCTAGTTTATCAGTAGCTATACGCTCAGTGCTTTGCTCAGCTGACTTTCCAGTGCCAATTTTCAAAGAATTACCCTCTTTGGAAATACAAGAATACCACTCTGGAGAATATCAAATTGATACCAAAGACGAAGATTTTGAAATTAAAGAGGATTCTGTTCGTAACGGATTTGACTAACATGAGTTGAATGATTTGGCACAAGATTTAGGATTTTCAAAAAACGCTTCAAAGCTGTTAGCATCAAGACTGCACGAGAAAAAGTTTCTTGAGAAAGGAGCTGAGGTACCTTACTTTCGATCAAGAGAAAATGTGTTTCTGCAATACTTTCGAAGTGATGATGGATTTGTGTATTGCCACAACGAATTGGTTTAATGAAAAATTTGGGAATTCTAGCCTATAACGTTGTTCGGTAATTTCGCTATAATTCTGCACTTGTGTATTTTCAAGAAAGTCCTTGACAGTATTTTTGAATGTCAATGAAGCATTCTTCTGAAGTTCTACCATTATTCCGATGAAATGTTCATCATTAAGAAGCCGCCGAATCTGTGGACCATCAAACACTGATGACCATTGATGAACAATGGCGATTGTTCATCAATAACTCAAAGCGGAGCTTGAAGTAAATCCTCCTCCACAGTGAAAGTTTATTTGGTGAAGTCCCAATAGGTTATTCAATTTGTTTGTGTGAAGAATATGAAAGCATAAAGAGAATCATTGATTTGTTGCGAAATCACATGCAACAATGGATCATCTGTGTTGATCTTAAAATGGTCTGCTTCCTCCTTAGCCAGCAAATACGGATATACCAATTATTGTTGTTTTTTCTGTATGTGGGACAGCAGAGCTCGTGAGAAGCACTGGGTGCAGTCGAATTGGCCGCCAAGATGTGATCTGAAACATAGTGATCCAAACACTCTACATCAGCCACTTGTCCACAAAAAGAACATTCTATTTCCCCCTCTGCATATAAAACTGGGTCTCATGAAGCAATTTGTTAAAGCTTTGACAACTGATGGAGGCTGTTTCAAATATCACATTTCGGCATTTCTTAGCCTGTCATTTAAAAAAATAAAGGCCGGTGCGTTTGATGGTCCGCAGATTCGACAGCTTCCTTATGATGAACATTTCATCGGAACAATGGCAGAACTTCAGCAGAATTCTTGATTGACATTCAAAAACACTGTCAAAGACTTTCTTGAAAATACACGAGTGCAGAATTACAGCGAAATTACCCAGCAACTTTTGGAGAGCTTCAAAACGCTTGGCCGCAGCAAAGCATCAAATTGCATTTTTTATATAGCCATCTCGACAACTTTCCGAAAAATCTTGGTGTAATCAGTGATGAGCAGGGTAAGCGACTTCATTAAGATTTGAAAGGTACCAAAGTAGATGATATGTACATATGATGGTTGGCTACTGTTAGAGCATCAAGTGAACACTCCAGAAAAAGCCATAAGCGAAAATTTTCACCTTAACGCACGTTTATTATTTGGTAAAAACAACTTTACTATTTGTATAAACAAAATTTAACTTTCAGTTACTATATGCAAGAATAAAACTATTCTTTGTGAACAGATTATTTGCTAAGTTTCCCTTTATTTTCCTTTATATGCATATTTTATATGACTTTAAGACAAAGAGTGGGTATCCTGTAGCTTAAAACGTTGACGTGATAGACAAAAACTGAGGTTATTTTTAGATTCAGAAGACAAAAATTAGTCAAAAACAAGGGACATATCTAAGGCAAAGAAACTGCTGTTCCCCAGTGTTATAAATCTTTCACTTGCTAGCGTATCTCATTCTTCCTTACAGGCCACTATGCGAAAGCATGAGTTATACTAAGAACCTCTTTAACCAAAAGGTTTGCTACTAATATAAAATTATACAGTTCAAAATGGAGTAAATGTGAAATAACACATAATGATCATGACATATTGCACCCACTTAGGAAAAACATTTTTATTTATAGCTACCTTTACGTGTAAACATAGTTGAAGAGACAAATTTTAAAATAAAAATATAAGTAAATACAATATTTCTTTTTTTTTCGCATTAATTTTGAATTTAATGGGAGAATCTTAAACATTAAGTCAAATCTTTCGTTTGAACAATTCATCTCGCTTAATGAGTCACTTTCTAATCCATCCCGAGAGTAATAATGCATTCTTGAGATTTAAATGTACAGGTAGTACATTTAAATATGATAATGTTTAACATCATTAAATTTAAATATTTAATGATGTTAAAATATAGCATATATAAAAATACAAATACGCGCACTCGTATTTGCATTTTTATATATGCTATATTTTAACATCAATTAATTCGAAATGTATGAATCTGAAAAAGCTGTACCTTACGTTTAATAATGTAAAAAAATATAATAATATTTTTTCATATTGTGTATATGTGTGCATGTATTTACATTTTGACTTAATTTGTTCTACATGCTTTGAGGCAGACTGTTTCTGATCATCTAAAATGGAGATCTGGAATGAGTTTTGGATTTTATTTTTAATTATTACCCTTAAAAGGTGTCCTAAAATATTATTTAAACTTTTAACTTTCTTCTAAAAATAAATTTAGAAAAGCGCTTGATCATGGAAAATTGTGGTCTGGTCTCTGACGAAGAGCTGAAGTTCTACATGATGCTTTCATATTTTTCTATTAATTGCAATTTCCACTTTTTAAATATATATATATATATATTGCACTTTTTGTGCTTTACCCTTTAAAGATTGCCAACTATGAAGGATAATTTTGTGTAAATAAATTACTCGCTTTTTCACATCTTATGGAGCAATATTTGATGCAGAATTAATAAAATTTACTTTTATATTTGAATTTTCATAGTACACATATACTCCCACCACAAACGTATTAAGCATATTCAGAATAACTAATAATTAATAACAAAAAATACTGCGTTGTTAATTGGGCAGAGACCAGATTTCTGAAGACTCACCGGAAAACAATATATTCTTTTCTCTCCAAATTTTTTTAATTATTTTCATATTGTTCCATACTTTTAAAAGTACAATCAGTTCTCAAACAACCGGAAGCGGATTAACCGAAATTTATGCAAAGCTATTTAAGTTAGTTTGTTGCGGAACGATGAAATATTATCACAAATTATAAGAATAACGTCAATATGGAAAATGCAAAAACAGAGAAGAAAATGCGTGAAATAACACCAAAGTTAGCAGATGATGTAACACTATTACTATTTTTATCCACAATAGTCAGTAATTTAACTGTACATAATCTGCAAAATATACAAATTTTTAAATCACCCATTAAATTACTTTACTTTTGCGACTTAGCAACAGTTTAGTATATAGTCATCAATCTGGTTTCCCATGAAAATCTGTTGAAATGCAAAAGTAATATAAAATATTTTTTTCAAGTGTATCTTTCTTCTTTTGAATGCTAATTTAATATACATAACCAAATGAATTTATTCTCTAAATTTAACTCCATAATAATACAAGTAAATTATATATACTATTTCCCGTTGACTGTTAATTAACTAATATTATTCATTTTCCTATGCTTTTTTAATTGCTATTTCATAAACCGTGAATGTCGTCTCCAGTATTACTCGGTTAATCGGAAGTGCCATGTATTCATAAGAATCAGAAATCCCATCAAATAAGAAATCAGTCAGTCATTTCTTCTTCTGAATAAGGAAAATACATGACCAACAGGCATCCACCACAAAACTTCCTAAATTCATGGCTCATAATCTTTGCCTGATCCAATGGTCCAAAAACGAGACAGAAAATTTGACAAACATCCTGCTAACATTTACGATGAACAGCGTAGTGGTACATCTCTCGTAGCATTATCTGGAGATGGTTATCCATAAAAAAAAATTATAGTACAGGCCCTTTACAATTTTGTTAGCTTTCCATATACTTCTCAGTAATATCACGAACTCTTCTATACCAAACTCATAACTAAATTGAACTACTGAAACTTCCTTTAAAAGAATTACTGCTTTCTGAAGTGCATTCTGAATTAAGTGCTTTCTGAAGCATATAAGAAAAAATGGGTAAGCCCTGTTCTCGATTTCCTCACTCGATACCATCCAAAGGTAATGAATTCTTCAGGCTCAGCTTTACCGTAACAAAACATGGACAATCCATAAAACTCTAGAACATTAATCCATGTACTAAAGGCATTCCGGATACTCAAAAAACTGAAAATTCAAGCAAATGATTTTCACCAAAGGAATAATATGTACGACATTGAAAGGGACAATAAAATTTACTTATGGAGTTTTTCCTTTGTGAGACAAAAGCGACAAACTCAAAAGTTTACTCTGAGACATTAAAAACATGTTCCGAGCAATTCAAAATAAGAAGCATGAAAAGTTCGCTTAGTATATTTTGCTCCTTTAGGAGGCTTTGCTGCGCAGTGCTAATCAAATTCAAGCTCTCATTAAGCTGGAGGCAAATGAATCCTCCTCTTTATAACCAAAACTTAATGTCAAATAATTTATATTTGCTCGAGTTGAAAATGTTCTCATAGCAAAAAGATTGTACGATGAAGAAGCGAAAAGTGTAGCACTGTCTCCAAGAACAGTGGGTACATTTCTATGAGGAGGGGTATAAAAACTGATTTCGCGTTGGGGAAAATGTTTCAGGGGTTCTCAAGCAGGAAGGAATTCACTCACTCTGTTATTTACCTGTTAAGCATTTAGTTTCAGTTTACGAATATAAAAAAACACTTTTATTCAAATTTTGGTATTTATAAAATTTTTCTATACTTTCTCATTTAATTTATAATCAAATTATACAATAATCTAAATTTAAATAAATGTATATGCATTTTTCGAGTTTTGGAAAGAAGGAGAGGAAAGATCGTCTAGCAGTAGTGAAAGGTGTTGCATGAGGGAAAAAAAAAAAAAAAAAACAGTTGAGAATCACTGTGTTAAATTAAATATCTAGGGCCTTCTGTTCGTTTGCCATGGTTTCTTTGGTTAATGATGTTTTCTGCGTCAAAATCATTCGAAGACAATGCATCACCTCGCTCATTTCCAAGCATTATGCGGCTCCTATTTTTCACTTTCCTCGTAGAAGTGACTCGTCAATTTGTACCACGTCACGTGCCTGAAACTACCAAATGTTTGTCGCTTGTCGAGGTCACGACACAAGTTATACCAATCGCACACAGTATCATTTTCTTTTCCAATAAATGTCTGGGAAGACACTTGGACAGCATTACAATTACGATAATATACTAGTTGACTTATTATGATTATCATTTAACGAATTATTAAATTAACAGAATCATTTATGTATTCTCATTTATTACCTAAAAATGGCTGAGTCTCCAAAAACGATTTTCCGATGTTTCACTTTTCTTTCGAGTCTGCTTCCATTTGGTTTGGCTTATTTAGTTATAGAAAAGCATTCGAGGGCTATCAACCTAAGAGAAGCGATTTGCTTGTGAAGGATTTTTCTAAAGGAAGCTGGCTCGTATAACGTTACATATGGGGGAAAACCAGGAAAAAGCCCATGCAGCCAACCAATTTCCCGGGATTCAAACCCCGGACCGAGCTTCCAGTATTAGCGACTTTACCGTTCGGGGCCTGTTTGCATTCGGATTCAGATTAAAAGTAAGCTATTATTCTTTCAGATTTAATTTGTCTCTCATTAATTAAAAAATTAAACTATTTAAAATCGATAGTTGAAGTTATTAAGAATATTATTATTTTTTTAAACTTTTTAATCTGACTGATTTAAATACAAATGCGTTCAACTCAAAATATATCTGATTAAAAACATTAAATATTTTTACAGAATTATATTACATTTTTACACTTTTTAAGATGATATATAATGTTTCCATATTAGTCTAAATGCATATTCCTTTAATACCCTATAAAATGTTTCGTTATTTCACCTGGAATAATTCTATCGATAATATGTGCTGAAAAACTATATTATACTTAAAAAAAAAACTTTTGGGAGATCGTTAAGATCTGAACCTTTTCAGATTTTATTTGGCTTAATTTTAATATTGTTTTTAATTTCTATTTTAGCTTTTGTTTTCTAAATTCAGCTTTTCAGTTTATGAATTTTCATATTTAAAAATACTGTTCAAGAGCGCAATCTAAGAAATAAATAACTTACTAAAAACGGTGAATGGCATACGCCTTTTTTTTTTTTTTTTTTTTTGATGGAACATTTATAAATTCAACTTAATTCTTAAACAGGTTACATATGTGTGAATAATAAATACAAAATAAAAAATACATGTTCCACTGATCTCATAATTGGTAGTCAAACGGCTAACTGGACATTTTGTTAACGTCTAGTGTTCTAGTCATAACCTTGAGGTCCTTTGTAATCAATCAAAAAGCAGCTTTTTGTAAACTGAATGGGGAATGTTCAAATTTATTGATCCAAAATAGGGTTTGGCAAAGAGTAATACAAAAGGAGGTACTGAAAATTTTTGTAACAAGTCTTGTTTGTTTGAAACATGCTAAAAGCAGGCATATTACATGTAACAGTTTCGGAGAAGGCGCCACCGACAGGCAGTGAAGTTCATATCGCTTACCGTCAAAAAACGGATCTCATCGAATATCAACTGCTTTTTGGACACGTTATCACTAATTAATTATTTTTAACTCTATTATAAACTCAGAATACAGGAAAATTAATAATTCGTGTGAAAAGTAATAAAAGGAGATATTAAGCATTTTAGAAATTCATTTCTTTAAGTTAGGAATACAAAATTGCGGGACACCCTTCAAGTATTAGAGATAAAAGATGGAAAAAAAAGACAAATTCTAAACAGACGTGCTATTAAAATGTCAACCAAAACCTTTTCACAGTAATACACACACACAAAAAAAAAAAAAAAACTGAAAGCTTTTAGATTTTATATATTACGCCCAAAGGGACTTTTTTTTAACGTCTCGTGCGCTACATTTGTTTATTAAATACCCTGTTCTTCGAAACTTAAATCATAAAATTCAATTCAATAGCAGTATCACAAAATAATTTAAAAAGAGCACATCTTTAGAATTTCCGATACACAGTCTCGCGCGCTTTGGATATTTTTCCCCCCATACAGTGTTACCATTGCTGGCTTTGAAATCGTTGAGTCTGTCAATCAAAGATTCGTTAAAGTTTTACAGAATATGAAATAGTTAATCAAACAAATTCCAAACTTGGGCTTCCAGATGCCCATATTCGAGTGGAGGACTACGTTATTCAAAATTTGATGCCTCTAGATACCGCTGTTTTCTCACAGTGCGAGAAACATACATACGTTCATGCAGATTTTTCATTATTTCATTTCATTCTTTAAATATAATGCAGGGCTCTAATATTTGGTGGCAACAATTTGAAGTATGAAACGCTGTTTATAATGAACCAACGCAAAATTCCAAAACGAAATTAATAGTCCTTCTGGGCAAATTGCCCCTTTGGGCTAAAAATTATAAACAATTGATAGTAAAACTAAATATCAGGATAATTTCACGAATTTCTCGATTTCGACTATCTGAAAGATAAAAATTTAAGGAGAAATAATTATAATCCACGAAATTAACATTAGTTAGCTAGATTGACAATTAAAATGTTATGTAGTAGAAGAGAGCAGTTACAAGATATGAAAAATAACTTATCCTTATTTACCAATTCTTTCCAAAACAAGCACAAAAAAAGCTGTCATTAAGTTCGGACGTACTCACTCTGTTGCCAATTTTCTCGCTTTTCGAAAAATAAGAAGTAGTATTTAAACAGCCAGTTCTATATATTTCAAAAATTATGACTCAGTGCTTTTACCAAGGTAAAACGCTTCTTTCAGATGATTACACCTGAAAAATTAAACGCATCTGAATTTCTGTGCAATGAATCATTTTCCTCGCTCAAAATGAACAAAGATAAATATTTTGGATTCTCTGTAATGCAAATACACCATGGAAAAAAGTTATAATGGTTGAAAAACAAGAAGTTTTAATTGATTCTCTAGGCCGTCTAACAGAACAGAAGACGAATAAAAGAAAATGTTGTTGTTTCTATACGCATCTTACACTTACGCACTAGAAATAAAAACTACACAATTAACGCAAGTCATTGTTTACAACTAAATTTTCATCCACAAAAACTAAAAAGGAAATTTTAGGTAAATAAAACCGTTTAGTTTACCGTACTATAATTATTAAATACAAAATTAAGAAATATGAAAAAATTCTCCGAGTTAAATATTACTCTTAATTTTTTTATGGTAAATTTTTCCAAAAATCCTGAACATATGCACGTCACCTACAGAATTCATGTGTTTCTATAATGAAAATAAGGCAGCTCACTTTCATAAAAAGAAATATTTTATTAAATAATAGCCGACTCGAATGGTATAATGGTTAGTGAAAATTGATTCTAGCCCAAAGTAAGGGATTCGAGCAGTACAATTCTTTCGTACTGCTTGCCTGCTAGTAGTATTCTTTTCCTTCCGCTCATCGCTAGCGTACTTTCATAGCCCACCGCGGCGCGTTCTGGTTTATGATCTCTGAGATAAGAAGACTGAATGACCAGTGAGTTCTGTTTACCGATGAATGCTTAAGAAACGTGTCCAGTCATTTAAAAAATAATATATACAAGATGTCCGATTAGGTCAATACTTGCATTTAAAGAGAAAATATGTTATGCTGTAACGTACTTTAAGGGCGACTATGATACATAACAGAAGCTTATGCTTTTTCACCATTTATGTTTCAAGCAACTGAAGATGCCTCCAGTTATTAAGCAAGGAAGAAAGAGCTAAAATCGCAGCAAGTTAGGAGGTGGCGGAATCCCGCGAAGGGCAAACATCGGTAAAGAGCTAAAAACTTTCGTGACTTGTGATTTTTTCCTGTGAGAATAGGTTAAAAAAGAAGTGCACAAGACTCATTCCACAACTCAGTATGAGCTTGAGGAAAGAATCCGTTCTGTTCTGAATGCATTACCCTTTGATTTCTTAACTAAAGCTGTGGATATTCAACCACGCGTTTACAGATGTGCACTGACACTGCTGATGGTTATGTTGAACTGCAAGATTTCCCCCCCCCTTTTTTTTCTTTTTCTTTTTTAATAGTAATAAATGCAGAGGGGTGTCCATGGCAAAACTTCATGTTACTTTAATTAATTTAAATGTTGAAATACAGCGCCTGGCAAGCTTTGAAGGAAGGGAACAGCTTCGGGCTGTAGAACTTCACGGATATACCGGTTGCTGTTCAGATTGCCCACAATTCGTAGCAATTGAGATCGTCTATGATATGCTATGGCGCCCCAGACCATAACTCCGGGTGTTCGTCCACTGTGGCGTTCGATAATGCACTCCGGAAGGTGGCGTTCACCGGCATAGCGTCTGACACGAATGCGGCCATCATGGTACCACAAATTAAAGCGGGATTCGTCAGAAAACACGACATGCTGCCAATCAGCACGCCAGTCTCTATGCTGATTGGCCCATTGTAGCCGCAGGCGGCGATGGTCGTGCGTTAGGGGGATCCTGTATAAAGGAGTCCGTGCGCGCAGTCCACACTGCAGCAGACGTCTACGAATTGATGAAGCACACAATGAAACACCTGTAGCTATTGACCACAGTGCTGCCAATTGTCTAGAGGAAGCTGTACGGTCCGTCCGCGCCATGCGGACCAGGTGTCTATCATCGCGAGCTGACGTCACATTTCGGGGTCCACTCCCGGATTTCCGAGTTGTCCGACACTCGTCCGTCCACTGCTTCCAAACGCGCATCACTGTGCTGCTGTTACGCTGCACACGAGAGGCTACTGCACGATACGACAATCCAGCTTCACGAAGGCCGATGATTCTCCCTCGTTCAAACTCTGTAAGTTGTTCAAATCTCGCTCTCTTTCGTCGACGAGGCATAAGTACAGATTGAGTTAACGTTTACCACTAGCAGATAACCACCGATAACCATACACGCCTCGCTACAGCCGTCTATTTATTCGGATCCATCAGCCGTTCAGAGGGCGCTGCTCAGCATACGCATGCGCTACGGATTTGCAATTCTAATCATTTGCATATCATGCGCTACTTTGCATTTCCTGAAAATTTCAGCTCACTCGCGTAAGTCCTTCATGGTGTTGCAATTTTCACAAACGTGAGTGTATATTCTGGTTTTATACATTCTGTACTCCGTAATTCCAGACTTTATACCTGTTCTTTTACTCACACGCTCACAGATGTCCAACCTTTTTGTGTCTATAATGAATATATTTTTGCACATATCAATGGCATTTCATTCACGTAAGTTCAAATTTCTTTCTTCTGATGTCGAACCGCTTTACGGTGCCCCTCGGAAAATCTTCCGACATAACAGTAGAATCGTGTACATCGATCATAGATTGGACCAACGCCTTTTGTAGATCAGAGTTTGTGAGCCGATGTTACTCTTTTGATTTTCTCATAAAAACAGAAGCATTTTTTGTCTTTTTCCACCATCTGTGGTTCAGTGGTTCCACTTTCCAGTTTAAGAATATTGTTTACAGTCTCAGTACTTATTTGATATGCTTTAATAATGTCCCTTTGAATAACAGAGGTATATTGATTTAATATAACAATCTTACTTCTCTTTTGCGGAAAAATTTCCAGCACAGAAAATGAAACCGGTAATTAATTACATTGAAAACAAAATATCTTGACTAAATAACAAAGCATAAATCATTTTTAAATAAAATACAATTAAAAAAAGGTTTTTATACAATAAGCCTTCATTTAAAATGGATATGATAAATTAATGCTATAAAAACATGATTTATCATTTAGTTTAATGGGAGTAATAGATTAAATAATTCTACTAACAGAATTCCTTTACAATTTTATATAACGAATAATAAAAGCGTGGTGCGAAAGTTTGAAAACTTAGAAAATTTTTATAACTTGTATATTTTTATTTTACCTTAAAGTAAGTTATTTAATGATTAATTAAATATGTTGTAGGGTTTGCTATGGATTTGGAAGCTAAGTCCTGAAGACTCTATTAGAAAAGTTAGAGAGTTATCACTATGCCTGAAATCTTATAAAAACGTCCCGAAATAGTTTAAATAACCTATTTATTTAAATCTGAACTTAAAACAGAAGCCTCATCTCGTAAAAAAGACTACCACCACTCGTGGATTTTAGAATTAACGGTAACAGACACTTAAATTTAAACGTTAATAGTCTAAGAATAAAGATTCAATAAACTAAGCTATAAGGTGGCTCAATATTTTACCCCCCGCGTAAGTTTAAAACACAGGCCAGCGAGCGAATGCAAAAGCTGGAATAATCACTTTACAGGTGCCAAAGAAAATAACAAGTGAATGCCAGAGGCCCTCTCTCTCTAAGATTCAAAACCTTCAGCTTGTATACTCTAGAGCTAATTAGCATTCTGGAGATCAGATCGGATTCAGATCGATATTATCATTATTGGTTAATTAGTCTAAGGACCATGCAACGTTAAAATTATTTGAAAGAAATGTCAGTCTTTATTTCAGAGAAGTCAGAATTTAGTATTTAGCTGTCAACATACAGGTATCTGAATTACAAAGTGTAACCAAGAAAAAAATGCCTTTCAGGTACCAAAATTTTGATTTCGGATAGAAAATAAACGTAAATTTGATTTTGTTTTCCCTTTGCGATATTATTATTACTGTTTATGTATGTTTTGAAGACTATTTAGTAAGAGAAATTAAAAATTTTAAAATATCTTTATTAGTCCAAAGGGGCAATTTGCCCAGAAGGACTATTAATTTCGTTTTGGCATTATGCGTCGATTCATGATAAGCATTGTTTCAGTTTTCAAATTGTTGCCACCAAATATTATCGCCCTGTATTACATTTAAAGAAATTAAATAATGAAGAATATGCATGAATGTACAAATGTTTCTCGCATTGTGATAAAACAACGGTATCTAGAGCCAACAAATTTTGAATATTGAACGTTTCCACCCGAATATGGGCTTCTGGAAGTCCAAATTTGAAATTTGTTTTATTATCGATTTCATATTTTGTAAAACTTTACCGAATTTTTGATTAACAAATTCCAAGGATTTCAAAGCGAGCAATGGCAACGCTGTACAGAAAAAACAGTTTTATCTCCAGCGCATGAGACTGTGTATCGGAAATTCTAACGATATGCTCATTTTAAAATTATTTTGCGATATTGCTTTTGAACTTATGGTTTATGTGCGAAGAACTTGATATTTTATAAATAAAGGTAACACACAAAATGCCAAAAAAGAGTCCCTTTGGACTAATTTAAATATTTTCATTTGGTTAAAAAAAAAGGCCCGTCAGCTGTTTAGATAACTTATTCGGCCCGTGTGCAATTTGAGTTTAGGACCACTGCATTAAGCCATTAATCCGCATTTACTTCTGAATAATTAAAATGAAAAAAAAATCAAAATGACTCGTTTCCGGACTTAACTTCGGCATTTCGCTTAGGTGAGAATTCAAACTCATACTTCACTAAAAAGTAGCAGCACTACAAGATATACTTGAAAAAGTAATTAACTAAATCTGGACAACATTTTAGCTCTGAAATTTGCAATGTAAAGTAAAGAAGAAGCCCATCCAAAACTCGCGGAAAACACGAAAATAAGGGTTCAATTGTAAGAGAAACGATTTGCGCGACCGAATTGAGATGGCAGAAGTTAAATCTGGCAATTTCTGGCACACAATCGCGAGATAGCTACCCGTCGATTAAGCTCACGGTAAATTACACGCTGTACATGACAACCAGAAATTCATAATTCATGCCATCATACTGTAGGTTGCTATAGATACTGTGAACTATACTGGCTTTTTGCCATCGCACGAGCGGACTGTTTATTGTTTTTAATACCTGACTGAGAAATGAACAGAGAAAAAATTCGTGTTCTAACTAAAAAAAAAAAAACTGAAAGGTTTCAGATTTTAAATTACACCCAAAGGGACGCTTTTTTTTAACGTTTTGTGTGTTACCTTTATTTATTAAATATGATGCTCTTCGCACTTAAACCATAAAATTCAGTTCAACAGCAATATCATAAAATTATTTTAAAATGAGCATATCTTCAGAATTTCCGATACACAGCTCCGCGCGCTGGAAATAAAAAGGTTCCCACCCTCCGAAGAGTGTTGCCACTGCTCGCTTTTAAATCGCTGAGTTTGTTAATCAAAAATTCGTTAACGTTTTACAAAATATGAAATAGATAACAAAGCAAATTTCAAATTCGGGTTTCGAGATGCCCATATCGGATGGAAACGTACGTTATTCAAAATTGGATGGCTCTAAGTCTCGGTTGTTTTACATTTATGCATATTCTTCATTATTTAATTTCTTTAAATATAATACAGGGCGATAATGTTTAGTGGCAACAATTTGAAAAGTGAATCAAACATTTATAGTGAATCAACGCAAAATGCCAAAACGAAAACAATAGTTCTTCAGGGACAAAGCCCCTTTGGACTAAAAAAAAAAAAAATGTTCATTTTTATCAAAGACTATTAGAGAATGTCACTTAAAAACTTTAGCTTCTTTGAATATTTGAAAAAAAAAAAAAGACTGAAACTCTGTATATCTCGTTAAATTACTACATAAAGCTTGTAGGGATTTATATTTGTTTTAAATAACCAGTTAAATTTAATTTGAAGTTTTGTCCTATAAGCCTTCATTCCCCTAATTGTCAGTGCCAGAATATTTAAATTTGGTAGCGTGCGTAAGGAATGCAAATTCTACCAGTGGGAGAAAAAGTTTAAATATCGAGTTCTAGAAGGGAAAGTTGGGAAAACTCTGTGCGTATTGGTAACGCAAGCTTCGGCTTACCACTTATTGCTGGTTAGACGTGGCTTGCTGCCACTAACTCATCTACGCGCTGCAAGATACAGGATTGTCTGAGTCCTGTAGTTTAATTCTACTACTTGTTAATATCTTCAGTTTTGACTTTGATTCTACTGTTTCAGTTACCGCCCAAGCAGAGGCGTAGTATGTTAGTGTCTAGTTGACGCATTGTAAGTAATTTAAAGCGTGTAATAAAGTGTAGTTTTAAACCTTCTTCTGTGCAGTCACTATTCTCCAGATTCCAAACAAAAGATAGAAAGTAGAACTCTACAAACTTACATAGTTAAAAACGTCATTAACATTTTTGGTAATTTTCAAATATCAAACATTTTCAGTTTCTATAATGTTCTGTACCTGAGGCCTTAGCGTAACAAGATAAACCACAGAGATTCTAAATAATTACAAAATAAACCTTGCCTCATTATTTATTCTCAAGCAAACTTACCCATTCACAGTATTTCACTTTGCTGTACCTATAATAACAGAATATGAGTGAAAATGATCGTAAAAATTAAATTAAATTTGACATTGAACATCTATACTTAAGGAAACTACAGAAGACTAAATTCATCTGAAACTATAGGCGATAGATAACCTTAGGAAGGTTTCACAAATCTACTTCGTTTGCCCAAATTAGTAAAAAATGTTCCCAAATATGGTATTTAAAACGTTTTAAGTAGTTTAGAGATAGTAACCCAACATAATCAAATTTGACAAAAAGCACCCACAGAGGCTTCCTACGGGTTAAAGTGGTTAAGCTGAGATTGATAGACTACTTTCCGAGTTTCTGAAAACATACAACAATGATCATTAATTACAGATTCTTTTCTATAAGTTCTAAATACTGAAATAACTATATTTATGAACTTTTTGTGATCTTTCTTGTGTGTTATATATTATATGTGATGCAAGAATGTTTAGGCACTAAAAAAAATAAACAAGGCATTAAATAATTGATAATATAGGCACTTGTAATTATGATTACTATTTAAAATCCACCATAAAAATCTACACAGTATGATTAATGGATATATAAACAGAAATCATTAACATTGCTTATAAAAACGGAGTCATTTATTCATTGCTGAAAATTTTGTCTCAGTACAGTACGAATAACTCAAATCGTATTTACAAAATTATACATTAATACTACAGACTTCTTTAAATTTTCAAACTCAAAACCATAGCCCTTGTCAGATAAAACAGACAGGAATTCTGAAAACTACCTCTCTACAACAACCAACATCGTTTGCGCAATTGTTTATTGTACATGGAGACGTGAAACTAGTGATACTATCACCACTAAGAACATTTCCAATACTTTTAATGCATTCAAAATCCCAATTTGATGAGTTTCCAGTGTCTTTAATGCCTTTAGAATCCTAATTTTATATTTTTGTCTGATAATTTTATCGTTTCACCAGAAAGACTTTAAATGATTGTAAATGTTTTCTACGACCCGTAGCGATTTTAATAGCAGGTATTTGAAGTATGTTTATTGACTCAAAAAGTTTGTTAAAATGCACAGAAATAAGTTCTCTGGTGTTACAAAACCGATTTAACACTTTTCCTGACCGTCGCTTCCTCATCCAAAAAAAAAACTGTTGGCAATTTCTACAATTAATCTGAAATTTGAACACTATGAACAACTGCATATAATCATGGCCTCAATCTGTAACAATGCGTTTTGGGATGATAAAGGAAATCTGGGATGCTTTCTCCGAACGCTTGATTCTGAAGGGAGCCTGAACCCCTCCCCCTTCATTTGAAATAAAGACAGTCAACTTCAGGAAAAGAACTTCTAATTTCTTCAACAGTTCTGTATAATGTAATATTTATTCATGTCAGATGGAGCACAGATGGAAATAGTACTTGCGCTTTTCCCGTCTTTTTTACGTAGTTGCTGCTTCAGGCCAAAGCAGCATCACTCGTTTCTTACAGCTTTTTCTTGCTGTCCATAAAAAGCTTAATTTGTTGTTTCCACAGTGCTAAAGAACGAATATTCCGGTTGCATCCATTTTTTCAGCGAAAGACATCCAACACCTTTTTAATTCCGAATTTCTGCCTTGATTCGATTTAAAAGCTCACTATTAGCGATCGTTTTTATTCAAGGTTTAAATCAAAAGGAACTGTTTAATCCCTATACTTTTAGGGGGGCCAAGACTTTCATCATGAATCTTCCACAAACGAGTGCTGGCTTCAAAAAACGTTTTACATAGATTCCTTGAAAATTCAGATGTTTTAGATGATGACTCACATCAGTACAGTTGGGAAGAGGTCAATATAACTACGCCGGTTCGTGAAGTGTGCTTTCAGCTTCCTACCACACCGATTCCTCGCAGGTTTATCTAGAAGGATACGAGACATGAACGGAAAAAAAAAGTTTTGTACTACAAGTAACCTCAAAGTATTCTTTTTTTCCCCCAAAATGAATCACACCACACATTTGTAAAAAAAATGAATCCCACCACACATTTGTAAAAAAATGAATCCCACCACACATTTGTATACCGTTTTCGAATCGGTATGTAGCCAAATTGCATAATCCAATTTAGATCAACGTTTTGAAATTCTGTTTCCGTTTGCAACGTTATAACAGTGGTAATCAGGATTTTCTACTACTAAAAATTGAGAACTCAAACACAGGAATGGATAATTACAACTTTAAGATGATATAGGTATTGGTCTATTAACTAATCATCAAGGTCTAACTTTGAAGAAAACACCACGCACAGTACTTCAAATAATAGCTAAAAGTCAATGCAACAATAATAATCAAATACGTGGATCCTCTAAAGTACCAATAGAAAAGTAAAAATCACCCTTCATGAAAATAAGTCATTTTGTTATAACACACTATACGATTCCAGTCATGACCAAATCTAGTCTCATTTCACTTCTTGATAGCTAAGTTTACGTCCATAAAGTTTCAAAGATCATATTTTTAAAAAAACTTTATAAAAAAAACAATGCCAGTTTCATAAGAACTACTCTGTCTAAGTTTCTGTCGAAATTAACACAGCTCTACAGGAATATTCTTAACACTGATTTATGTTTTCATTTGCTCATTCTTCTTATTCATTTCTCTTTCATTTGCTCTTTCTTTCTATTCATTTGCTTTCTTCTTATTCATCTCTCTTTCATTTGCTCATTCGTCTTCCATTTGTTTATTCTTAAAGACTGATTTATGCTTTCATTTGCTCATACAGAAAAGTATTACAAAGTTCAGAAGTAATTAATGAAGGTAATAATGATTATTCAGAAGAAACACGAATAAAGAATTGACTGCCATTCTCGAAGGGAAGGGGAGAGGAGAAATCGAATTAACATTTTCTCTGAAGTGCAAAAATTCAGCTTTTAAAAGACTTATTTTTTTCATCTTCCATAATGCAAAAAATTTATATATCTTTTACCAAGCAGTAAATTATTTACTTCACTTCCTGCATTCTATAATTTCCTCGTTTTACTGGATATATTCTGGCCTAAGAAGGCTCTACAACCTTTGTTACTAGCAGTTAATTTTTTTAATGTCCAACAGCATGCATAATATAAACACTGCTCTTTACTAGATCATTAAAATCGTTATTATTTTGTCAAGTGTTATTTACATTATCGATTAATCTAAATTAATATATCAATTCACCTAATTATAAGGATTTAAAAAAAGTTAATGAAATAATTTGTTAAGTCGCTGGAAATCAGAAATAAAGTCTACCATCTAGCAATTATTTAAAAGTTCGGTCTATTTATCAATAATTCAGTTTCTTCATATTTTGCTAATCATTTTAAAAATACCTTCAATTCCCAAGTTAAAATTTCTAATAATATGACAATTAAAGAGCCAGATATATAGATGGCACACAAAAGTAGAATGTTTTGTAAAGAAATTAAACAAGTGAGAAGGACCCGTAATGAAAAGACAGAACAGAACTACAGTTATTTAGACTAAATGGGATCCTATGGGTGTAGGCTAAACATGCATGTATTGTAATTCAATTAAAGGGTTTTCATTCCTTCATCTATATTTAAATTTTATAAAGATTTTATAAATAGAAAAAAAATTACCTCTGTAAAAAAGAAAAAAAAATCCGATAATACCGAATAAGAATTCGTTTGCTTTTTGTCTAAATACAAAATTCATTTTTATTTTAAGCAAAACATAACAATGAAATTAATTATGTTTAACGTTATACATAAAACTAAATACAAATTTTTACAGCAATAAAATTAAACGAAGAAAGTATCCAAGGGGAAAAAACGCAGAGCTCCTCTCTAATAATTTTAAATTAAACAAAGAATCTTATTTTTACATTCATGTAAAATAATAAGATTCAAAGTATTACAGATATAACTAAATTTTCACACTTACGATTTATTAATAATTTATGATTTTAATGACGGAGGTCAAAGAAGGTTGCAGATTTTTTGCTGCGGAAATGGGTTTTAACTATATGAACATTATTATATAATATAGAATGTAATCTACACTGATTTAATACTAAAATATATATAGTTCTGTATTATCTTTTTTGTGTTATTTACATCAATGAGACACTAAAAAGCACGTAAATAAAGAGAACTTGAAAATTTAAAGCTGGGGTGGCTCCAAGCTAATTTCTTATATTATTTATAGTCATTGCTACTGACGAAAGCATTCTTTTCATTCTGCTGACAAATGGTAGAGATAAAATACAACTGTAACTAACTTCTGTTATTCAATAATGAAAAATCTTCATGTATTATGATACTTGCACTATGAAATAATGGCGACAACCTAAAGCCACCAAATTTTGAACTCGCACAGTATTCCACCCGAATATGTGCACCTCAAAGCCGGAATTTGGATTTGTTTTTTCACTTATTCCAAATTTTGCCTGAATTTAATGAATTTTGTAATCAAACTCAGCAATTTAAAAGCAATGCGTTGCCACTTGAAGGAGCGTAGGCTAGGTTTCAAATTTAATTAGTAAACAGCGATTTAAAAGAAATACGTTGTCACTCAGAATTACAACGGCTGCCAAAAGTATTCACACACTTTAAGAATTTGTAGAAAAAGCGCTGTAACCCGGAAATGAATTCGAATATAAAGTCCAATACTTTTTCATATCATCTTCATGCGATTTTAAATAAAATCAAACTTTTTTTTAATACTGACATATTTTTCTTTTCCTAAAATTGAAAATGTAAGGAGGAAATAGATTTAAAAAAAAAAAAAAAACCACAAAAGTGATTGTACACCCAAATTTTTCGTAAGATTTCATAAAAGTAGAGTCTGCCACTTTTTTTAATTTTGCATTCTGATGACTTTTAAAAATTTATTTGGCTTTATGTCTGCCTGCTTACTTTGTTATATATTATTTCATACTTAAAAATGGCTCGTCGTTGTAAGGAAAGAATGAATAGTATTCGACTCCTCGTGAAATAGTATACACACCAAAGTGCCTACGTAGCGAGACCTTACTCCTAATCGAATAAAGTTAAAACCTTCCTAATCCATACCAAATACATATAAATCCCAATAAGACCTTTTTCACCTGAAGAATAAGTTAGCAAGATTAATAAGTAAATTGCTTATAATTTTGAGAATTAGTGGTGTAATAAAGCTGTTAATCCAGAAAACCGTCGAGATGATGTAATTGTTGAAAACATACAATATTAAGCAATAGGCAAATGAGAAAGTTTTGGTGCTTTCAAGTAATATGTTAGGGAAAGCAAAGTGAACATACAAAAAGAGCAGGCTTACAGATTGTTAGAAGATATTCAGGATACAACAAGATTGCACATAAATATTGCAGTAGAATTATGCATAATAAACAGACCAGAATGTAAACATAGTTTAATGAAAACTGAATAAGCATAGTTAAATTAAAATAACAAGTTCTTAGTGTTTCGACATTCATGTCAGAAAATAAAGCAATATTTCACTGAAACTTGCAAGTGTACGAACACTTTTAGGAGCTACTGTGCGTCTTTCAAATTAAATCAAAAATTCGAGGATTTAAAACAACTGTATTGCAGGTGCCTGAAATAAAATTTTTCACCTTTCCCTGAATAGTGTGTTAGCATTCGGCAAAGCATAAGATATTTAATTTTTCTTTCGAATTGAATCTGCCTGTTATTGATTTAAAAACTAAGCATTTAAAAGCAACAAATAAAGCTCTTCATCTCTATTATTATTAATTACTAGATGTACCATGAATTACACTATCTGTGCTCATTAAAATCATCACATTTTTCTTTTTTGTAATAACTATTTTAGTGGCCAACAGCGCATGCGACTAGTACTGTTAAATTACAAAACAAGCGTTCTCCTAAAGCATTTTTCATTTCAAAAACTTTATTCCAAAAATAAATCACGAATTCTTCATCTTTTTTCAATGCTTCTACAGTTTTAATAAATGCGATTCTGTAGGAAGTTACTTTCTTCACTAAGATTTGGAAAATTCAGAGCAAGAAGCAAAGTAAAAATCGGCTGATATGCATATTTCAGAATTCGGCATCTCTGTAACTTTCAATACAGGATCTTCAGTATTTATTCGTCTGAAAAGTTGTTTAAGAACTCAGCACAGATGGACAAGTATTTCACCTCTAAATGTTATAATGTCTCTTTCTAAAATTCCAAAACTTTCATCTACACTCATTTCAGAAGAACTTCTTTTCTTGTTCCCTAAATATATATTTTGTGTCTAAAAACTGAAGTGTTAAATTTATCTTCTCAACTGGCACTATTTGAAATAAGTTAAGATTTCACAACACATTTCAAGATTATTTTATTTCCTCTTCATGAAATTCGAAGACGTAGGTGATATTAAGCGAAAATTAGCAATCTAAATTTACATTTATTATCTTTGGTAGGGTTAATGTTAAGAGAAAATAATTGATGAACTCTTTTTGCAGTGCAGTTAAAATTGATTTGGTGATTAAATACTATTTTATAATGCACTTATGAAGTATAAATTCCAATTCTCCGTTTTTACTGATATACTAGGAAAAAATGTTAGGAACAAATGTACAAAATCTAGAACAGAAGTATAAGAAGTGGACACTTTGATGTGGCTTCAAGAAGAAAAGACATAACATCGTTAGAGTGAAATGTTATACGCTGGGCGATACGTCCGTTAAACCGGTACCTTCTTCCTAATCTCTCTCCGCCTTGTTTATCTACTCTTATATTCTCAAAACCAACTTTAAAATATACTTTAAGTCCATCTGGGTTCACAAAAGCAGCAGTCAGCTGCCACTATTGATGTACGTTCCAGTTTTATTCTTGATGTACACTCTTTAACGTTCATGTTCCAGATGCTTTGGTCGGTCACTATTTAGTCACCGTGTTGTTTCATTCATCGGCATTACATGACATCAGTACCTATGTGTGAAATTCTGTTCGAAATGGAAAATTTTAAATTTAGGAGGGTATTTTTTCTCCTCTTTAAAAAAAAAAAAAAAGGGGGAGAGTTAAAGCGCATATTGGTATGAGAAGCAAATGTCATTTGATACACATAACAGTATAAAAATGGATGTATAGAAGATACGGCTGTTGTGTCACAAATTCTACAAATAATTTCACTGTCATCAAAGTGTTAATAAGACAGAAACATTTTTTTAAACATTTTACTTTTAAGCAGAGTGTTCACTTATAATACTTTCGTACTAGATTTTGTATATTTAATGAATTTTTAGTGTTCTAGTATATTTTAAAGTAACTTATATGCAATATTTTGCTAAAATACAAAAGTTGTGTAAAAATTTTATACAAAGTGGACTGATATATCAAATCTCAGATCTACCAAAATTCGTGATACGTCATACACATTAGAGAAGCTAGAATTATCTGATGTCAAAATAATATCTGTACAGTGAGACTGAAAGCTTCACTACTTTGGAGATACAATTAGAATTTGCAGTGCGATTTTGAGAATTTCTGATATCTTCCTGAATCAGATACTCTCTACCTTTCCTACCAGAAAAAAAAAAAGCGATAAATAACGAGAAATCATCTACTTCATAAATACAGTCAGAAAATCTACAGTTTGATTTTTACAATTTTTATCCAAGAACGAATAACTAATGCGGTTTCTTAGTTCAGTTACCTAATATTTTTTCCTTCAAATGCCCGCTATGTTGTACATAACAGGAGTTAACGTTAACACGTAAAGCTAACTTCCTTGCATTATTAAGCATCTTTAAGAAAGCTGTCACACATCTTTACAATAAATAACAATAAATCAATTGACAGTTCTGAATTATTAATTATTACTAACTAAAAATGAATAAATAGTGAAACGACACTGTCGGTAACTTGCCATTTCCTTAATAAAGTCTCGTAAAATGATGCGCAATATTTATATATATAAAAATTGAAACATGTCAAGAACATTGACATTTATAGACAAGTATAAAAATAAACCGTGCATAAAAATCTACTAATTCGTTCCACAGTTTTAAACACAATCATCAGATTTAATTATAAATTAATTTTTTATTAAAAAAATTGATAATTTTCATAAAATCTAATCAAATTTTAACGGATATTTAGAACTCTGACTTACGTTTAAGAAGTATGGTAAATACAAACCACAAAGATCAGCTCACTGGACTACCTTGAATGTATAAAAAAAATCTGAAAGGTTTCAGATTTTAAATTACGTCAAAAGGGGCGTAATTTCATTGAATATCGCAATTTGAAATATCGCATTTCATTGAATTGAATATCATGTTCTTTCCATTTAAACCATAAAATTCAGTTAAAGAACAATATCGCAAAATAATTTTAAACTGAGGATATCTTTAGAATTTCCTACACACAGTCTCACGCGCCGCAGATAAAAATAATTTTTTTTTTTTTTTTTTTTTTTTCTGTACAACGTTGCCATTGCCCGCTTTGAAATCCTTGAGTTTGTTAACCAAAAATTAGTTAAAGTTTTACAAAATATGAAATCGTTAATAAAACAAATTCCAAATTTCATATTTGGGCTTCCAGATGCCTATATTCGCAGCAGGATTACGGCATTAAAAATTCGATGGCTTTAGGTACCGTCGTTTTATCACAATGCGAGAAACATGCATACATTTATGCAATTTTCTTCATTATTTAATTTCTTTAAATATAATACAGGGTTACAATATTTTGTGGCAACAGTTTAAAAAGTGATACAGACTTTAAATATTTCCGACGCAAAATCGCAAAACGAAAACAATAGTCCTTCAGGGACAAATCCTCTTTGGACTAAAAATGTAATTGAAAAATGGAATAAAACAGTTAAAAGATTCAACTTTTTTTTTTAATTCGAAGAGTTCCATTGTTACGGTTGAGGAAAAATGCTTTAAGTTTCATCACATCTCGAACTGAAATATCCACCATATCGTGAACAACATCGCGAGTTAAAATTTACCTGTAAAGCTAATTTTCCTGCATTCATTTAACTTTGGTAAGAAAGCTGCCAAGCCTTAGAATTAATGCCAATAAATCAATTGATGGCCCGGAATTCTACAAATAATTACTGATCATTTGTAATTATTTGTGGTTCATAATGAATAAATAAGTAAACTGCATTTGATGACAACTTCTTAATTTTTCGTTAACTAAATGTACTAAAATTACACGCCCACCATTAAAAAATATCTAGGTATATAATCCTAATTTACAAATCCTAATTTTTTTCTCATAAAAGCTGTTAACGCCCATACATAATATAACACTTTCAGCACACTATTTTGTAAATTACAGGTAATGTGATTTCACAACAGAAATAATAAAAGTGAATAATTTTGTTCCCAAAGCACCAATCTATTTCTAATATTTAAATTCGCAAACGCCACATCTAGTGATCACAGTCTGAACGATCTTTGCAGAGAAAAACACAGTCTGATGCGAAACACTGAACTATACCAACCCCTTTTAGACAGTTTTTAGGCCTAAGCCAATACCTTCTAGACAGTTACAATCTTTGAGAAGATGTTTACTAAACACAATAATATTTTATGTAAATTCTTAAATAAACAGGTTCCGATTTAAGACCGGTAAAACTGAATATAAAATTAAAGGAAAAGAAAAAAAGTATGTATCATATTTTTTTTGGAAATGAGGTAAAAAAAAAAAATCTTAACTTGGTCAACTTCTTACTTCAAGTAAGTCATTACAATTTCATAACATTAACTATATATAATTTTAAATTTCTGGCAGTCAAAAATTTATTAGTTATTCTTGCAATAATTTTTAGCTAAAAAAGTATGAAAATATTAGAATTCAACAAACTAATTTTCAAAAGTTAAATAATTGAATTATTTACATTACAAATTTTAAGAAGATTTGTTTATTCTTCAAAAAAAATTGTAACAGATATTATATACAAAAATTTAGCAAGCTAAATAATATATTTTTTATCTTGCAGTCATATATCAGGCGTTAGACATGCATTTTTAGGTTACACACAATCAGTAATTCCATAACGATTTTTAAATAATCAAATATTTAATATAAGCATTACCAGTGCAGGGCAGCACAGATTTTTGAATTTTACATAATAAATGTTCTCCACATGAAAAATTATAGCTCTAAAAAAGGAATTTGTTTAAGTATTTGTAATAATAAACGATTTATTATTAAAATGCAAATGCTTTTTAACTATAATATTGTAATCAAATTTTAATAACTAACATTATTTATTAAACAGCAATCTAACTGTGCTTATACATAGTAGTATTGTTCTTATTCTTAAATTTGACATTTAAGAAACTTCAAAAAACAATTACAGAAATGCGTACTCTTAATATGTCAGCATCAGAATTTCTTTATTTCAAAGGAAAATTACAAAATATTTAAACATAAAATACACTATAATATAGTCAAATCATACTGAATAAATAAATTTCATTCAGATATGTAAAAAACAATATTTCAATACAAAAATCACTTGTGACTATATGAAAGATATCCATGTTTATAGCAGTCTTTATTACAATGTACATATGAGTACATTGTAATAAAGACTGGAAAATCAGTCCAACAAGGAAGGATCATTAAGGAAATCAGTCCAACAAGCTAAAAAAGTTAAGTAATAAAATTAGTTTTATAAAATTGTCCAAAAGGAAAATTTTCCAAAGTAAAATCTGATTATATTTCACTTCAACTTTGATTTTGAATTATTAAATGTTTCTATATATTTCTTAGCTTATTTTTTCCTTCAAAGCAACCTACTGTAAATATGGCTTTTCAATACATGAATTAGAATATTTTACAAAAATCTAAATTTGAAGGTAAGACATAATTAAAAAGTAAGTAACAGAGTTCATCGAATTGCAAGATTAACATTTCAAACTATAGGCCAAAAAAATTATTTCATTAAAATATTATAATTGCTTAATGCTTCTATACACTACACAAAAAAATATCTGACGTGGACACCACGACTTCCTTGTACGACCTATTAAATTATATGTATTTTTTGCTGCATTTCATTTAAACTTACTTCCTCGAATTTCATTAGAGATACATTTTTCATTCAATCAATTCAGTTCTCACTTCACAGTAAAGCAAATATACATAAAAACTCAAAACATCTTCAATTGAACATCTACAAATCGTAAAATTCAGAAAAACCTAAAACACCAAATATGGTTAAAAATAGCTAAAAAACAATTTTCTCGATTAAAATTAAAGTTTCTACACCAAAACAAGCAATTCGGCCAACAGGTAAGAAGACCAAATTTTCAGTGCACAAGTTAATGTTTGGCTCCATCTGGCAAAAAGATATTGAAACTGGTACACCAAATGACGTAATTCACTATTCTACAGAGTTTTAAAGCTAAACAAATGCAGCCTTGGTAGGCCTAGCGCCACTTTTAAATTGTTGATATTATTATTGCATTATTATAAAACAACTACTGCATACAGATTAATTAAAGGCATAAGAACAGGAATGGAAATACAAGAAGGCCATAATTCAATTACTTTTAAAGCAAAAAATGTACAAGTTACCAAAACAGAAGAGTACAAATACTGAGCTCACCGGGTTGGTAACAGGGTGGAAAGATATATATATAGTTTAGTGCAGCCGATTACAGCAAAAAATGGAGGTGCACAACTACACATTATAGCAGTCCCTTATACAAAATTTCAAAGCTCTACAGCTACTCGTTTTTAAGTTATGGGAAATATGTACGTACGTATGTATGTAAGTACAGATATCTCGAAAAAAGTCCCTTCTAAATCCACTTTACAATCTCTTTCAGAAAAAATAGTCCTTTATTCTTTCCATACATAGAGATGTAATGCAAAAAAAAAAATCATTCAAATGGATTCACAAGAGGTCAAAATTTTTGTTGAAATATGATAACCGAAACTTTTTGCGATTATAATATGTCCTTTACTTCATACAAGGAAGTAAAAAATCTGATAATAATTTGAACAAAAAAATAGTTTTAAATATCATAAATCTGACTTTCAAGTTTTGTTTCTTAGATGAGGAAAAAAAATATTTTTACAATATTCATAATTTTTAGTTTAGTGCATGTGCACTCATTTGGTTAGTTTATGTGTAAATTTATATAATCATAGGAATATATAAACAAGCCCCAAATTTAAAACAGAGATAAAATTGTTCAAAGTTAAAAAAATATGTATAACTACATTTTAAAATCAATAAAAATTAAGTTATCTAAAATAAACCAGCTTTATTAAACAAACCTTCTCCTTAATGTCTTTCTGCTAATAAAATGTGATGGCAATTCTTTTTCTCATCCTGTTAGCACAAAGAAAATATAAAGTGTAAAATTTGAAATTTCATCCAATTTTAAGATGTGTAAATTCTACTTTGAAAGCTATATTCTTGCAGTAGTGACCAGATTTCAATATCTTGATTAATTTTAATTACATTGAACTATCTTAATGAAAAGTTATAACAATTTTATTGATGAACAAATTTATGTTTGCTGAAAAATTCAGAAACTAAAAGCACTGAACTGAAGGATTTGTTACCCTCCGAGATTTGGAATCACAGCATTTTTTAAACAAAATATATAACGAGAATTTAGCAAATATGTATTTTATGGCATTCATGCTAATATTTTGCTCCAAATTATCAGTACCTGAATTATGCACAACCAGATACCAGTCAGTGCGTTGATGTCTGTTCTGCAATAATGGATACGTATTGCTTCAAAATGTTCTTTTATTGATAGGATTAATATGGATTTTGAAGAAATCATTAAAAACAGTTTTCAAAAATACTTATTAAATCGTTTAATTTGAAAAACGCAGATGGTCAGAAGAATACAAGAAATCATAATGAAACAAAGTTTTTCTAAAGCTGACAAAACTGCAAATCCTTAACCTCATAGGTATGAACTAAAATATAGAATTACATCATAATAATAATTCAAAATATTACATTATTACATAAACCAAAAAAACTTTGCTCACATTATTGGCTACTGGCAGCAAAAGGTCAGACTAAAAGTAAATCCAGGTGTATGCTTACTTTCCTCCAATTATAATGTAGTTTTCTTTACATTAGGAAACTTACTTTCTTTTAAGCATTTTATACAGCTAACTGTATCAGTCTACATAAAAATTATTTCACAAGTTTATTAATACTTCATGCTTACCTACCTCAATATAAATCAATATTAAAAGCCAAGTTTCTCTTTTAGAGCAACCATTCAAAATTAATTAAAACCCAAAAGTTTGAAAATTTTAAAAAATTTACTGCTCAAACCTTACATTTTCATAAATCAATATAAAAGCCAAAATGATAAAATGCAGCATTTTCTTTTCCTACAAACCTACATATCACGAAAAACAATCATTTCATTTATTTTACAGTAAAAATTGCAAAGTTTTATTAAATCCTCATGCATAAAAAATTGTCGCTGATAGTTTTATTATTTAGACTAAGTGAATAGTTAAGATTTGTTATGTTATATATCTGAAAATGCATTATTTAAGGAAGTTGATTAAAATATCACAAAATGTCTTAAAAGAGCCATAAATCGTTTAATATCTGGAATAAACTGAATAACAGAAATCATGGTTAAGTACAGAGACCATATAACAGCTATATTAGTGGTATAACAAATCTGTGTCATGGAATATGAGAAATTTTACAAAGGCTTTGAGAGACTCAAATTTCCTGTATACCTTTTTTCAGAGATATGTTTATGGTTCACACCAGGTAAAATATAATTTGCCTCTACAGCACCCTTTAGCTTCTATATGATTTCAGTTACCAACGAATGATGATAATATTCTACATGTTTTACATCATAAAATATTTTCTATTATCTTCCTTTATTAATCCTCATCTCAGTTCTGCCATCTCAATGTCCCATTCTTGTTTCATAGAAATATGGTCTACCTCCCATAATGTCATACATTAATTACTCTTTCATTTTTATCTTTTTAGTTCCCATGGATAATTAAAATTACTGTTTTATTAATCAATTTAAAAATTTTTCATAATAGTTTATGTATGAGAAAAAGTGAAGCTTTCATTAATCAAATTTCTAACAGCTTAATAAACAAGAGAAGAACAATAATCGTTAACTACCAATACATTATACTATAATGTTATGCTTACGTACTGTACAGTCCTGCTGATCATTATTGGCATTCCTTGTTAAAAAAAGACTGCTATTATTAGAAAAGCTAATTAAAATATAAACCACACCAAACTATACTATTATATTGTCTTATCTCATAACTCCATTCAGATTTTATTATCCTTAATATATTAAAAATATATATCAAGTATACAAATGAAAAGAACTAAAAAATAAACTATTTTAATGAAACTTTGTTTTTAAAAAACATTTCACACAGCTTCCTCAATTATTAAACATAATTCCTGTTTCATTTACCAGTGCATTTTATTTCAGGCTATTTAATTTTATACTTAATCCAGGTAAAAGATAATATTCTTCTAATATCGTTTCATAATGAATTCTGAGAATTCATTATGAAACGATTACAAAATTCTTATTTGTTAACATCATTCCACTTGTGAATTCAGAAAGAATTAACAAATACTTTAATTCTTTCACACTCAGGAGAAAATAATTACATTGTGTATTGTGATTATTTTACCTTCACATGAATCAGGATACATGAAATCTGAAGCATTTCTATGTGTTTCTGGGTTTTAACTATTACCTCACCAAAAATATAACAGAAACAATAATCAACACATTCTTAGCACTATAGCTAGTTCCATTAAAATAATTACAGACTAAATTCAATGAAACATAAATGAAAAGATTTAATACTGAAGATACAATGGCAATAACAAAAATTACTAAATTACTGAATATACTTTACAGAAACCAATTTCTAATTACAGTTAACTGAAAACCAGAAAAGGGATATAAAATATAGAAATATGAAAAATATGAATATATATAAAATATCTGAAAAACATCCAAAAATAAAGTACTTCTTATAATTTAAACTTTGTTTGCTAATATGTATAATTACCCACTTGTACCTAAGTAGTATTTGTATACTATCAAATGACATCAATCAAGAGCTATTAATGGCATTAAAAAAAACAGCACATATTTGAAATCAGGTATATGAATATATGGAAAATACACTTTACTTATCTTGTGACAAAACATCTGATGACTAGTATTATTATATCATACATTCCAGAATGATGTTTAAGCATAGTTAAAAAAATTAGATACACTTTTATTTTTATAAGAAAAAGCTGCAATGCAAAAAAAGTAGAGAATATTATTATACTACATCTAGATAACAAACGTTATTAAAATTTTTAAATCCCAAATATATATAAATTTAGTATTCACAAATTATAACTGTTATATCAAAAAAAAAAGCAATAACTAAATTTAGTAGCTCTTCGATATGGAATATCTTTGCACTTTCTTGAATTATAATTTCAAACCTTCTGCCTTACTATGTACATTTCAGCATGGAAAAACAGTATTTCAGAAAAAAATACCCAAAATTTATTCATGTTTCAAAATAATTAGTAAAATCCATAATAAATCTTTTATGATACTACAATAATTTATACAGTGTGTTTTTAAAGAAACAAAACTCATTCAAGGCAAATAATATGTGACTTACGCAATTGCTGATAATATTCTAGCTCTTAAAAATTATAATAAAATTAATCTCCATTAAAAAAATTTGAAGATATTCACTTTTTCTGCTTACCATTTTAAAAGTAATAACACTATTAACCCTAGATTACAAACCCTTATGAAATTATAATGTACTTACTAAACAATTATCTAACAGACTGAACCAATTAATTTTTTTCCAACTATTTAAGACTTGCTTTATGTCACCATAAATTTAACTTTTGATTAAAAAGTTTGATTCCATAAATTTTGATTTTAGTTTTTATTTTCACGCTCTAAAAAACTAAGCTTTGTTTACAAACTGCTTTTGAACAGCATTTACAAAAATATCTTGTTCTGCTTCTTACTTCTAATGAGGAAAATGCATAACTTTTCTTTTCTTGAATGCAAAATATTGAATTCAAAAGTAAATTTAGAAAAACCTTCCACAAATCACTGAACTTTTATATGTTACCATGAATCAAATAGTTCTCAGGAAAACTAATGACTGCCTTTCGTTGCAGCTATTAACCATAAAAAATCTTGATTTTTTAGATGTAGAATTTGCTGCTGCTGTTTCTGATAATGTATTCTTTTAGAATTAACTTCATCATTTAGCCATTTGATAGTTTTTCCTATTGCCTTCTGAGAAAAAATAAGTGAAAATAAATTATGGGTTGAATTGTTTTCTTTGCTTCATTTTAAGGATCTTGAATGATATGAACAATATTACAGTGTTCAAACAGATTCATTCTTGTATTTAAAACTGAATGCAGATATGTTTATTTTTTCCATGAAAAAAATATTTTTTTTAAAAATATTATATATGCTTACATGTTTTGAGCTAGATAATTTATCAAAATTACCATCATCAATATACAGCACAGAGAACAAAAAATTCGAACTTTCCCATGCTCATCATTGAAAAAACTTCATTGTACACATCTTGATTATTATTTGTTTTTTCTGGCAGTCACTGCTTTTTGTTATTATTATTATTATGAGGCAAATATGAAACTTATATATTTTTCGCCCAGGAAAAGAAATGCACCTTTCAAGGTGGTTGAATGGGCTAGTAAAAAAACCTCTTGAAACATCTGCTAAAGCCCAATATTCTTTGCAAGTTATTTTCAAATTCACTTACATTTTCATTTTTAACAATTTCATTATCATCGCTCCCCTAAAGTTTTACAATTTATTCTGGTTGATCACTGACATCATCTAAAGTTATGGAAATGTTAATATATTATCACACATTTTCATTATGTAATAACTGAATTCTTCAGAAAATCAATTTAACAAACAAATAAAAAGCACAACAAAAATACACCGAAATGCATGGTTCAATGCATGGTAAACTAATGCAACAAACATGCTTACTAACTTTCGACTCTCAGACAACATGTGCTAATTAAACTTTAAATTTCATATTGATGGAGCCCAGTAAAAACAGATAAATGATCAATTCATGTTGGCATGTGCCTCTTATTATTTTTAACATGAAAGAGATTATGCATGTTATTTCATAAAACAGCATAATCTTTAAGATGGATGTTTATTAATCTAGGGTTAATTTCTCACATATAGTCTGATACTAAACCAATAAATAATGTTTAAAAAATTAAATGATTTAAAGCTGTTCACCTACTTGGGTGGTTAAGGCTATGAGGGAGCAGCATCAGCAAGTTGAAAATTTAAAGTATAAAGCATTCTGAATGCTCCATTTTTTCTTGGGCAGTATGCACACTGTTCATCTCATAAGCTCTATTAAAATAACACATGTATACTTATAAACAAATGAGGGGGGCAAAAGAAGAAAAAATGAATATAAATCCGTTTACAACATTCTTAAAATACAACTCTACTAAACAAATAATTATCAAATATCTGCTTTATATGATAAATAAAAATGTAAATCCATTCCGGATTTAGAATACATATTTTTTATTTGTTGTGTTATTGTATGTTATTCTATGTCACACTTGTAAAAGGGGAAAAAAAGAGGGGGTACACAAAATCTAAATTTCTTGGTTTCTTTCTTGAATATCATTAGTTTTGAAATTTAATTTACAAAGCAATTCCCACTTTTTCATTTTAAGGAAAAATATTTAGAAATTAATTATTTTTGACAATATAGGCTCACAGCTATTTTATATTCAGATACAGACAATAACATTTTTAAATCATTAATGTACAAACAAATGAAAAATATAATAACAAGTGAAAATACAATAATCTTTCTTTAAAATATATATATATATATATATCTATATCTTTTCACATACGGCATACTAGTTAAAAAAGTGCTTATACAATATATCCTACTCAAAATAATATTTTGATAAGACTAAAACAGACTTAAATATTTTGCTAATACTTAAACAACCAGCACAGCACATATGACTACTATCTGCAAAACATGAAACATTTCAGAATGGTTTTACCTACAAATTTCAGTCATCTTGCTTTCTGTCAGTTTAAAAAAGCTCTAATAGTATAATAAATTTCAAATTAAAACCGAAAATTACAAAGATGATTCTACATCAGAAAAAACAAATAAGAGTCAGTACACAAAGAAACAAATCAGAGTTAATACACAAATTTAAAAAAAAAAAAAAACTTAATGAAAAATTTATTAAGATTTTAAACTTAAAAATGAAATTATCTTTAACATATTATTATATCATGACAAAAACTGAAATTACAGAAATCTATTCCAAAGAATTTGCCAATTTATAACACACTAAATTTTAGTGCTTTCTGATTATCTGCACCTCTATCAAAAAACACAAAAAAATAGTACTGATGAGACACTACACCTTTTTCAGTAAAAAATACTTGTGGCAACTTGCAATGTCATCAAAAAGTGCTTATATGATAACCTACGTAAATATGTAGTATCTTCTAGACTGCTTTCGCCAGACATTAAGCCAACATGATTGCAGACTATGAATCCTCCTATGGAAATTTTAGTACAGTACTGGATTACATACTGCAATTTGTTGCCTTCGTCAGAATCTTGGACTTCCAACTTTCTGTACATGTAAAGCATAATGTGGCTTGTTTATAGGCATTGTGAGCCTCTTTCTCCCTTCTCATTTTAGGATTTTGGTGGCAATGCTACGTGCAATTCCATATTTGTGCAAGTCGATGATCTTTTTCTTTTTCTTTTTAACAAAAATGGATCACTGAGTACACAGAGAAGGCAAAAGCATATAAAATCAAGAAGTGTGCATCTATTGTATGGAGAGAAAAAAAAAAGAAGAAAGAAAATTGGTGCCACTGGATGCAACTCTGAAACAGATGTAAAGATACTGGGGTACTTATGTATTAACACGACAACCTTATTACCAAAGGTAACCAAAAAGAAAAAGTTTGGTGTTTGTTTACAGAAGAAACAGATGATTTGATTAATTTTCAGATTGCAGCTTACAATGAATATGGTTACCTAAGAACTGTTATGTACATGACTGGCAGTGTATGGCGACTTCTGAAAATTTTACGATTTCTACTAGGTGGTTGCGATAATATATAAGTACCAATACTGGAATAAACATTTCTCTCTGAAGACAATAACGAGTTCAAAATTGATATCCAAATTTGTCAAATTAAATTATCACTTCTCTGTGGGGTTGAAGATAATCAGAAAGTACTTAAATTCCTTATGATAATGGCTAATAACTTCGTTATAAAAAATGATGTATAAATTATTGCAGTGGCGTAGCTAGGGTTCCAGTGCCTGTGGACAACTGAAAAAATTTGGGTCCCTTTCTGCATGCCAAGAATGGAAAACATTTCATTAAAAATTTTCATAGCATCAATTTGGTGCCACCTGGATGCTGAGCCCGGGAACAGATGTTCCCCCTTGGACCATCATAGCTACCCCACTGAATTATTGCTTTAGCTTGCTATTTAAGCTCTTAATTTGTAAATATTATAATTCCAATAAATCAATTAAAATTATTTTAAAGTTTAATAATCAAACTACAAATGCTAAAAATTAACTGACTAAAAAAAAGTAAATTTTTTTTTTTATGAAAGTAGATTTAAATAAATATTCAATACTCTCAGAAATAGAGTTTTTGTAGTTGATAAGATATTTATTTTTCACTTTTATGAGAAAGGAACAAAATTATGACAATCATCTATTCTATAAAAGATAGATACATAATCTAAATTACATTAAAGAATAGGATTTCCTACACTTTCTCAAAAGACAACACTGAACACTTTATTTCTGAAACTTCAGAAATAAATACAGGAAAGATAAAGAGGAAAATAAAGTTCCCATTAGTGAAAAACAAATATTTAAAATAATTTTTTGAAAGAAAAAATAGAAAAGTACCCTATTACATAATGATATAAAAAGAATAAACAAAAAAATTATAAATTGTTTAATAAATACCTGAATTCATACAAATCAGTCAAATGTAACAAATCGAAAAACGTTACCGATTTTTAAAATGACATTTAATTTAGAAGAGGATTTCTATTATTTAATATCTAAGATCTCATAAGTTTTAAACTTTATGACAACCTAATGCTAAAAAAATTTTAAACATCTATAAAAACAAATTTCATGATTCACATCCTTGAGAAATATGACAACAATTTAAGATTCTTATTCTGAGTAGTAAATAGAGTTCTTATTATTATGATATCAATGACTCAAATAATATTATAGCTCTAAAAATTACAAAATTCATGAAATAAAAATTTTAATATTTTTCTCAAAATAATTTGATACATCTTTCTTATGAAGAGATTAAAATTATTCCAAAAGTCAAATGAGAAATTTACTGCATTTAAACAAATTTTTATCTGCAACTGAAAACCAAAGATAAATTACTTCTCTTGGAGAAAATAAGTAGAGGGGGGGAAGTCAATAAGAAAAACAACTACAGAACTTACTTTTCTCTGCAATCTACTTCTAAATTGAAACGTTTACCTAAGTCATTTCATTGATGCTTTATTCATGTCTCTTCCCATTCATGTACTAGAAAAGCCTACAAGAAAAATATATAATGAGAAAATTGAGAACTTAATCTTATTTCACACACATAAGATGTCCTTAAAACGTTCAGTTTCTTATAAAATCGATCTATGTAAAATTAAAAATTAATTTGTTTAATAGCACACAGAACTGATACAGAGATTATTAATAGTACAAAAAATTAACATTATTCCACAGTATCTACTTACTTATAAAAAGAGAAGCGCGAAAATGTCACTAAAATATATCAACACAAGTATTCTAATTGTAAATGCGGCACGGTACCAATTACTTTTTAATTAAATTAAAGACCACAGTGTAACATCATATTCAAGGAATTATTTTAATTTAATAGAAACTTTCTATCTATTACAATGAAATCAAATTTCGTGATAACATGACAAACCAGCGGGTTTGGCATACTATCATCTTATACAGCTGCCATTGTTTATACTTCAATGTAAATACTGGAACTAATCAAACCACTCATCGAACGTATTTCTTAGGTTTCGAATAATACAATTAGACGCCAAAATACTACATTTTCCCTAGCCCTTTCTTACATTCTTATCAAATAATCCTACATTTCCTTCCCAAAATATATAATATACCTTGAATAACACGATAACCAAAGCTTCAGCTGTCACAAGATGTGTCTCTTAGAACTGTAGAATGTGAGCTTGAGATTCTTCACTCCTGTGCAATTCAGGGTTGCTATATTGACGTCGGTTATGTTGTGATGAAAAAAAACATCTTAATCGCCAAAGTCTTGCTATGAAAACTCGCCATCAATTTCTTGCAAACGGTACGATAGTAAAATTATAAAATGTAAGAACAGATCGTTTACAAAAATGGTTACGCTGTTAACTTTTTTATTCTTTGATTTTATCCTTTGATTAGAGAGCTAGAATATGAAAATAAATGCAGAGAAATATAATAATCCGTCCACTTATTGATCAAATCATGCAATGACAAAAATAATATTATTAATGAAAGAAAATGAATAAAATATATACCAGATTTAAATTATCATGAATATTAGATATTATAAAAAGCAAGCATCATATGAGGTGAATGTTTTGCAGATGAACTTCCTGATTCATTTCAATGAAAGCATAGTCATCATCAAGATATTCCAGAACAGCAAGCCGGAACTGAAACACTATTTCTAAACCTTTCAAAATTCAAACTGACTATACAACTTGTATGGTTAAAGTTTTGTTTAAATATGCATGTTATCTTTTTTAAATTTTTATTTGGTATTTTTAATTCGATTTTTTTTTCATAATGTAACGTAATAAAAAAATTTTTAATCACCTGAACACATTCTGAAATATTTTTCTTACGACCCTTTTCCAGGAACCAAGTCTGGATTTTTCAGTTAGCTACATTGTTTTAAAATACATTTTATTTTCAGTTCAATATGATACCTTTGTGTGGTGCACGGATTACGAAGCTGTATAGATCTAACGATTTTATTAAATTATTGCAATATAAACTTAGTTTTGGATAAGAATAAATTTTCAGTGTGATGCTAAAAAACGTAGTAAATCACATGACATTTGTCGCCAAAATGAGCGAGTTGGTCATAATTGTAGCATTTTATTCCGTACGCAGCAATACTTTCGTACAGGTTTTTCTCCTCTCTCCTCACCTTGAGTTTGGCTCTTGAACTGTAGTTCTTATCAATAGACTACTGGCGCATATATTTCTTTTTAATTATCGATAATAATTATATAAATACAACGCTAACGGAACGTGTAGGAAATTACAAGCGATTTTGTAATATGAATTTAAGAAAATGTGTGTATAATGTCATGACGTCATTTGTCGGAGTTTAATTTCCTGTTATTTGTGTTGTCATAGCCTTTGACAGTTGATTAATATTAAACATGTCTGTGAATTTGTCAAAGCATCGAAATGCTTTGCTTGAAGCTTGGAAAGAAGTAGTTGACGATAAATCTCCCATAGATTGGTATAGTTTTCAATACATTATAGTATATTGTATATTTTTCATTCTTTTATATAATTACGAGTCAAAGGCTTAGCAAGTCTTTCTTTATCGAAGCCGGTCTTTTCATATCTTAAATTAAATTCTGATTAATATCTATCTTAAAAAATGAAATTCAATACAAAAATTTTACTTAAGAACCTATGTTTTGTGATTAAATGGCCTTAATTAAACATTATATATTTCAGGGCTCTGTTTGGTTATGAAAAGCAGTCCAATGATTTATATGTCGTTGACAAAGGAGGTGAGGTTATATAGGAATGAATTAGTACTCATGTGTAATTTGTTTGAATATTTACTTGAAATTTTTATGATTTATATAACTGTAAAATTTAAGTAAAAGTGTGTACCTAATGTAACCACTGTAATGTTGTTTTTTTTAATACCATGATATATATACTAATTTGAAGTTTTGAAAATTATCTAGATGGAGGGCTGGAAGAGTTAGTTGATGAGTTAAACAGTGGAAAAATAATGTATGCTTTCTGTAGAGTTATAAGTCCCACTACTGGCCTACCAAAGTTCGTTCTCATAAACTGGGTAAGCATTCATGATAATTTTATCATTTAATGCTGTGCTAATATAATTGATTAGCAGTAAATGTTAATATTTTTTAAATTTTATATAGAAGTCATTTTTAAATATTTCACTAAATTATTTTTTTAAACATTTAGCATCTACAAATCTTCATCTCCCCCACACACATTTCGATCTATCTGTAAACAATCATTTAAAGAAAGACTTAGTTTTGTTTTTAAACTGTAGTTGAAAAACATGTATACTTTAGGAATATCATTATTGGTTCTTGCAGCTGCTGTATGTCAAATTAAATACTCTTCTCATCCCTAGAACTTTCTTCATTAGTTCAGTTATCTGTTATCTTTAATAATGTCTTTATATTCATTTGCTAACCATTTGTTATTTTCAATTTTTTTTTTCTTTTAAATCTTCAAACTATCTTTTGGTTAAACGAAAACTTTTTCATGAAGTCAGTGTTCCTCATAACAAAGTTCCCATAACAAGCAAGTTTCCTATCTTCCATCTACAGACTTCAAATTATTGTCAAATTGTTTTTTACAGCAACTTATTAGAAGCTATATTTCTAAAGATTGTATATATTATATTCATGTGAATTATCTTCATTTGAGTCATTGTATGCATCAGCTAAAATAAACCCTTTTGCTTAAAATATTGTGGATGTGTGTACTAGGGATTGCATTGGACATGGCAGTAATCATTTTAGTTACTATATGCTACTATCTCAGCATATTTCATAAGGTTATTCTCATTTCTCAATGTTGACTACACGGTAAATTTTGTTTATGGCTTTCATGGATCAAAAACCATAAACATGTAATCTTTCACTTTAATTAATTTTAATTCTAAGGATATTTGGCAAAGATTTTGTAATCCAAGATCTCTCACAGCCCTTATCCATGAGCACTGTGCAAAGTTAATATTTCTGTTCCCAGCAAGCCACCCATACAAGTTTGAAATAACACTCCCATTGACCCTTAGTTAGATGAACTGCATCGAGACACTAGGCTTGAGTTCCTTTTTGCCGCTTCCTGTATAAATTATTTATTCATTGTTTTTGTATAGTAAATAGTGATCAGTTAAGCTTGTCACCATTCTTGTTTACCTGCAATGGTGTCCAAAACATAAAAAAATTATAATCTCAATAAACTGCAGTTTAAATCAAAATTAAACAAGGAATTAAATACATGATATCTAATCTGCACAGTACAAAAAGGAAGTATCGACTTATCTTATTTAGAAATTTCTGTGTCTTCAGTGTGTAGCACACAGAATTCCTTAGCAGCATCCAAAAATTTTAAAATTATCTGAACTAGAATCTGTATACTGCAATTGTCACATAAATTTACAAAAATAAGAATCGAAAATATCCTCTGTATGCCGGACTGTTGGTAGCATTTCTTTAAAAAGTCCCTTTTTATTACATACCACATATCTTCGATAGTGCTCATATGAGCTCTGGTTTCCAAATCCTTAAATATCACTGTGTAATTTACTTTAAGGTGAACCAAGCCAAGCCTTCATTTACACACCAGCCAATCAATGCTTTCATTCCAAATCATACAGAAACTTCAGGTTAATATTACTACTGCCAGCCATTTTACGGTATAAAGCCCAAAATAAGCAATGTACTTCCTAACTGACATCCAACGCAGAAATAATCCCTGAGAAATATTCTCATAAATAATCAAAATCAATGCTGTCACGCATTACAACCAATTACATCATAATAGGGTTTCCAAAACATACACCTTAAAATATTCATGTTACCATAAATAAAACAACTTGAAGTTTATTTATGGTAACCTTGGATTATCCCTTAGTGATAATTCGAGGGGTACCCCAAAATATAGACTATCCATCTTTTTTTTAATTTATACTTTGGAATTTGCAAAGATCTTGGTCCTTACTGTTATAAAATATACAGTGTCTTTTAACATTTCCAGTATAACTCACAGTTGATGTATTTTGGTTAGTACTAAGCTTTTTATTTTAAAATTTTCTGGAAATACTTTTAAATACCTTTCTAAAGCTC
>KK122169.1:204198-225511 GCA_000611955.2 Stegodyphus mimosarum
TTTTCAAAGTGTGATTCATCAGCTAGAGAAGAAAGAATGAAAGAACGATCTAGATCTATTAATCAGATTAAAGAGGCTGAAAAGAATGCTGATAATACTGCAAGAAGCATAGTTCAAGAAAAAATGCAGTGGGTGAGAAAAAAAAAAGCTTTTTAAAATTATTCCCTTTTTATCTAGACTAATTATTCATAGAAATATCAACTTTTATGTAGGAGAAGCAGTTAGAAGATGATGCCAAAGATGAAAAAGAAAGAAGAATGAGAAGTGAAAGTCTAAGAAGAGAAAGGAGTTACGTAAGTTTAAGTCTATAATTTTTGAAATTGGAACTGTAATTTAATATATACATGCATGTGCATGATATTAGTGTGATACAAGATAAGCTAATCATAAAAAAAAATAATCTTAAAACTAAATTCTTAAAAGAGAATAATCTAGGTAATGAATTTACCTTGTTCTTGGCATGGCAGACAGTGGAACTTTTATTATCCTAATGTTGGTGCTAGGAGAGATTTGTTCAGTATTAACTAATTCATTTCAAGTGGCTGTTGATAATATGTTACAAAGACCAGGTTTTTTTTTTTTTTTTTTTTTTTTACATGGTAGTTACAGAACTTTATAACTAATCAAGACATTATGTCTATCTATAAAATTAGAGAAACTATTAGCACAAAAAACTAAGCAACTTAAACAACTTCATTGCAATAAACAAACAAATAAATATTGGGCCCTTTTTTTGGTAATTTTTTATTTATCTAAGGTTATTAATACTTTCATAAAGAACTATTTCATGTTTTTAATTTTGATTTCTACACGTCATCTTAACTAGATTTAAACTTATGATATCAAATTCAGAATCATGGAAGGTCCAATACTGTATTTCCTAATTTCATCATCTAATATTATTTTTTTAAATTAGGCACTTAAACTCAAATACCAGAACGTCCCCCCCCATGGATTTTTAACTTTCTTACTCTCTTTAACATGTCAGCCAGATTTTTTTGTCCAGGATTGCAGGAGTCAGAGGATGTTTTCATTTGTATTTTCATTATTGCTCACTTTTGAATGAATAGCTTCCATTTTTTCAAATCACCCTTTATCCAATGTAATGATGCAAAAAAATGTCTAAAAATATGCAATCATCTTGAGCCTTTTTTTAACTGCTGTGTGATATCTGAAATTAATCTTGCTTTGATGAGTGGTTATACCATTTCCACTCTTGGAAAAGATAGTTTCTTTAGTGAAGCTACTCTATTTGGAAATTACAAAACTACTTATTATTTCACCATCCTTCATGTTATATCACAGGCGTATGTGCAGTTTGCTTGCATTTGTGAAACAAATCATTTGAGTATCCCTCAATTCAACCTTACTGTTGTTTCAGAAAAACTGTTGGGGGATTTTAATACCCTTAATTACTGATAGCTTGTTAAACCAGTTTCTCATATGATTTTGAAAGTCTGATGGCAATGGATCATCCCAATCAATACCTAGTTGCCATATTTCTTGCGAGAGCACTTTTTGGGCGGGGGCCACATCCTGTGTGGAACAACATAGCATTCTTATAGCTAGCATATCCTCAGGGACTCATTTTTTGTGAGTATGGGTGTGACAATCCCGAGGTACCCTAGCCCTTCAAGGGTTCACCCCTCTTGGTTAGACGGGGGTCACGATCCTGGAGCCCTAGTTATCTTTCCTCCTTTCTTTTTCTTCTCTTCTTATCTATGCTATTTCCATTTTTTCTATCCATGTGGTTTTTCCTTTTTGGATATTGGAGCTAAAAATGAGATTCTACTGCTTTTCTTAGTTTCTCATGGAGAGAAAATCACCTATGCATTTGCCATGTATTGTGAGCCATAAGGCTGGAAAGGAGGGTCCTGGTAATTGAGGAGTGAGGTACTGTCCCCAACACACTTCTTTGGCCTCTGCTTCAAACTGAAACCAGAGACACTTAGCTGTCCCTGCTAGTGTCAGCATGGAGATAAGCTTTCGGGAGTTCCTGTTTTAGGAAAGCTGACTATGGGGCTTCAGTTAATGTATAGACCTGGTTAACTCGGTGCAGGTATCTGCGTCCCCTTGTGGGACTCTGTGGTGGGTGGGGCTTGTGGGTCTGAATCTTTTTCTTTCTCAAACATGGCATCTAATAATTAAAGCACTGATTTAAATGTGTATCAAATCCCTCCCAAAAAAGGGGAGGAGAATTTAAATACCAACTCTGAAAAAAAAAAAGTCCTTGCTTTCTTGTGATAAGCAGTTTCACTCATGAACTACAAAAAAATGTCACCTTTCTTGATCCAAAAGCTTATCCAATCCTTTGTAAGAGAACCAAAAAATATAAAATGACTTCAATCTGGAAATCTCTTAATTGAAACTCCTTCTTCAGTTCAGTCAGCTAACCTCCTAATTTTTTCATGATGGATTTTCTTGATCCTGATAAATCATCCTTAGCTATTCTAGTTGGAGAAAGGGATAGCAAAGTAAGTAATGGGCCTGAAATTGATCATGGCTTCAATCTCAATTAATGGCCAACAATTTTTCTAAGATTTGTTTTGAACATTCGAATTATTGTAAGTGGGTGGGTGGATGGATGAGTGAATGACAGGCATCTGGTTAACTCTAGTTCAGTGTTCATATAATATTTGATACTAATTTGCATTTTTTCTTCAGTTAAAAAGAAATATAAATCTATGTATTAAAAAAAAAACTTGAAGCTGCCATTAATCTAAGCTCTCATTTTGAAATTTCCTGAAATGGACAGTAAATTAGAAATCACCGCAAAATCATCTGAATCGTGATGGAAGCCGTGCTTATGCAAGACAGACAACTGGTACCATATTTTAACAAAACACTGAGATCAAGAAATTATACTACTACTGAGAGAAAATTAGCCATGCAAAAATTTATTTTTGCAAAGAAATGATCACCGTATATACAGACCATGCAGCTATTGTACATTTGTATTTGGGAAAGAATTTGATGCCTCCGAAGCACAAGGTGAGCTTTTAAATTGAAAAAATACAACTTAACAAATTTTTCAAAAACAATTCAATACAAATAAAAGTCTGAAAGGGCTCATTTTAATGACTGACTGTCCAAAACAGCTAACAGTTTGACATAATACATCAGTAGATATTATCAATAGAAGTGGCCTTCTTATTAGTCCAGTGCCAGTTTTGATTGAACATAAGTGAACTTTGCCAACCCTTCCTGGAAAAATCTCTATAATTCTACCCAGAGACCACATATTTCTAGGGTAGCATTCTTCATTGATTAACACTATGTCATTTGGTTTGAATTCCTTTGCCTTTGAATTTTGCTGGTACATATTAGCAGATCTTAAATTTAATAAATAACCTTCTTGCCAGCATTTCCAAAAATTATTTAATACATTCTGCTGATGTTTGAATTTTTTCATGATGGATTTTCTTGATCCTGATAAATCATCCTTAGATATTCTAGTTGGAGAAAGGGATAGCAAAGTAAGTAATGGGCCTGAAATTGTTCATGGCTTCAATCTCAATTAATGGCCAACAATTTTTCTAAGACTTGTTTTGAACATTCGAATCATTCTGTCCCAAAATCCTCCCCACTATGCTCTACTTTCAACTATAAACTTCCAATAAATATTGTAAGAAGAAAAGAAATTCTTTATGAAAGAATCAGAAATACAGTTCCACAGTTTTTCAAGTTCAATGTTTGCACGCTTGAATGATTTTGCATGATCACTGTATATTGTTAAACACAATCCTTGTAGCGCTGTAAATCTTCTAAAGGCTAACAAGAATGCTTCCATATTCATGGAAGGTACTAGTTCTAAATGGATGGCATGAGTCACTGCACAAGTAAATACTAAAAGGTAATGCTTATTGTTGCTCGCTGTAGAGAAAAATGATACTGCATAGTCCAATCCAGTTACAGCGAATGGTGATGACTGAAGAATTCAATCCAGATGAATTGGGAGTCTTGAATTCCAGGGCAAACAGTATATCTTTTGCAAATCTCGCATCTCATCTACAAAGATTTAACTCATTGTCTGCCTTTGAAAACCCAAAATTTTTCATGCAGGTGCATCAGAATGGAGTCCACTCCGAAACGAAATACCTTTTCGTGTGTGTTGAAAATTAACAGATCAACACTATTGACTGCAATATCCATGGATGCTTGTCAGATTCCAGATAGTCTTCAAACTGTATTCTGCCTTTTAACTGTAAAAGTCTGTATTCATCGAGCTCAGTGTTCAGCGAGTAAATGTTGGACCCTTTGTTAACTGACTTTCCTTGAAATAAATTGAGGATTTCCTTTTTGAAATACTGAAACGGAGTGTTTTTAATCTAGTATTTTTCTGCGTTCGTTATTTCAGAAGTAGTTAATAGTATACAAAGTCTTTCAGATCTAGGGTTAGAATTATTGATGAACCTACACATCCACGCTGTTATTCGGTATACCTTACTTAATTTGCTAAACTGATTCAAATCAAGCCATGAATTAGAACTTTACGTAGTGTTCTTGTTGTTAATGGTAGCTTGCAGGACATTAAGATTATTTCTCTTTTCTATGGATATCTCTTCCTCATTTGCCTCCATGTTTGATCTCTTAAGCTACAAATTTTCAGGCTGGAGAGGCCAACTTGGTCTGTTTTGCTATAACGGACTTGAAATGATAGTCTCAGCTCATTCCCCTGGAGATAGCAGATCTGCTAGATTATCCTTTCTACTGCAATGGTACCACTGGTTATCATTGCAAATTGCCTGGATTTCTCCTACGTGGTTGCCCACAAATAGCTTCCAGACATTTGGTGATTTCCTTATCCAATGCAGCATTATTTGGGAGTCACTCCAAGTAATAATATTGTTGCTTAACATAGGCAAGATATGTTTTAAATATTTATCTAAATGCGCAGCTCCCATTAGCTCACATGTAAGGAGGGTTAAAGATTTGAAGAGAGCTATTCTGCTTTTTGCCATTATAAAACTGGTTTTAATTTCATCAGCATATCACCACTGTTCCAAAAGCTCTTGGTGTGGCATCACTAAAAAATGAACTCTCGGCTGCGTGTAATTAATGTTGAGAAAGAATTTTATTTTCTCGAGCAATTGGGAGTTTTTGAACATTTCATTTCTGCACACTTGTTCATCCACCTTTTTTTTTTTAATAGTGGTGGGAAGTGCGGCATCCCACTCTAAACCCGGAAGATAAATGTCTTGTAACATAATCTTAACCCAAACTATAAATGGATGCAAATACCCAATAGGGTCAAATACTTTGGCAGCAGTTTTCAACATTGGTCTTTTTGTGTCGCCTTCACCAGTTCCAGTTGACTCCTAAACTGGTTTCATGTTTAGCTTTATTACGTCGTTACTAGGATCCCAAACCATGCTAAAAAATTTTGTTTTCAGTTTTCTCAAATTCATACCTGCATCTCGAAAAATATTTACAGTATTTGCAGACAAACAATATGCACCTTCTACAGTTTTACCTCCATAAAATAAGTCATCAACATAAATAGAAGAATTAAGCATTTTAAAACTCTTGGTTTGGTCCCCTTTATACCCTTTAACGTGAAATTTTATTGTAGCCGCCAACAGAAAAGGACTAATCGCTGCCTCGAACGGGACCTGACACATGTGCATAATATTACATTATTGGTCATCATTCCCAAACCAAAGAAATCTATTATATTAAATCTTAAATAACTCCCATCTTCTTCTGCAATGTCAATCATTAAAAAGGCTCTTTTTATGTCCCCACAAAATGCTATTTCATGTTCACAAAACCTCGGGATCACATGAAGAACTTTTCGGATTCAGATTTGGCCTGGTTTGTAGACATTCATTTAAGGATTTGAATTTTTTAATCTTCGAAGAAGCATTTAAAATTAGACGGACACTAGTAGTCCCAGTATCGCATATTACAGCATGGTGCAGCATATAATACTGTGAAAATTGATTTCCTTAGGGCATTCTTCAACTATTCCCTTAACTGCTCTTCAATAGTATTTTTGCAATATTTCTGTAATTTTTGTTTTAAAATTCAAACCACCTTTTTTGTGACATCAAAATTATTTCCTTATTCTTCCGTAGCAGATTTCCACAATAGTTTACATTCATATCATCTATTTTTAAACCATATATCTCTTTCAAAATAGCTAAATAGGTCATTTTCAGTATACATGCTTAAATTATCTGATATTGAGACATTCCCTACCATTACTGCCAAATGCTTCAAATCATTACCTTCCTTTCCCACTAACAGCCATCCAAAAATGGAATTCAGGTCTTGGAGAAGTTTATTTATGCGTTTTCAACTTGTCAGCACTACATCCTAGATATTCCCATATGTTGTAATTCTTCACTGTTGTTTACACTTAGATCTGCTGAATGTGAGCCTAAGCGCTTCATTTTTTAGAGCATATTATGTTTGAGACTGTTTATGAGACAAGCTGATATCATGTTAGTCACTAGGCATTCCAATTTTATTTTATTCTTTTGATTTCTATCTCTTAATTCAATTACGACCACAGGATAATTCTTAGTTCCAAACGAAAAAGCCAACAATTTTTTCAGTTTGGATAGGTTCTAATTTTTAAAGATCTCACTAAGGTATCTTTAATAAATGCTCTTTCACTGCCTCAATCAAGAAGAATACAAACACTTTAGTTTAATTTTCAATGCAAGCCAAAAATAGTACATGTTTGTACATTATTTTTCAAAATGGAAATATTACACTGAGAAACCAAAGTGTTAGTATTAACATTTGAAACTAAAGTTTCTTTCTTTGAACTCATGATAGTTGATTCATTTTCAGATAAATTTCTTGAATTTGATCTTTCTTCATTACTTTTCAAACAGATTCATGATGCCGTTAAATTTACTACATACATTTTTTATCTCTGCAAAAATGACTCAAATGGAATTTTTTAAAGCTTTTTAAAACACTGATTATGCGCTTTGAGAATATTTATTTTCTCAGTTACCCCTTTACAGTATTTGAAAGAATCGTGCTGTTTCTCACAGAAGATGCATACTCTCTGTACTTTAGTGTTAAATGCCCTAGCCATAGGTGTATTTCTGTTGTGTCTTTTATTTACGATTTTCTGATAATAATAATTAGTACATGTTTTATTTTCACCACAAGCCAATAAAGTACTTTCGAAACATTTGACCTCCTTCTTTAAGAATAAAATGATTTAGAAATGTGAATGTCGCCATCATACCTTTGCCTATTAAATTCTAAAATTAGAAATGTGGGACAAGATTTTTTTTCAAAATGGGCAATAACAAATGTGCGAAAGAGCATGATGTAACATTTATTGCTTCTAAATTTTGAATAGAGATCTCAAGTTCATCATAAATTCAGCGTAACACTGAAACATTAGAAGAATTTTTTACTTCTTCCAAATTTAGTATTTTATTCATAAAGGAATTTATAATGATATCTCTTTTCCCAAACCTATCTTTCAGAATTTTTATGCAATTGTCATAATTATCATTATTTAGTACAAATCCTGAAACAACATTGGCAACTTGACCATTTAAAAAAGTTTTAGGGTATGTGAGTTTTTCAACTTTCGAAATGCTTTTTTTTTATCTAGCATACTTTCTAAGCTATTCAAAAAATTTTGCCAATATTTCGGATCTCCAGAAAATTTCTCAGTTACCTTATAACTGAACATTGATGTCTTAAATTTTCACTTAAGGAGACATTCATATTTTAATTATGCGAATCACTTGAAGCTGACTCAATCTTAGTTTTGCTTTCAAGGTAACATAATATTCTACTTAAGTATTCCAAACATTTCGCTTTATTTTCCTGACTCGCCCTTACCTCTTTTTCCATTTGATCAACTGCAGTGGAAGTTTCGATTTCACTCTCGAGAGCTTTCAGTTCATTATTTCTTTCTACTAAGAGCTCGTAACCACTCTTATCCTCCTCATCAAGCTCCTCTCCTGATTTTAATTTAGCATCAGTTTGATTAATTAGCTGGGTTGTTAATTTTCGAACTATTGTTTGTGTAGCTTTTGCAAGTTCTAACGCTGCCATTTTTTTATACTATAAAACAGAAATATACCCAAGGATAAACAATAAATACAAAATGAGAACCTACCTTTTATTTCCTCATGGGCATAATTAAGTAATCCAAAAAGCTATGGTTTAATAGTCCCATATGTTCCATCAGTGATGTGCCATATGAAACTAATACAAAAGTTGTAACTATCGTCAAAGTCGATCTTCTTTCGGTGGTTCGGGTTTTTATGTAATAGGCAATAAAAGGCTCAATCTAAACTAACAACAACTAATTTATTTACAAATTGCTGAAATAGAGCATAATATTCTTTTGCCGGTAAATGTTAGGGCTGGCGACTCCCTTACGAAGCATTCTAATTCGAAGAAAAAAGGAGGAAGGTGGAGCACCCTCTATAGTTGTTTCAGAACAATATCTTCTGTATATGAAAAAAGTGGAAAAATATATAATGCAATTCTATAAAAATATTTAATGTTTTTATTATATATATTGTGAATTAAATGCATTTTTATTTAAATTAATCAGATAAAGTTAAAAAATAGTATTCTAAAGATCTGTATCTCTTGCTTTTAAATAGTTTGTTAATTAGACAGATTAAATATGAAAGAATAATATCTGAAATTTTTCCAAACAGTAGCAGATTAGAATGAAAAGTAAAACAATGCAAAATCATGTTAGTCTCCAAATTTGGCCAAAAAACTGATAGTTTAGAATTTCGTTTCTCAGGAACAAAACATATTTTATAAGCAAAATGCTGTGCTAATACAAAAAGTTATTGGTGTGGAAAATATTAAGTGTCTTAATTTAATTAATTGTTTAGACTTTATTTCATTTAAAAAAACTTTTAATTTATTGTAAAAAAGTGTGTAAGTAATACACTTTTTTTATAATCTGCAAATAATTAACGTAAGTGTGAATAATTTTGTGTTATAATTTTTGGTTTTGTAGGAAGCTCAAACATTAATATCTCAACGAAAAATTAATGCACGAGCCATATTTGAACAAAATACATGTGCAGGACAGATGTCAAGTGTTCAGGCATCCAGGCAGCCAAAAATTCTTCAAGAATTTGAAGAGAACCAAGCAAGAATAGGAAATCAACACCATAACCAGTATCTTTCTCAGAACATTCATTCTCTGGAATATCAAGAGCCCGTAAAGCTTGAAAAAGAGCCAGAAACTAATACAAGAGCTTCTGTTTCACCTCCTGAAGAATTTAATTACACACGCAATTTATTAAAAGAAGGTTTACCTCCTCGGCAAGATTCTGAGATGGAAGCAAATGCTGAAGAGGAGCAAAACTGGGATGGTAATTTGGTTTTTTAAACAAATTCTTAGCTTTTGAATATGCAGAGTATTTATTCCTGATATGTAGATAATTGATATGTGAGTACATTGTCATTTCCTGTGATAATATATCTTAAGATAAATTAAAGAGGCAAAACAGTCCTTTATATGTAACCTTCTGAGCACTTTTTTTGGAAAATGAATTTCTATTTAAATTAAAGAATAAAAATATCTCTGATCCTCAGTGATTTAGATAATTTGCTAAAAAGCAGAAAATATTTAGCGAGCTGGCTTTACCATGATTACATTTCCCTTTCTAGATCCTGGTATTATTTTGGTGCATATATATGGCACAGTTAGAGACAGTATATTTTATTTATTAGGAGCGAGTTTCTCAACTTCATCACTGTCAAATTTTGTAATCGAACATCACAACAAAAAATTTTCTTATTTTGATGCATTTTTTGAAGTTTCTTGAAAAAAACATAGTGATAACAGGGTTCGTACGGTCCTTAAAAATCCTTAGGTTTTTCGAAAATGATTTTTGGTCCTTAAAAGTCCTTAATTTTGTTCAAAATGAATAAACGTCCTTAATTTTGGTCATTTGACATTTCTTATCATTTCCAATGATTGCCTTTCTAAGTGTGATTTGCGATTTCTGCTGAATATAGAATTAAAATTACATGGCTTTTAACCAAGCAATTGGCGAATTTGCATTGCAAACAATGGAAAAACAATTAGCCACCCTAGAACGAAAGTATCCGGTTGTCTGATTGGCTATTCATCCAATCTTTCGAAACAGGTGTTATCAACAAATTTAGGCATATTGTGACGAAAGCGTGAAACCGGAAGTTCTTCAAGGAACAAAAGAGATTATGAAGGTGCTTAAGAAAAAAAAAGAGGGGGAGGATTCTGAAAATATGTTCCAAAATTAGAACAATCCCAACTTGGAAGGCCACAACCGCTCCGACGCCAATAGGATCAAGATGCCTTGAAAGTGCATTTACAATAAACTGTGGCTTCATCAAACTGATTACAAAGACTGGATATTGATGGATGATAATCCTCATAAAGCTAAATGTGGTATTTGTCTCAAACAAATTGATCCTTCTAGAATGGGAGAGTCGGCGCTGAAAATTCACATGAAAGGTAAGTTTCGTTTTATCATTTTAATTTCTTTTTATACGTTGTGTTTATCTTAGTTTCTGTGTTTGTTTAAGCCATAAATCAATTTATGGTCATCTTCTACGGAGTTTATTCTCTTTTAGACGTACATGTACGGGATATCGGGATTATGAGTTTATGTTGCAGAGAGCCTGTTATCGATTTCGCGGGAAATCTGTTGTCGCGGGAATCTCCATTTCGATTTTAGGTCGCCAAGGGCAAATTCGGAAACGCTAGTCAAAAACAATTGCATTTCGGAAATAAGTTTTGAAGCTTCAAGAGACAATTAAATATATTATAAAATGAATGCTGCTTTCAGAAGAAGGTTGTTGAACTTCAATGTCGCATTCTTAAGAGTTATCCAAATATTTGGTCGTTATAGAATTTCATTCTGATAATGATTGAAATTATCTTTTGTTATTAAATTGGTTTCACCTATTTATAACTGGAAATTAAAATTAAGTCTAAAATCTGAATAAAAAGTCAGTGCTGAAATGATAAGGAAATAATAAACGAAACGAAAGATTAATAAATTAGAAAGAAAATGGCCGATAAGCGGAGTAGTTGCTACACTGGGAAAGCGCGTTCATGATATCGCAAATATAGCATCATTATTGCAATTTTAGCCATCTTTATACATAACAGAATCTCTGCAAAAATGCTTGCCAGAATATTTCACGATGTCTCAATTTTTCCCAGTATAGGAAATTTTTTAAGTGTTAAAATATAACACATGAGAAAAATTCATACATTCTTGTTAACAATCAAACCAATTATTGCAGAATTTTGATCTTTACGCCATCATCTGATAGATGAAGAAATAATGTTTTAATAAAATTTCTCTTTAGAATCGCTAATAAAATTCACTAAGTTTTAGTGATTCAAAAAAAAAAAAAAAAGCTGCTGTTGATAGTGATGCATTATTTTTGCTAATGGTGATACAATTACTTAGTAGTTTTACGATTTTGTATTTTGATGTGATGGATTCTGATTTTTAAATAAAACAAATTTAAATAACATTCATCTTAAAAGTATCAAATTAGTCGACCTTTGCATATGCGTAGCTGAATTGTGCGATACCATATATATGTTGATAATTTATAGTAAAGGTATAATAAGCTCAAAAATACATGGCGATTATTTTACATAGTGATGTTGGTAGTGAAAAAAATGTAAAGATAAATCATCTGCATAAAACTGATTCTAATATATACTGCATTGTTTTTCTAAATTCTTAGCTATATCTAGATAATTTTTTAATATTGCCGAAAGTTAAAAAAAATAAATAAATAAATGAAAATAAACCACGCTAGTTAATATACTATCTAGTAATGGATTTTTGAAGCTTAAAATAACTAATTGAAACTAATTTTCCTGAATTAACTTTCATGAATTACTAAAGTTATTCGGTAGAAGTTTAACTGCAAATATACATTTCTTATTATATACGTATAAACAGTACAAAGTCTGAGATCCGGACTCGTCGGTACTTGACTCGGCGATCTCGGATTTGGGGATTTTTCCGGATATTAGATCATTTTAAATCTACTAAGATGGCATGTAGAAATTATAAAATTAAAAGTATGAAATTGTGATTTATGAAATAATGAAGCATGGATGTTGGGGTTTTAATTTTTGAATTTAGTAGTTAAAAATACTTTGCTTCTTTGCGTACCACATTTTTATCTTGAGAACCCCTGATCCGTATCAAATTTTAAAAAATAAAAAAAAAGCTTAATATTTATATGTTTACTTTATTGAACATTTCTTACAATATAAGTTGCTTTGTTCTTTTTGTGGTAATACTTTATCTTTAATTATATAGACACATAATTTCTCATTCAATTACTAAGTTCCATTGTTCAAGTCCTGTAATTGCTGTGTCGAAACACGTTCTTTACTATCGGTAGCGGTATTTTTTGGATCTAGAACAATAACTACATATTTTGCCGTCCGTTGATTGATGATTGGGGCAAAAGGTTCTAAACAGCTGTTCTTAATTCAAATAGCATTAATAATCTTTTGGCCTATATATATCATTAACAAAATCTATTTGTAATATAAGGAAAGAAATTTTTGTTAAATCTTTCCTAGTCAACATTTTAGCGCTGTTAACTTAAATCTGTAATCGGATAGTACTAGTTATTCAATTGCTAATATAAAAAATTGACCTGCATGAGTCATCATTCAAGTTGTCATGTGTTGATAAACATGCGGTGATGAAAGCAAAGTACAATAAATAATGAATCGCTAATTTGGCTCAAGGGTATAAAATATAAGTTGGCGTAAAGTAAACAGTGTTTCTGTGTAGAATGCTTCGGTTTCAGATTATGCCAAGCAAATAGATGCGTACCTGCGGGGTCAAATTATTGATCACACAGATTTATTCTAAAATGATTATTTCTTCAATAATGAGGTATTTTATTTAGTGGCGAACTTAGATTAAAAATCGGAACTCTTCGCATATTTTATTATGAGGAGGGAAAAAAATCAAAAGCGTATGCTTAAAACTTACCCCCCTCCAAAAAATCCTAAAAAAAATTTGGTTGACGGTGGCTTTGAAGTCCGAATTTTAGATCATTCCGGATGATATTGAACTTCTGGATCTTGGACTTTGTACTGTATAATAATAAGAAATGTATATTTTTAATATGCATTTCTTATTATATGTATACATTTCTTCTTATATATATATATATATATATATATAGATCGATTTCTTATTATGTATATACATTTTTTATTATATATAAATACGATACTTAATTTTACTAATGCCTTATATGTAATGTCACTTATAGGTGCAAAACATCGCTCCCTTCTCAACTGCAGAGTTTATTCTAACAGTATCATGAATTTTATCAAGATAGAATAACCATCTACTTCAGGAAAAGATCTAACTGCTAATCCAGCATCAATAAGTTTAGAAACTAATTTATTTCTTTTGAAATCTGAAGTTACAGATGCAGAAATATTGTGGGCTTTTAAGTGCATCAAAAGCCACTATTCTTTTAAATCGTGTGATGATATTGGGCCGTTATTGACTGAAATGTTCCCGGACAGTTCCATTGCTAAACAGTTTTCATGTGGTGAAAAGAAATGTGCTTATATGTGTCATTTTGGTCTTGGTCCTTATTTTAAAACTTTTTTACTAAAGCATTGTAAAGATGCTGAGTTTTTTACATTACTATTTGATGAAACTCTTAATCTGACAAATCAAAAGAAGCAACTAGACATTCATGTGAGATACTGGCATCAAGAAAATAAGGTCAGAACTCAGTACCTTACTTCTGCATTTATAGGGCATGCAACAAGTGAAATTATTTTATCCAAATTTTATGAATGTGTTGGAAATCTAGACTTGTCAAAACTCTTTCAAATATCGATGGATGGTCCTGCAGTAAACTGGAAATTTTATGATTTATTGCAACAGAACTTGGCAAAGGAATATAACTTTCAATGCTTGACATTAGGGACATGTGGTTTACACATTCTTAATAATGCCTTTAAACATGGGATCTCATCCACTGGCTGGGACATTTCATCGTTCTTATCCTCTTTATATTGGATTTTTAAAGATTCTCCAGCAAGACGTGAAGATTTTTTAAGTATATCTGACTTAAAAAAGCTTCCTGTGAAGTTCTGCTCTTACCGATGGTTGCTAAACGTCCCAGCAGTTGAAAGAGCCATTGAGATATGGGATGACTTTCTACTGTACATTAAAAAAGTTGAAATGGGGCAGTTTAAAAAAATTTCATCAAAATCATTCTCAAATATTTTGGAGGCCCCTAAGGATAAAACATTTCTCATAAAATTAAATTTTTTTCTCTCCTTGTCGAAAATATTATTGCCTTTCCTTGAATATTATCAAAGCGATAAACCACTTATTCCTTTTCTTGCTGAAGATATCTTAAAACTTGTAAATGATTGCCTTCAGCACTTTAAAATTTTGAAACCAGAATATTCAAAAAATAAGTAAAGCAGAAAATCTATGTAAATTTAATTTTAATGATCCAAATTTTTATAATGATAAAAGTAAAGTTTATTTGGGATTCATTGCTGAGCATTTAATGAACGATAAAAACCACAGGAAAGACATTTCAGAAGCTAAAAATTTCGCATTCAAACAAGAAAGTCAACAATGTGTCTTAACAATAATACAACACTTAATGGATAAATATCCAATAAATTATTCTGTTATTCAAAATTCATCTTGTATAGACCCACGATTAATGGCTAAAAGCCCAGAACAAAATTAAAATAGTTCTAACGGTGTTAACACGGAATAAACGTGTTTTACAAGATGATTGTGATGAATTTCTGCTGCAGTTTGGAGAGTTTCTAGACAAAGTAGTTAAAACAAAATTACATGAATTTTCTACTTTTGATCCCCAAAATCTTTCTCGTGACACATTTCTCACTTCTTATTTTCATGATTTTCACCATTCAAAAGTATGGAAAGTAATGAAAATGATTCTTATCTTATCACATGGACAGGCCTCTGTGGAAAGGGGCATCTCTGTAAATAAAGCAATTGAAATTGAAAATTTAAGTGACTCATCATACATTTCTCAATGCATCACGTTTGATTACGTAAAATTTTCTGGAGGTATTCTTAATATTGAAATTAATAAAGAAATGAGATCAGCAGCAGCTTCTGCAAGGTCTAAATATATGCAGTATTTAGAAGAACAAAAATCTTTAACTGAATCTGGAAACAAAGAGGAAAAGAAAAATTATTGAGGAAGAAATTGATTATATGAAGCAGAAGAAAAATTTTCTTCAAAGGGATATTGAAGATATTAATGAAGAAGTAGATGCTTTAGCAGATAAAGCAGAGACCAGCAGGAACATTGATTTGTTTATCAAAGCAAATGAACTTAGAAGAGTAGTTAAGGAAAAGGAAATAGACATAAATAAATTAGATCTTAAAATAACTGAAAAAATTTCAGATTTAAAAAAAGCATAAATATTTTGTATCTTTTATTGTATAGGTTATTATTCTAGTATCTTTCAAAAACCAAAGAAATAAATTGTATGTTTACTGTTATTATATGTTATTTTAATCTGCAAAATATTCTTACATTGCGATTTTAATAGTAGTTGACTGTATTTGAATAAATATCAAAAAAGATAAATAATAATCATGTAAATCTTTAAAATATGTATGACTGTTATTAGTGTAAAATACACTTACACATGTTTTTCAAGAAATTATATTCCTAATTTAATGTTATCTACTTGATAACTTGTAGGGAGTTAGTTTCCTTTTCAAAATTGTTTTAACTTTATGTTAAGTATTAAATTGATTTTAATAAAAGTGCATAATACACACTTCTGTTATTTTCTTAAAGTGAGATTATAAGAGTGAAGTCGGTTGTATGGATGATTGCTTTATTCTATTCAGTTCTTGTTTGCTGATAGGTCCTTAATTTTTTCCTTTGATGGTGCTTAAAAGTCCTTAAGAGTCCTTAGTTTTGATGTAAGAAAATGTGTACAAACCCTGGATAAGTAAGCTCACATATTTTTTTTTTAAATGTATGCAGCAGAATTTTAAATAGTGGTTTGTGAAGCAAACATAATAACATGCACTGTAGCAATAATTTACAGATGTGGCACTGTTTACATCTATATTAATAACTCATCATACTTGTAAATTACATGATTTAAATGGCTTTTATCTATTGCCCAATCTTCATGAAATGCAGCAAGTCACTGTTAATATCTCTTTCTCGTGAAATTCATCAAATAATCGTCATATTTCATTGTCCAAGACTTTTATGTTTTTATGTCATAATCTTGGACTGGAGATAATGCTCCTTATCTGAGGTTGGAAACAACTCAGTTTTTGCCCCATAAACCTTTTCCTTTATTGGCTTTCATCAAAATCCATGCTACTATGGGATGCTAAGGGCATCTATAATAATCTCTACAATTACGTATTTACGTCTATTTGTAATTATGGTATTTTCACAAATTATTTTCATTTGTATTTTTATTATGATTTAAAACTAATTACTGATTGTTGATATATTTATTTTGTTTTAAATAAAATATTGATGTCACCAGTTTAAATTTGAAAGTTCTTTATAATTTTTGTAGAGTAAAATGTAAAATAATGAATCTCTTTAAAAAGCACAGTGACTGTATATTTCCACAAATCATCATGGAAATAAATGATTACTGTGTTTTTGATATTGATTCATTATTTATTACTAGTAAATTATTAAATCATTAAAATTTTTAACAGTGAGAGAGATGCGAGTTTTAAAAATCGATTATGATAATAAAGTAGACTTATTAATGGTAAGGAATTCTAGAAATATCAGTAAATTTCAAACTTTGCCATTTGATTGAAATGTCTGCCTACAAAATAGTTTTGCACATAATTTATAGCTCCATAACTTACTGTTAGGTACTAAGATGTTTTAGCAAGATGATACTATATTATAATTATATTATAGTGTTACCATTATCATTATATTGTAACAATATTATAAAACTAAGGATTTCTTCATGCAATAGTATTTTTTAATCTATTAGTATTGAAAAAATAATAGTTTTTTTATCTCGAAATTAAACAAAAGTAGTATACTAGTTATCAGTTTTATATTCTAAAAGAGATGCTGTTTATTATTGCAGTTTTCTATTATATTGTTAGATATATACATACAGACATTCACATATATGATATTTAAAATGAGGATTGTGCATTTATCCTCTTTTACAAAAGTACTGATTATTCCATGCTTTTTAGTGTAGCATGGGATAATCAGCACTTTTGTAAAAGCTTTTTAGTGTAGCTTTAATACAATTTATATGTCAATGTCTTTCTATTTTGCAATTAATAATTTGTTAACTAATATTTTTGCTTTGAAAATAAAGTGGCTTAGTTTTTCATAAAAATTTCTCAAAAAGGTAAGTGGCCATGTAAATGAATAATCATAAAAATGTTTTAAGTAAATATATATTTATATCATAATAAATAAAACAAATAGGAAAATTCAACCATTTCATTGCCAGGACTCAAAACAGATCTTCCAATTGCCAGTTGAATATGCTAACCATTTACACCCTGAGAGCATGCATGGGGAAATTTTATAATTCTTAACATTTTGTCTTCTTAAAGCGTAAGTTGGGAAAGCCATTAACTCTATTTGACAAAATCTTGACTCCTATTTTAGTTTGGGTACTTGCGCTAAGTTTTTTATCATATGCATAATGCAAGGTATCAGTGGCTTATGCTGGAATTAAAGTTATGGATCTGCAAGTTGCCAGCTGAATAGGATAACTATATCATGCATAGAGGGATACAGTATTTTCCTGGAACTATTAACATATAAGATCACTTGAACAATATGTTATATAAAAAATTTCCTTGAAGTAACTCATGTATAACAAACTAATACCATATATTATCAGCTTAAATTCATTGAATTTCTTAGATCCTTATAAATACATCAAATAATGCCAGATTAATAGAGTTTAATATCATAACTGCTACTTTTACATACTGTTTCACAAATAATACATAATGGTCATAATTTCAGGTATTTTATGCCTTATGTTTTTTTTGCTTGTGGATCGTATCAGTAATCTGTGGCAAATGAATTTTTTCTGCCACTCAGTCAGTCGAATACTAACAGAGCAGTTTCCCATGCTATGTGGAAGGACAGTCCTTTTAAATTTTTGCAATTTTTCTAAAATACAGAATACTGTTGCAAACTTTTTCATAATTTCTGTAAGTGCTGCTGATTGTGAGAAGAGTTTTCTAAATAAAAATAATTTAGAAAGTATTTTAAAACAATAAATGTTTATTTTCCATTCGAGAAGTATTTAAGAACTATAAATGTTTATGCATTTAAGAAAACTTTCTTCCTTTCTGCCTGCATTACAGAAACTGAAAAAGTCAAGTAGACTTCTACGATCTCATCAAGGATTTTGAGTTAAAAAATAAGCAAAATAATACTATAATTTTTAAAATTTCTTCAAAAATAAGTGCAAATTTATTTCCATGTTTGTCATTTTGACATCTTTCTAGTTATTTATTTCTATATCAGCACTGCAGTAAATTCAGGGAACTGCCTCAAGTAGCAAAAGCTCTAGCTACACCACTGACCTGTCCACTGTGAAACGATGAGAGAAAAAATTACTAAAACTTATTACTAGAAAAATATTACTAAACATATTACTATTATTACTAGTGTGCAATGGTCAGAACATTGCACACTTAAATAAATATGTGTAGATCCTAAGCTGCTAATGCTATAAATTACGTCACTTGTCTGTACTATGATTGGTCTAAAGCTGCCTGAAGAATTTGGCCCCTCTCAATGACATCAGGTGGACCCAACTGCATATGATCTAAGGACCACAGAATGATGCTCTACATAAAGTTGGAGGCAATTGATGATACTGTTTTTTTTTTTTTAAGTCAGTATTGTTTGTGCTATAGTAGATGAGATCCAGTAATCAGAGAATAGGTTTAAAATGTTTTGGCTAATTTTTCTCCAATGCTACAAATGTTATCAAACTCAAATCGCAGTCAGTTGTCAAGCTGTAGTAAAATATAGAGAAATGTCCAATTATTTTCGTGTAATCCATGCCATTTTTTTCTGCGTGCATCAATAAAAAATTTAGTACATAAAGGAAAGCGAGTAAGTTGTCAGTATTTATTCTCAAGTTTTGTTGCATAAAAGATGTCTGTGAAAAAAAAATTTTTTTTTGGTAAACATTTTCATAATTTGTCTATTTTAAATTTATATTAAAAGTAAGCTGTTTAGTGGTTAGTTCAAAACATTAGAATTATTTGCAAGAAATATCAATCCAAAAATTTAACATTCAGTTGCTAGTACATTTGAATTACAAAATGTAAAGAACAAAAATTTATTACAGATAGAAAATAAGCAAAGTAAATTTGAATTTGTTCCCTTGCATTATTAGTTTGAAATTTTGTTGAAAAAAATCTGCCTCTCTCCAGCTGTTTTCATGTCATGCATGCGGCCTGCCAACTGCTTTCAGATCTTGCATGCAGTTTGAAACCACTGTCTTAGGACACAGTTGAATTATGATAATTTGAAAATAAAAATTTCGGTGATTTTAATTATATAATTTTAAATTAGTTAAAATTAATCCTTTATATCCAATAAATATATATTTTTTGACAAAATAAAACTTAGTTAAGAAAGGGAAATTTTTACATTATAAAGAATTAAATTTTTAGTATTTGAATTCCCAACTTTTATCAAGTTCTGTAATTAAACGTGCAAAATTCTGAAAGTAAAAACAAATAATTTTATGTTATTTGTTTTTACTTTCAGAATTTTATGTATCTTTTGTTATCTGATCTGTCAGGATAGTTAGTGGTAAGTTGTGATTACCTTTCATTCTTCAGAACGAGTTTAGCATTTTGATAAATTCTTTTATTGCTACATTAAATATTTACATTATAGTTCAGGAATACTCATCACCTCGCTCACATTCTCTCCAATCCCAATTCTCGATTACCATCATGTGCCCTCTGTCGGCGGCTTTTCTACAATGCCATCTATCGGCTGATTACACTTTGATACCTGTATAGTTTCCTCTTGACCTTGAAAGCTAGCAGAGGTCTCGCCAAATCTGCATGAACTGTTCTGACAGAAGTTTGAAGAAATAGATTGATCTTTTTTTAGTTAGATCATTATGGGTTACACTTTATTTAATTAAATAATCAATAAATACAAGTTGCAGATATAGCAAATAAAGCATATATGAGCTTAATATGAGATTATCTGACAAATTCATTAAAACTAGCATTTGTCATCTTGGCAGCCAAAATTCCTCAATGGCGTTTAAAATACCACCAAAACAGTCACTTTCTTTGTAACTTGCAAATACATGAATTTGTTTCAGTACAAATTTAAGTGGTGTTGTGCAGTTCCAGCCTGCCTTTTCCTTTTAGGAGCCTCACAATCTTTGAATGTTTTCCATAAATGCACAAGTACAGCCAGTCCCGAAACATTGAAAATGGTTCACTGCTTGTTGTTTTGTAGAAGTCAGGTCCCAGATTTTAATCTTTCCTTTTCCCAATATAATGTAAGGAAAAACAAAGCTATAAGAAATAATAGTTAACTTAATCCTTCTTTCAAAAATTAAACTGGCTTATTAAGTATAAGAGTTATATAATAACAAAGAATCTTATTAATGTATTGTGATAGCATGCTTATCCATTACTGGAGCTAAGTTGCACTGTTTGGCAAATTTTTATTTGTTGAAAATGGTTGTCGGGAAAATACGTAAGTACCATACTTTGCACCAAATCAAAAAACACCAAAAACTGTTGAAGTTTTGCATCATGTTACCAAATAGTATTATTTAACTAAGTATGTGCATAGCATGCATGTGTATGTACAGGTATATTTGCACTTTTAAAATTCAGTATTTTTTTTAGTCCAAAGGGATTTAGTCCCGAAGGACTATTACTTTCGTTCTGCGATTTTGTGTCGATTCACTCTGAATGCCCGTTTCACTTTTCAAATTGTTGCCACTAAATGTTATCGCTCTGCATTAAATTTTAAAAAATGAAAAATCTGCATAAATGTATGCATGTTTCTCGCATTGTGATAAAACCTAGAGCCATTGAATTTTGAATGACGTAATCCTACTGCGAATATGGGCATCTGGAAGCCCTAATTTTGAATTTGAAATTTGCTTTATTATCGATTTTATGTTTTGTAACATTTCAACGAATTTCTGATTAACAAACTAAATGATTTCAAAGCGAGCAATGGCAACACTGTACGGAAAAAGAAAAACATTTTTATCTCCAGCGCACGAGACTTACGGAAATTCTAAAGATAT
>KK122169.1:226781-274720 GCA_000611955.2 Stegodyphus mimosarum
AAAAACATTTTTATCTCCAGCGCACGAGACTTACGGAAATTCTAAAGATATGTTCATTTTAAAATGATTTTGTGATATTGATTTTGAACTGAATTTTATGGTTTGAGTACGTAGTACATGATATTTAATAAAAAAAAGGTAGCACACGAAACATTCAAAAAACGCGCCTTTGGACGTAATTTAAAATCTGAAATCTTTCAGATTTTTTTGTATTTCATATTTTGTAAAACTTTAACGCATTTTTGATGAACAAACTCAAACGATTTAAAAGCAAGCAAAGGCAACACTCTAAGGGGGGGCCTTCTTATCTAAATCGCATGAAACTGTGTATCCGGAATTCTAAAGATATATTTATTTAAAAATAATTTTGTGATATTGTTGTTGAACTGAATTTTATGGTTTAAGTGAGAAGAACATAATATGTAATAAATAAAGGTAACATACAAAACGTTAAAAAACGCTTCTTCAGACGTAATTTAAAATCTAAAACCTTTCAGATTTTTTTTTTTTTATTTTTTTTTTTTTATGAATCGTAATGCTGTCTTTTATTTTCATAATGTTGGAGTGTTGGTTGAAATTTCAATTGTTATCATGATTACAGCAAGTGCAGAATGGCCTCTTCTTCCCCTCCCCCAAAAACAGATTGCTGTGTATATGAGGAGAACAACAGTAAAAAAAATACAGAGCAATTTCGTAACTGATATGGCCCAAAAAAAAAAGGTTGCATTGGGGTGCATCATTGAAATAGACTTTTTGGTGGGTGTGAGGATAATTAGAAGCTTTCTGACTTAAACCGTTTAAGTTACAGTAGTGAAATGAAAAGCTTGTATATTGAGAATATATATATTAAAAAAATTCATATTAAATTTGGTTAGGAATAAAAAATTAATTGCAGAAACTTTCAAAACTACTAACAGACATTGAAAAATTTCTTTAAGATACAGTTGTGCTACATTAATGGGCAAAAGTTAAGAACCTTAATAACATATATATAATAAAAAGTTGCTTTTAGTAATAATTTTTATGTCAGTTTTAGTGTATTACTTTGGTAATTTTGTTATTCAACTTATGAATGAAATAAGTTTACTGAAAGTAATTAAAAAATATGAATTTAAATGAAAACATTTATCTATTTAGAACCCACACTGGAGGCACCTCCTGATGTTAGAGATCCATTGACTGAAATGATGGCAGAACATGGCATGGTTCGTCAAATGGTAGATAATACCCAAGTCATTACTTCTGGCCAGTTATCTGATGGGTTAAGAGCCCGTGCTTTATATGATTATCAAGCAGGTAAGTTATAACTGTATATCAAATGTGATAATTATTTTATGATAGTTTATTAACTTATATCGAGGGAAGTAGTACTTATTTTTAAAAATTATTATTATGAAATTTTAGTGTTTAAAAAAAAATATGAAGTCATTTAAAATGTGCAAAAATTAATTTCGAACTTTTATTTCTAACGGTCATTTTCTATGAGCAAAGAATTTTTTTTTATTTATTTATATCTCTGGTCTCTAAATCAAGCAACTTAATCATAATTATCAGATATTTGTGAGTAATAAATTTATATTTAAAAGAAATTAATAATGGAAATTTTTACTAGTACTTTGACAATGAATTTTAAATGTCAACGTAACAATTATTTATCCAACAGTAACTGAGTTAGGTATTCACGTAAATATATAGAGAGCTAAAAATTCTGTAATCTTGAACATTTAACTGATATGGATGCAGACAACTGCAATAAATTGGTAATACAGTTCAACATGTCCTTTTCACCAAGTTCCTCATTTCTTTATTTAAAGTGAGAGTTATATCGCTCTTTCTTTCTTAGAAACTTAATGGCAATTATATGTTATAATCTTAATTTTAAAATTATACAGTACAAAATCCAATATCCAGACTTGTCGGGACTTTGGTGATTCCAGATTTGGGATTTTTCCGTATATTAGATTATCAGTTTAAATCTAGTAAGATGACATATAGATGTTATAAAATTAAAAATATGAAATTGTGATTTATGAAAGAAGAAGCATTTATGATCTAAAGGGTATCAAAATTTACAAAAATAAAATAAAATAAAGCTTAATATTTATTTGTTTACTTTATTAAACATTTCTTTGAATGTAAACTGTTTAAATTGCTTCGTTTTTTGTGCTAATACTTTCTCTTCAATTAAATACACAGACATAATTTCTTGTTCAGTTACAAAGTTCCACTGTTCAAGTCCTGTAGTTGCTGTGTCAAGAATTCCAACTAACTTGTCAGTCGAATTTTTTTCATTTTCAGTAACCTCTCTGTCACTTTCTTCACTATTGGTAGCTGTATTTTCTGGATCTAGAACCATACTACAGATTTCGCCATCCGTTAATTGATTGGTGATTGGAGCAGTGTCATCGGAATGAAAGACTTCTGTTATATCATCTTCATTTATTACCGCTTCGTCACGTTTCTGTACAAAATCCATTAATTCAAAAATTTCCCGTGGTTTGTGATATTTAAAAGCCTTCAAATTCGCAGCTGTCATCTTCATCATCCTCACTATGAAATATGGTAGCTGGCCATAAATTATGTGAAGCATTTTTTAAAGTATCTGGAAGCACATCCTCCCATGATCTTGCAATGCTCCACACAGCAAATATTATGTTAAAATATTTAAAATATTCTTGAATAGTCTTGCATTATTCAAGAAATTTAACATGGATTTTAAAAATGGTACTTTATATTTGCATTTCAGTGCATGCATTATTCCGATATCCATAAGCTCAATGATGGGCATGCAGTTTGGAGAAAAAAATAACATGGATACATTATCTTTCATGAAAACTTTAAGTGAGATATGAGCTGGACAGTTATCTACAATAGGAACAACTTTTTTGTCATCAGGTAAACCAACCGAATCCAAATTTTGCTAAGCCTTGGGTATGAAATAATTTTCAAACCAATCATACATTTCACTAATGACACAATGTGTCATCAATGCTCTTTTATTTGCACGATATATAACAGGAAAATCTTTAAATGCTGAAGGTCATGTATTTTTTTCCGATTATGAAAAGTTTACACTTGTGCATTCCTGCAGCATTTGCGCATGCTAAAATTGTTAGTCTAGCTTTGGAATCTTTGACACTAGTTAGAGCCTTTTTTATAAAGGATGCCAAGGTATTTCACGATATATATTGCCAGAAAAGACCAATTTCATCAGCGTTATAAATTTGTCCTGCAGATTATTTTTAACTATTAATGAGTTCATTGAATTCATCTGCAAATAGTTCAGCAGCTTCAGTAACAGCTGAGGTTTTTTCAACTGAATTTTTTAATTGCATTATATCACAGTGATTTTAAAATTTGGTTAATTGACAACCTATTGAATATGTGCACTCAGTCTTTAAGTTCATTTCTTCATGAAATATTTTGGCTTGAGCCATTAGCATTGGACCAGTCAATAGCATGACCTTGCTGTGTCTCTGTCTGATCTTTGCAATGATCGTCCTTTTAGTATAGCGAATAATTTTGCTGTTATTGAGTGCGAGTAGGGTGTTGGAATACAGAAAAAATTCATAAAGTTTCTTTTTCCATTGTGTCATATACAGTTGACTTTCCTATGCCATACTCCCCATATATTTTTTGATGGATATACCTATATAAAGTTTTTACAGCAATTCCTGTTTTTGTTTAATGGACATCAAAACATGCTTTTGTGTTGTAGATCATGTTGCTGCTCCAGAATTGGAAACTATTTTTGACCTAAATGAAAGTTCAAACTTTAGTTTTCATAAAATTGCTGTAATTGTAACAGCCTGCAAAAAACAATAAGCTGGATCAAATCAGAAAGTTAAGGAATAGCACAATCTGCAATATTAAATGAAATTCTTTGGAATCTGCAAAGTATAATTTTAATTATTAACAGCTTCTGCTATACATTATTGGCAATGTAGCATGAGATTGGCGACGAAAGACAACATGTTCTATTAAATTTTGTCTTTCTATCACGCACTGAGACAATTAAGCCTATTATTTGTACGTATAATTCTCGCACACACTTAAGGCTCATGTGAGTCCTGAATAAATAAATTCCTACATATACTTAAGCTCACTGAGGGCCGGCGCTAGATATTTTGTCGCCTGATGCAGTCTCTGTGGATTCTAAATTCTTCTGTTAAGCACCTCCCTAAGTTCTGAATTTTTGCACCCCTAAATTTTGGGTTTTAGTGCTTTCCCTTAATTCTAAAAATTTTATCATCCCTTAATTTTGTTACTTGATGCTTTTCTAAATTCCAAAAATTTTGTTTTCCCTAAATTCTGCCGCCCGGTGTGGCCATACGAGCTCTGTTACCGGTTCTGGATTTATGTGAGTAAAAAATTGGTTATTCTTTACTCAAATAGCACTAAATATAATCTTTTAGCCTATGAGTATCATTAACAAGATCTATTTTTAGCATATGGAAAATTTTTTTTTAATTTTTCCTCGTCAACATTTAGCATTACATTTAACTTAAATCTGTAATCATTCCCAAGCGTAATGTCAATATAGAAGGTTTCTGTCCTCTTTGTTATTCAATTACTAATATAAAAAAAAGAATTGTTTAGGTATTGCTGTGTGAGTCATTTACTCAAGTTGTCATGAGTTGATGAAAGCAAAAATTTAATAAATAATGATTCGCCAGGTTGGCATCAGAGATATAAAATATTAGTAGTTGTAAAATCAACGATGTTCCTATGTAGATTGTTTCTTATTAACAGATTATTATGTAGATTGTTTCTTATTATTCTTTTCTTATATTATTGTTTGTTATTAACTGAAATTTCATAACATGCACAAAGAAACACATCTTGATATGGAATATAAAATGGAGGAAGAATATTTACTTGTATATCAACAAATTTTTTGTGATATGCCAAACTTTATATATGCACAAAATTTACAATCTGAGAATTCATTAAAAATAATAAATTTATAGAAGTAATGTGGTATGCTGAAAAAAGTGTCATGAAATAAATTATTTTAAGAAGTTATTGCATGTTGTAGGTTAGCATAATTTCAATATAATAATGAAAATGTTTGAAATATTGCAAAAATTCGCACAGAGTGATATGGAAACACAAAATAAGCTTCTTTTTTTTTTTTTTTTTAACTACTGACAGTTTGCTCAGTATAATGTCAACATGATCCTCTTAATTTGGAGAAAAGGAAAAACATTTTGTATTATAAAAGATATGCATATATTGAAATAATACACTGCTGGCCACCGTAAATGCAACACCCTAAAGGAAGCATGCAAATAACATGAAATTTACAACATGCATTAGCGTAGGTGGGATATGCAAATGATTAGAATTTCAGCGCAGATGCACATCACGTGTGCCTGTGGAGCTACTTCAAAGCGCTATTTAAGGATTGGAGTTTTTGACGATTTGAAGTTCGGCAATTGTATTTTTCTTGTGGTTTTTCCAAAAACACGATCAATTATGCCTCGTAGTAAACAGCGATCATTGTTTGATCAAGTATTTAAGTTCGACAGAGGAAGGATAGTGGCCTACCGAGAGTGTGGATTATCTTTCAGGGAAATCGATAGTCGTGTTGGGCGAAACCAAACAACTGTAATGCGAATATGTGACAGTCGGATGCAGGAGGGTACGACGGACTAACGTGTTTGATCACATCCACCTCAGTGCACCACTTCATGTGATGACAGGAACATTGTGCGCATGACAGTGACAGATCGCTCAGTCACATCACGAACCATAGTACAGCACATTCAGTTTGTAACGCATCATCCAGTGTCTGTGCGTACCATTCGACGCCGCTTACAGCAGAGTGGTCTGTCCGCAACGCGTACATTGCTTTGTCTACCCTTGACACAGAACCACAGATGTCTCTGCGTTGAAAGAAGGATGTGGACGGCAGAATGGAATGAAATTGTTTTTACTGACGAGTCACGCTTCTGTCTGCAACACCAGGATGGTCGGATTCGAGTCTGGAGACATCGTGTAGAGAGGATGCTGAACAGCTGCGTTATGCACCGCCACACTGTTCCCGCACCGGGTATTATGGTATGGGGCGGTATTGGATATTACTCTCACACTCCTCTAGTATGCATTGCCGGTACCTTAAACAGCCAGCACTACATATCCGATGTGTTGGAGCCAGTTGTCCTTCCTTACCTTCAGGGCTTGCCCACAGCCATATTTCAGCAAACGACCACACGTGGCACGCATTGTTCAAGGGTTCTTCATCAATTGTCAGATTGAATTGCTTCCCTGGCCGGCTGGATGTCCGGATCTTTCGCCGATAGAAAACATGTGGTCCATGTTTGCTGAATGATTGACCCGGATTACATCCTAAGCTGCCACACCAGATCAACTTTGGCAACGTGTGGAAGCTGCTTGGTTTGCTGTACCCCAAGAACACATCCAAAGTCTCTTTAAATCAATGCCGAGGCGTGTGGCAGTGGTGATCACCAACAATGGTGGCTACTCTGGCTACTGATTCTAGAAGTAACCACACTTCACAGAAGTCTATAAATTTAATCATTTGATACTTGGTCAACATGTTATCTAAATAAATTTTGTTGTGATATCTCTTGTCTTTCTTGATGTTGCAATTTGGGTGGCCAGCAGTGTAAATTCAGTATGAAACCAAATTTCTTTATGTAGCCAACCATTGGTCAAATGACAGACCACTGAATGCTGATAGCTAAATGCAGGTTCAAACCAAGACAAATGAACTGGCTGCACGTCGGTTTTTTGTGGTTTTCTGCATGTGTAACATGAATTCAAACCAGTGTCTTTGAGAAAGTTCTCAAAAACATGCCTCTCCCTTAGGCAGATAGCCCTTATGTGTTTTGCTGTATCCAAATAACCTAATGTAACCTCTTTATGTCACTAACTTCAAAACAAGGTACACAGAATTCTTGAAAAATGATTCATCTCTACAGATTATATTTCCATACTTGATATATTTTTGGTGTAATTTACATTTTTATGCATTCTGGAACTGAGAATTATATTAATTTTGTTTAGGGATTATAATTTAAATATATTCAAAATTTTGGTTGATTATGGTGTGCTTTTCATAAAATCTGATGTTAATCCTTTGCTTTCAGTTTCTTATAGCTTGTATATTTTTGTATATTTTTATATTTGTATTTCTAATTTTGTAACTTGTATATTTTTCATTTCCTTCTGAAATCAAAATTATACAAACTGTTATCTTTTACTGCCTAGATTATTCCACTTTCCCATCTTCAGATTCATTATCAAATTTTATCTTTTAATGAATTTAATCATTTGAGATGTAATAGCAATTAAAATGCATTTCTCAATATTGTTACTCATAACTGTTATTCAAAAGAAAGTGGAATTTTTTACCTTTACTTATATGATTAATATATATCTGAATGATTCTTTAGATGCAGTATATTGATTAGTTATTTTCTTATGTAGCTGATGATACAGAAATATCATTTGACCCTGATGATATTATAACTCAGATAGAACAGATTGATGAGGGATGGTGGCAAGGCCTTGCTCCTGATGGTTCCTATGGTTTATTTCCAGCTAATTATGTTGAATTATTAGACTGATAAGTTGTGTTCATTTAAGACTGCAATATGTCATCTGTGATGGAAATAAGTTAAATTTTTAATTCTTTTTTTAACAATTTTACAAATTTACTAGATAGATAGAGAGATGTACATGTTAATGTCTTGTTAAGAGTTGTAAATCAAATTCTTAAATTAAGAATGAAAGGAAAACGTATGCTTGAAATGGCTATATGAAATATCCTCAATACTTTGAGAAGTGCCATATGATTTTTAAGATATTGGAACAGCTAAGTATGTTTATTACTATTAGAAAATAATTACATATTTAAAAATTAGCAATCAGAATGGAAGATTTCATTTCTTATACATTGATTTGAAAATTAGTAAATTTTATTTAATGAGTGAGGATGTAATATCAATAAATGATTGATACTGTGTTTAGATTATAAACATGGATACTAGGAGGCGAGGAAGTTACTAATCAATTAGAGTTCAGATCTTTTAATTTTATGGAATATCTCTTTATAGCAAACCAATGCCCTTTTTTTTTAATGTATTCGTTTGATGCATAAAATCTTTGACACATTTCATAGCATTTTTAAAATGGTAAACAGAATTCCATTTCATGCTGTAAGCTCTTTGTATTTTTCTATAATTTTTTAAGCTTTCTTACATGCATAAATGAAGATCTTTCTGCATGCATGAAAGAACTTTAGCGTAGAAATTTATTTTAAACAAATGATTTGGTCTTCTGTGTGAAGAACATAATCTTTAAATTGAATACTATTTCAGAGTATATTACATGTTGTTTCCTTGTTTCAAATACTAGCAGTTTTGCTTTATGTGCTGTATGATGCAAAAGGTCATTTATAAAAAAATTATATAAACTGGTCAAGCATGTTCATCATATTAAGCTAATAATATATAATTATATACTGTTAGGAAGTTTCTTAGAATTTTCTTCTGAAACTGTATGACTTCCATGCATTGTAATAATCATATTCAAAAAGTACTTTTTTAATCAATTAATACATCATATTTTGTTAAAAAAAGATTTTTAGTAGTCACCATGTAAAGTTTTTTCATGCTTAAATTACTAAATATTATCATTTAAAGTTCCTCATTAAAAATGAAATTATTAAATGAGTAGTCGAAACAGTTCCTTTTTTAATAAATCAGATCTACCAAGGTGCTATTAATCAAAATGAAGATGGACTGCAGATAGCCTTAATTTGCTTTAGCAATTAAATAGACATAATCTAATCTAATGATTTAGCTAAGGAGAATAAATAATGTTCCTATATCTACAAACTGCTATGTATGACTTGTATGAATTCACCATGAAATTCTAATAACGTTTGAAATTTTAAAATGGATTTTTGAATTTCAAAACATAAGTTTATTTTAGCTTTCAGTATATGTATGTTTGCACATATATTTAAAAAAAATGTTGGCATTAAAAGATAATATTTGCAAGTGAATTTGAACAATCTCATTGAATTAAAACTCGGGTGAAAAAGTTAATTAGTACTTTTCATTTTTTCTGAATACATCTGCTAGCACTGTTGTGCATTTTCTTTTTATATTTTCTGCAGACAGTTTTGTTTCACACTGAAGGTTTCTGATTGTAATTTTTCCATCATTCTACATTAGTTAAGGGCCTAGTTAAACCTTTGACTGTTAACTACTCTAAGTTGAAGTGCTTTACGAGAGCGGCATGCGACCATAGAATGACTGACCAAATAAACAAGATCTCATTTTTTCTCATTGCTAAGTAACGAACTAGGTGTGAGGTTTCTGCAAATGTTGGATATATACAATAGAAATAATTTCCAAACATACAGATGAGACAGCGGTATACAGCCAAAGCCTTTGCCGAGTGCGCATTTGCATCCATAGTCTATACTGATGGCTTTTGTTGGATGCACATATGCGCTCATTGGCCACACCAATGGTTTTTGCTGGACGCATGCATATATGCACCCATAGTAGCCAGAGTTAAGTAACAGTTGAATGTATTACACTAAGCATTTAAATTTTTTTTTCAAAAATTATTTGTATATAGAGGAGTGGACTCTCAAGGAAAAACATCAGGTTAAGAACATATAAGCATGAAATTGCTGAAATTTAAACATTAATTTTATATTTAAAAAAAAAATCTAATGTTAGTATACAGTTTAAAATTTAAATGTTTTATATTTTAAATCATGATTGATGAATGGGAAAACAATGAAATCAAATACTGAAGTATTTAAAGACAAAGGGATCTACATGCTTTAAATCATAAGCTTGGATTTATTATGTTCATTATATTACAATTAATATATTCAGATTAGTTGGTGAGACATAATTTTTATAGGAGGAATAGAACAAATCCTTCCCATTTTTCCCATTTCCAACTGTAAACTCCTGTGTTCTCTTTCTTTTTTGCTAAAATGCTGAAATAGAATCATTATGGTCTAACAACAAATTCATTTTTCCTTTACAGCTCTGTTATTCTGAAACCTGGCTGGTATAAATAGAGTGACTAATTTTCTATCATAAAAATAAGGAAGATTTAGTCATGATTATCATGAATATGAGAGTTGCTTAATCTCATCTATAGCAGATCCTAATCTAATAACTTTTAGTAAAATCATCTAGTTGGCAGGTGGTGAATAATTTACAACTAAAGTAAAAGAATGATTCTTCTTCTTTTTCGCTGATTATTAGAGGTTAGATTAAGAATGATACTGCAACATGTCAGTGAAGTCATGGTCATTTTCTGATGTAAGAATGGCTTCCTTGCTGGATAAGATGCATCTTAGTCAATTGGAACCACAGAAATCAGAAATTATTCATTGATAATTTGTTTGTAGTTAATACTGTATTTTATAGTGCAGACAAAGGCAGCATACCTGCAATGCTAATAGGTATCAAAAATACGTTTTAATTTGAAGCTATTTTTACACCTTTCTGCTAGCATCCTTCAGTGGTAGCAGCATGTAATTTTAACCAGTGGTATCAAATTGTTCATATTTACAAATTATATAATATGCTTTGTAAATGCTAGAACGTCTAGGCTTTAACAATAATGTAATGGAAATGGATGACTAAAGGTGGATGGTAAGAGCACAAAAGTAAAACTAAACGAGTATTCCAGAAACGAAAATATGTAGTTAAATTTGAATTTTATATACAATAAATTCGATAACAAAACTTTCAATAACATCATTTGACATCAATATTTATTTAAATGGGAATAATTACTGTATATATATATGACTGAAAAAAAGGCTAGATATGAAAACACTGCTTCATTTGCAGTATCTATATTATATATTTATCTTCAATTCCTTTTTTACTTTGACTGTTTATTTTAATTGTCTAATGTCAAATATACATGCATTATATTCATTCAAAGGAAGCAGAAATGTAAATATTTTCTTAATTACTGTTTATGTTCTTCTAATATATCTGGCTTTAATAAAATACAGTAGTTCCCATTATCTGATTAATTTATTCTCACATACCTTTAAAATTTAATTCATACTTAAAAATTACAATAATTTTGATTGATAATAAAGTTATTACTGCTCTGTGTATTTCATTAAGGACACATTTTTCATACTGATGGTGTAAGTAAATCACAGTCTTGTGATCACAAACCTCTTGATCATGATACTAGCATCATTCAGTCTGGTTTATATCAGATAACTGGAGTTCTACTGTATATTCTTTAATAGTTTCCTTACTTCAGCTTCGATTTCTTCACTGCATTTATGGTTGTACTATCACTATTATAATTTAATCTTGTCTAGTCATTCATTATATCTCCTTCTTAAATCTTGGTACTTGTTTTTTCCCCTTTTTTTATATGTGTATCAAAATATTCTCTTAGAGCTTTTTTTTTGTTTTGTTTTCATTTTATAGTTCTTAGCATTTACAAAACAGTGTCAGGCATAAAATGAAAGATATCTATATTTTATTAACATTGATGTTTACTTCATTTTTTCCCTATGTCTCATCTATAAACTGTTTGTTTTATGTGCAAAGGGGAGAAAAGCTTAAGTATAAAAATAACAGGTAAAATTTTTTAATTATACAAAGTTTGAACATGGAAAAGTTTTAATCATTTCCATTGAATCTGTTTTATGATCGATGCATCATCAACAGAGTAATGAGAACTAATGAATAGAAAGTGTTAATTCTTGTTTTTCAAAATGTGTCCTCCAAAAGAAAGTATAAATTCTGGAATAAGAAAATACTTTACATGCTTAGTAAAAGTAATGTGAACTAAACACCTAAATACTTTTATCACTTAATTTGTATAGCTAATATGGAATCCAGACCTGGTTATCTGTTGAGTTTACGGAAATTTAGAAGTTTTAAATTGTTAAATATTTGCTAATAAATAGAGTAATAGTAATTATTTATTTATTCCATTTGAAAATGTTACAACTATAGATAAAAATGTATAATATGTTGATATTTTACATGATGAATAATTACTTTAGTGAATTTTAATTTAAGCTGAATATGCATAAAATGTTTAAAAATGAAATTTTTGCATATTATGCAGGTATGCTCTAAAATACATTGAGCTTGACATACTTTTGGAGAACAATTATAAATGACTAAGTACTTAAAATATGTGAACTATGAGCTTTTTTAATTGTATTATCAAGACTTGTCTAATTTTTACAGGTATATAAGAAAATATTAAAAAATGAGCAATATTTTATATGTAGTTTCCTTGCATATCTTTATCCTGTGTAATTTTTTTATTTGAATTTGTACTGAATGAATAGTTTTATTTGTTAAACTTTTTATTGTACATTCAAGTTTTACATTAAATGTATCATTTTTGTATTGAATTAAATATTTTCTTTTTTAATTTTTTGTTTGTTTTAATGTAATCCAATGAAACAAAATGTAAACTCTTAAAAAATACAGCATTTTCAATAACAGAATAATTATGAATTTAGTCACTAAGTTAAAATGTTTAATAAAAACAAATAAATATCACTGGAACTGCTAATAAATTGGAAATAAGCTTTATATTACAATTCATCATATATGTAAATTATTATTGAATATTAAACAAGTCACTATCCAAATAAAGTAAATTTTAAAATATAATATACTTTAATAAAAATACATTCTTTAAAACAATTTTTTCAAATATAGGGTTACTGTAATTTCAAAACACATCTAATTTTCATAAAACTATTACAATAAAAACTTAACAATAGTATAGCATTTTAAAAAAACATACTCAAAAATTTTGCTAGCAAATTAAATGCTAGAATATTACATATAATCTGGCAGGTAGTAATTTTTTCTAACAGACAAAAGGCTGTCTAAAATTGTACCTTCTGTTAGTTCTAAAAATACCTGTCTGTAAATGGCAAGAAGCTACTAAAACTAATTGGTTGCACCTACGTTTTGATTTCCAACCGAAAATGGCCTAATTGCATTGGTACCCCTTCCCTTGTTTGGCATTTAAAAAAAGCCAGATTATACAAAGGGCATTTTCCTTCTAATAAGGCTTCGCTGTAATTAATTAGCCTAATCCCATAGTATTTTATATCAAGGTATGAATTCTAAAATATTCTTCATAATAAATTTCAAAAAAGTAATGCACTATTAACTTAAGTTAAATGAATTATTATAAAAGACAGAGGAAATGTCCGATTTTGCAATGGATATTAACTCAAATGAAGAAGTAAAAAGACAGAGTCATTGAAAAACTCTGCACTTCTTAGTGCAAAACTTTCAAAGAGTTGTGTAGATTGTCCCAAGTAAAAACCAACTTTTAAAAAAAGTAATAATTGAATTGTGCATTCATTAAACAGTAATAAAAATCTTTTCAACTGACAGGCCCACTGGCTGTCAAGCGGTAAAGTCACCGGACACTAGTAGTTCCATCCTGGGTTCGATTTCAGGCGAACAGGCTGACTGCATGGACGTTTTCATAGTGTTCCCCAAGTGTAACGTGTATACAAGCCAGTTTCCCTTAGAAAGTCCTCCACTAAGGCATCCCTTCCCTTAGGCAGATTAGCCCTCACAAGCTTTACCATAATTAAATAAAACCAACAAAAAATAAAACCTTTCAATTAGCATTTATTTTTTTAATAAGTTTTTAGGTTTTTTTAAATTATATGTACTTCCTTAATCTGAATTATAACCCAACACACTTTTTCACAGAAAGTTAACTTTTGGAAAATATATTTTTGCCGTAAGTGTAATGTATTAATGATGTGACTCCCCACTCCCATCTTCTGCAAAGTTTTACTGTATATTAATGTAGACTATGCCACTGTAATTCTTAAATCAGCATTATGATTCATGCATATAACCATTTGAATATATTAATATGCAATGTAAATTAAACATTTTAAATAACATGCCTTTTTTAATATTTATATGTATTTTTTAATAAATTGTGTTTGAGGACAGAAAATTTTAGATGCACATTTCATTCTAAATACAGAAATAGTCTTTTATTGTGAATGTTTTCAAAATCATTATTTGCATAAAAATCAAATATATTTCTCCTAATAAGAAATGGCAAAGGTTTTCTTTTGAATATTTAAGCTCTTCATCCCAAAATAACTTCTATATATATATTTTTTTTTTGTAATTTCATTTTATATTTGGCAACAGCAACAAAAATTAAAAGGAAATTTAAAACAACAAGTATTAAAATGGAATGCACTTTTAAAACAACAGATATATACAAATAACTAAAAAATCTGTGTGATTAATATATTAAAATAATTTTTGGGGGGAGTGACTATTTTGTCATTTTTGATTAAAAATTGTACAAAATAAAAATACTTGATTTTACAAATATATACACAAATAATCAATCATCTAATATCACTGGTACAAAATGTTGATTTACAGTCAAACCCTGCTATAACGAATGAACCTTTTGGTCTCATCCAAATTTCTTTACATATATTGTTATTTTACATTGAAACAGCAGTCCTTCAAAAGAATGAAAATCGAATATAACGAACTGTATGGATATTTTCAACTGATTGTTTTTTGTTTATCATATTTTTTTTAGAATTTCCACAAGTTTAAATGAAAAAAATTACTAAAACTTAAAATCATCCATGTTTAGAATGTTCGCTCGCATCTACATTAGGGTGGGCCCCAAAAAACACTTTTATTATTATTTTCTGTTACTATACCCTGTAAAAGTTGCAATTGTCTAACTATGCAGAATGAAAAGAAGTTATATAAAAATGTATCTTCCATTCACAAATCACACTCAAAGTTTTGAAAATTTGATTTTCATTTTTTTTATAATTACTTTATTCAACTATTATCAAAATGCAGTTGTTCAACATGAAACTAAGTTTAAAACTCATAATTTCAAATTTGTTATTGTTTACACAAAAAGGTCAGAAACACACGATTTTTGGTAAAAATAACATCTTTTGACTTCTGATTTTATTTTTTCGTTTTTAATAAGCAACTAATGAATATATTTATTCAAAAGAGTTCACCTTAAAGTTAGTTTTTTGGGAAAATGATGGCATAATATATCTTGATGTGAGGGTCGTCCTAATCCAAGCCTTGGTGTCGCACACTTTCTTAGATGCTTCAGTCAAATATTCACCATTCTGCAGCCTGGGTGTGACAAAAGCAACTTTGGAAATCTGTTGTAGTGATGTGCCAGACATTAATACATTTTTGATGTCGTCGTTCTAATATTCCTTAATAATGGAGAAGGACAGATATTGCATCTATCCCACCAAATGATGTTGATGTAGTCTGTTGATTAATGGGTTAATGACTTGTAAATTTTGAGTTGGATATCAATGAGTTCTGATGACTTCAGAAAGTATCTTTGGACCATCTGTGAAGTTTTTGCTGGTGTATATTTTGAACGCTTGAAGTGTGTAACAATTAAAAAAAATGTATCTGCCTAATTTCAGCAATATGCTTTTCTAAGCTCATGTAAAGTCCGGGAATTACCTGCTGTCATCTTGAACGTGAAAGCAGACCAGGATAATGTGCTGCTAAATAATAAAATTTATATTTATTATTTTTCCCCTATTTTGCTCTGCTAGGCGATAGGCAACTTTTCCAAGGTATAATGATAAAAAAATTAAAAAGGGACTTTTTCAGCCCACTCTAATCTACATTCCATCCATTTAAAGAAAAAACTTTAATGTTACTTTCATCTTCCCCTCACCCCATCATAGCACTTATCTAAGTGTGCGAAACAAAGACTCTTCAAAATCCAATTCTAAGAGAATGAGGACATTATATGGTGTTAGTGACCATTCAACTAAAGAACATGAATGGGTTCTCTGATTCTATTCAAATGCTTTGGCTGAACTATCAGTCAGAGTTCCGGTCAAAGCTGATGTTATAATGAAAATTTTCAGTATTTGGGAAAAAGGAAGTAGTCAATCATATGAGCTTCGGATGATAAAGTTTGTCTTTTAGGGAATTAAACTTTGATCCTTATCAAATTGTTTTGTCAGAGTATAAATGTTCTTTGAGCAAGAGTTTTAAGTCTTTTGCAAGACATTGCATTTTTTTTTTTTTTTTAAGTTTGTTTCATCTTTGCTTTGCAACCAAGAATAAGATTATTCTGCAATCTGCATCATCCTCACAAAAAAATTCTAGCTTACTTTTGTCTTCAGAAGTTAGGTAAAAGTAAATTCATCTAGTATTTTTGTTGTTCATTTTTAGTGTTTTATATTGTTATGGATAAAGTAATTATTCATAAGGATCAGATTAATGATATTTATGCTCAGTAGTGTATCATGTAAAATTATTAATGTATAATAAAACTGGAAAAAAATAATCAACAGATTTAATGACTGAGAATAAAAATTGTAATTAAATTTTAATATAATTTTTTAAATCAGATATAATATTCACTTCTTTTGGCAGACAATGTTAACTGCTCCCATTATTTTTATTTATCATTTAATTTTTAAAGTTTTTGTGAGATAATCTATTTTTCTTATAGGATCAGATGCAGCAAACCAAACTTCCGATCCCTTGACGTTCGTTATAGCTGGGTTCATCTGTACATGAATTAATCTCAAAAAGTTATAGTAAATCCAAAGAAGTCCTGTATGCACCTGTGAAATCCCAAAGTTGTCTACATAATTTTCGACTGTGATCTACAATTACTTCATTCGGTGTCGAATCCAAATGAACACAGAAAAATTCATAGCACAAGATATGTTCAAATGAAGCATCAGGAAAGCATTCCTTAACAAGTTTTCTGCATTAAAATATTAAGCATGAAAAAAAGATATACTGCAATAAAAATAGCTATATAAATGTCCTTTCATATTAAAAATTATATTCATTATTTTCCCTTACCCAATTAAAATACAGTCTATGTATGCTTTTACATGAATAAATGTACAAAAGTAATTAGTACATATAACAGCACTATTAAATCAATAAATTACTATACAAAAATTATATGGATTTAAATCATGACTCTTACTTGTAAAAATTTCCACAAAGGATTCCTTTTGCAGGAAATTTCTTTAAATTAGGATATGATGTAGGCTTAATTAATCTGCCCTGCAACAAAATATATATATGTATATACTTGCTTTTAAAATATTCTCATAAACTTTGATAAAAATCATAATGAGACAAATTTTTACATGAAAAATCAGTTTTCTATATTTTTATTATGCTTTTTGAAAATTAATCTGAAACTTTTATAAATCAAGTGGATTTTTTTAATGGATTTTAGTATTCTAATTATCTCTGTTGCATTATAGCATTTTAATAGCTTAATAATGAAGAACTTAAAATTCTCTTTTTACTAGTAATTCTAATATGTATAGATTCACTAAATATCCTTTTTATAGCGGAGAAATGGCACACATTTTGCAAGAAACTAAAAAATCTCCTACTTGTTTATAAGAACAGTAATATTATAAGTATTACTGTTCACTGTAAAGCCATGACCATTATGTAAAATTAATTTTTGAGTAAAAATTAGTAAAAGATGAAAAAATTCAAAGGAGTAAACAACATTAAAACCTTCACACCTTTTCAAGCAACTAATTTAACTTTCATTGTAAACTGTGTTCATTCATTTCAGTATTATAAATATATCTTTTTTTTTACTTCAGTAATGTATTTCATATTAAAATCTTAATAATTTCATCTAACATTCTATGAATATAAACCATTTATGGATGGCAGGAAAATGTGGTATCTTAATTTTAGGTATGATTGTTAGACATGGATCATTTAAAGTTGGAAGATGACTACTAATTGTGAAATAATAATCTTCCAGATATTTTTACTAATCATAAGAAAAATTTTATTTTTTTAAATTTTAGTTTTATTTATTTTATTATTATTATTATTATTATTTATTTATTTATTTATTTTTGTAAAATTGGTCACCTTGGATCATACACAATATGATATAACTGATTTGATTTTACGACAGTATAATTCAGGTATAATCATCAAGTGCTCTGTGCAATCATGAGCCATTATTTTAAGTACACTATGGATAATTATGAGATGTGAAAATACAACTTTTGTTTTTGATGTGCTACAATGATGCATTTGAAACCAAAGGTGAACTGTTCTCAAGCTATACTATTAGATTAGCAACCAGTAATGAAGTAAGTGCATGAGATTTTCTGGTCATTTACCCAAGATAATTTTCTCTTATTATTTTTTATTGAACTAAGAATTAGTTATGTTGAGGTTTGTTCTCACAATGTGTAAATAAGCGAGAAAAGTTGATTTGCAGCTTGATGCTAGAGTCTTAAGACAGGTAGTAATAGACAGAATGACGATTACAGATCTGATTAACAATATAAAGATTACTGGGAAATTCAAAAAAGAACCTGAATTTGTATCTTATCTCAAAGAGGGCATAATTGAAAACCAGAAAGTAGAGACAATCGAGGGAAATAAACAATTAAAATTAAAGTTTAATAAACAATTAAAACTAAATTAAAATTGTTCTGTGCACATGCAAACCAGTTCCAAAACCCAATGACGTTGACTCAGAAAATAAAATTGGAAAAAATGATTCTCTGGATTCACTAATAAAAAGTACAAAAACTTTAATGATGAGAATTCCGAGTCGGCCAGAAGGGGGATGGGGATCTCTTTTTTTTTAACCTCCTTGGAAAGATTCTTTTTAACAAAAAATATACCCAATAAATTTAAGACAGAAATTCTTTTGAATTTACTAGGTGAGAAATTTTCAAATATAATTTCTTACGCAAGTGATAATGAGTTGAGTGATTTTGATAAAGTAAAGAAAATTGTATTACGAGAATTTGAGCCAATCCCTCGTTGTGTTTAAAGCAAATCAGAAAAACTAAGCAAGCAAATGAAACCCATGTTCAGTTTATGTTGTGTTTGACAACTAGCTTTAATTATTATTTAAAATCAAACGAAGTTTTTAAATTTGAGAGGCTAAAGCAATTAAATGTATCAAACAAATTGTTTCAAATGTTTCATGTCCCATATCAGCATTAAACAATCAAATGTCTGGTTTGATCCCATAACCTTAGGGAAAAAAGCAGATCTGTTTCTTGTGCTATGGGGAAAACCATTGACAGATAATAACAAAAAATCCTCAAATTCGAGAAATGCGCCTAGGATATTTCTAGCTTTCTGAAATGGAGACGCAACACTGGGAAACTTCCGAGTCCTTGCCAGCAATAAACAATGTAAGTATTAAGAGATGCATACTAATAGAAAAAGCAGTGCATATTGAGTTTTATGGATTTGCAGACGCTTCTGAATTTGTTTATGGATGTGTCATTTACAGCAAATCAACATCGAGCTTCCGAAGTCAACCTAGTTTATAGCAAATCACATGTATAACCTCTTAAGCGCGCTACAATATTGAAGTTAGAATTGTGCACAGCAGTTTTTTTAGCAAAACTGATGGCAGAAATAAAGAGTGCCTTACAGCTAAAGATGGTCGATATCTTCCTGTAGAGTGATTTAATGATTGTCCTTTCCTGGATGCGAAAACAGCCTTACCTTCTAAAAACTGAACTGTGTAGCAACAATAAAGGACTTGACAAAGGTTCAACAATGGCAACACATATCTCTCAAGAACAATCCTGCAGATCTTATTTCAAAAAGAATTAATTCAGAGAAACTTATTAAGAGGGACCTACTTTTCTGACTAATCAAGAGTATCCCCTAATCATGAAATTCCTGTGTCTGTCATAAAAGATGAGTTTACCAGTGAACTTAAACAATCAGAACATGACTTATCTGCTCTTATTGTGACTGTTAATCCCTGTATTCAAGAGTTATTTAATATTTATAATAATTATACAAAAGCATTGCGTGTTATATGTTACCTTTTCAGATTTAGCCATAATCTGAAGAGTCCAAATGAAAAGAGACTGGGACCCTTATGATGGAGGAAATCAACAATGGTGAAATTTTCCTAATAAAGGAGATTCGAAGTAAAGAGTTTCCAGAGGACATAAAATGTTTGTTGGAAAAAAATATCCCTGACAAAAGTAAGATAAATTGTTTAAACTCCTTTCTAGACAAGGAAGGAGTACTAAGAATGAATGGCAAAATAAAGTATGCTGATGTAAGTTTTAACGGCAAATTCCCAATTATCCTGCCTAAAGGTCATAAATTTATTAAGTTCATTTTGGAATTCTAAGCAATATTTTCATCTAGACCCTACTGCTTTGCTACATTGTGTTAAGACAAAAAACTTTAAACTCATGCGTTATTTGGGGGAACAAGGACTGAGTCAAAAATTCACAAGCGATATTCTGTAAGCCTGGTTGGGAAGTATTTTGGGGTTAATATTACCAGCTGTGATTTCATTTCATTTGTCCCAAGTTGCACCTGAATTCAAAGCTGTTGCGAAAAAACTTGCCATATCATTTTATGTTGATAATTGTGTCACATCAGTCGATGATGCCGAAGAGCTAAAAATTTTTATGAGCCAGTCAATTACTACTATGACAGAAGCCAAAATGGATCTTCAAATGTGGACTTTTAATCACTATGGTGAACAAGAGCTAGCAGCTGAAGATAGTGATCCAGTCTCTTCAGTTCTAGGCTTGCAGTGGGACCGATGAGATGACAGCCTTACAATATCCTTCCAAAGAGAAATTGTTAAAAGAGACTTATCAAAAAGGAAACTATTGTCTCTAATCCATGCTGTTTTTGACCCGCTGGGTTTCTTTGTGCCCTTCATATTACCTACGAAATTAATTCTCCAAGAGGCCTGGGCAACAAAATCGAACTGGGATATGCCATTACCAGATGAACTTCAAACAAGATTCATAAGATGGTACGAGAGGTTGTCTAGTTGTAGAGAAATATGATGTAATACAGCGATAGCAGCGTCCCCACCTGAAGTAGAAAAAATTAATTAGATGTTAGACGCTAGACGGGAAAGGCGTAGGAAGCCTTATCCTTTGTTTCATAAAATTCCATAAGATGATTTATTAACTGTTTAACTGTATATATTGTAAATAAATATTTAAATTAAAGTTTCTTCGCATCAGTGATAGATATATAGATTTCTTCATAGACAGATTTTAGAAAGGATTTAACTTCGAATTGAAATTTAGCCTATTGCGAAATTAGCCTTTTCGCCATAATGGTACATCCATGCCTAAAATGAATCGTTCGGTAATTTAAAAATTTGTGTTTTCTAATTTTGGATTAGCACTTTAGAAGTGTGCGAAGACTGCCAAGGTAAGCCTGCACTTTCTATTATTAGTATAATGGAAGATCTCATTGCTAAACTGAAATCGAAACGAAAGGTATTCAGGACCGCAGTGTCCAAGATATTAAAGAAAATCGAGACTGAATTAAATAAAGATGATATTAGTATAAACGTTAATGTATTAGAAGAAAATTTAGATCAATTAAACGAAAAATCAAAAGTTTTGAAAGATTTAGACTCTCAAATAGAACGAGATTTAAAACTCGAAACGGAGGAATTTGAACTTGAAATCACAACGGTTCTAGAATACGATGAGAAAATTCAACTGTGGCAATTTAGAGGAAAGAAAAAATTGAAAGAATTGAATAAGCTCGAAAATCGGAACATTTGTAATGAAACCACTACAGATTCGAAAAACAAAAATAATACATTCACTCGTCTTCCTAAATTAACCATTTCTAAATTTTATGGTGATCCTTCAGATTGGTTAGAATTTATGGGTCAGTTCGAAAATGCGATTGACAAAAATCCGAATTTATCAAAAATAGAAAAATTAATTTATTTGAAAAGCTTTCTTGGTGGCTCAGCCGCCAAAGCTATTTCTGGTTTCTCTCTTATCAAAAATAATTACGAAGCTGTTCTTGAACTATTATGTTCCAGATTTGGGCAAATGAACATCTTAATTAATTCGCATCTAGGACAACTCTTAAGTATTTCATCTGTTAGAAATCCTAATGATGTAAACCGATTAAGAAAACTTCTCGATCACACCGAAGTGCAGATAAGAAATCTTGAAGCATTAAAAATAGACTCTAATTCCTACGGAAATCTTTTAACGCCTTTAATTTTGAAATTACTTCCTAATGAGTTCGTTCCTGATTATAGCCGAAAAATTAAAGACGAAAATTTGGATTTAAAAGGTCTATTAGACTTTTTGAGGAATGAAGTACTCGGTAGAGAACGTGCAGCTTCTGTTAATCTTAACTCTAAAGAGAAATTCTCGCAATTAGAAAAACCACTACCTTTCAAATCGAAACTTTCTGCAGTCAAAACAAGTAAGCCGTCGACAGTTGAATTATTAGCAGCGTCAGCTGAATCACAGTGTCTGTTCTGCGGGAATGGAAGTCATAAATCTATGGATTGCAAAACTTTAAGTGTGGAAAAGAAAAAAGAGATTTTGAAGAAGCAAGGCAGATGTTTTTTATGTTTGGATAAAAAGCATAGAATTAAAGACTGTAAACAAAAAGTAAACTGTAGCTTCTGCTGTAATAAACATTCGAAAGCCATTTGTTATTCATTTCATCAGAAAAAAGATAATGAATCACAGTGTCTGTTCTGCGGGAATAGAAGTCATAAATCTATGGATTACGAAACTTTTAAGTGTGGAAAAGAAAAAAGAGATTTTGAAGAAGCAAGGCAGATGTTTTTTATGTTTGGATAAAAAGCATAGAATTAAAGACTGTAAACAAAAAGTAAACTGTAGCTTCTGCTGTAATAAACATTCAAAAGCCATCTGTTATTCACTTCATCAGAAAAAAGATAACAAACTTGAAAAGAAATTGTCAGATTCCAACGTTATTTCCGCTGTTTCCTCATATAATTCCGATGAAAATAGATTTAATAGAATATTATTGCAAACTGCTTCTGCATTAATTCGAAATAATGATAAATCTGAAAAGGTGAGAATTCTTTTTGATAATGGCTCAATGAGATCTTTCATAACTAAAAATGTATCTAGTAAAATGTATCTTCTGATCGTTAGAAAAGAATCACTTTCTGTTTACTCATTTGGAGATAAAACTGCGTTAGAAAAAACCTTCAATGTTGTTAAAGCCAAACTAGAAAATATTAGCGATCCCAAACTTAGTATATATGTTGAATTTCTCGAAGTTGAAAATATATCCAATGCTCTCATCTCTCCTCCAGATTTGAACTTTGTGCTAAGGAAAATAAAGTTTTACACAATTTACAATTATCTGACTGTTGTAGGCAAAGTGACAAAATTGATGTTCTCATAGGCGTAGATTTCTATTATTCTATAATTACAGGTAAAATTAAAAGAATTTCAAGAGATGTAGTAGCTACAGAATCCTTATTTGAGTGGTGTTTACAGGGTAAAGTAAATAATGAATTTAGTGAATTATTAACTATGAAAGTAATAGTAAATGAGAACTTGATATCAGATCAGTTACAACAGTTTTGGAAGCTAGAAAACTTAGGTTTAGAAAGTGATACTCGGAACGACAAAATTTTGATTTAGAAATTATGAAATCCTTCGAATCTGATATCAAGTATAAGAATGGAAGATACCAAGTAAGATTACCATGGAAACCAAATTCAAAACATCTAATGGAAGATAATAGGAATGTAGCACTTGAAAGATTTAAGAAATTAAGTAACAAATTTAAAATTGATAACTCTTTATTTGTTCAATATACAGAGATTTTAAAGGATTACGAATTAAAACATATTATTGAACCAGTTAAGGAAGACAATCGAAATGATAAGACTCTATTTTATTTACCTCATAGGGCAGTCATCAGAAATGATAGAACAACAAGCAAACTAAGAATAGTTTATGATGCTTCAGCACATAGACCAAAGACACTTTCTTTAAACGATTGTTTATATACGGGTCCGAACTTATATCCTGATATTTTTGATTTACTGATAAAATTTAGACAAAATTTGATAGCCTTAACAGCTGACATTACACAAACCTTTTTACAAAGAGTTGAATGAAGAAGATAGGGACGTTACACGATTCTTTTGGAAAGATGATCCTGATGATAGCAATGAAAACTTGAAAACCTTTAGATTTACAAGAGTTTTGTTCGGAGTTAAGTCTAATCCCTTCCTACTCGCTGCTACCATTAAGCATCATCTTAAAAATTATTCAGAAATATATCCTGAAACAGTAGAACTCTTAAACAACTGTTTGTATGTTGATGATATTTTTGGTGGTCAACAAAATTTAGAACAAGCCCTGAAAACAAGTTTAGAAATTGTGAACATTTTTAATGAAGCTAGCATGTCACTACATAAGTGGCATACCAATTCAAAAGAGCTCAAAGACATTTGGCATCACAAAGATTTTCGATACAAGAATCTCCTGAAATTCTCCCCAAAGTCCTAAAGTCCGTACCCCAAACTGGGATACGGATAATGATAATTTTTATTTTGACACTCAACAAATTTCTTATCCTCGTCAATTAACTCAAAACGTTTCCTGTTGCAAACTGCAGGACGTATTTTTGATCCTGTCAGATTTTACGGCCCTTTTACCATTAGAATAAAGTGTCTGATTCAGGAAATCTGGTCTGCCAAAATTGATTGGGATGAAGAACTGCCACCTGACCTTAGTTACAAATGGAAAGTCTGGTACGAGGAAATTGAAGAACTGAACTACCTCAGAATTCCCCGTTACTATTTAGAGGGAATATCAGATGTAGATGTGAAACGAATAGAACTCCATAGCTTTTCTGATGCTTGTCTGAAAGCCTATGGATGCGTGGTATATCTAAGAGTAGTTTTGAAAAATGGAACTTTTAAAACAATTTTTGTTGCTTCCAAGAGTAGAGTTGCACCTCTGAAATCACTTACACTTCCTAGATTGGAACTCTTGGGCGCACTTTTGTTCGCCAGGTTCAGTGATAAAATTGCAAAATGTTTGAAATACGAAGTAATCCCCTTCCATTGGACTGATTCTCAAATAACTTATTTTTGGATTCACGGATTTCCCGAAAGATTTAAACCTTTCGTCAAAAACAGAATTTATGAAATTCAGAAACTAACTAAAAGCAGTAATTGGCATTATTGCCCTGGGAAAGACAATCCAGCTGACCTCATATCACGAGGAACTAGTGTTGCTAATTTAAGAAATTGCCAACTTTGGTGGCATGGACCACCCTGGCTTTCACAGTCTTCAGAATTTTGGCCCTCTGGTAATGTAGACGTTGTTGAAGAAGAAAATTTGGAATATAGAAAAAGGTTTTCTTGTACTCAACAGTATAAATGTATCGTACAAGAGAAGGAAGAATTGTTTGATATTTCCAAGTACAGTAATCTCATGAAAATATTAAGAATAACATCTTGGATTAGACGCTTCACTTTGAAAGCTAGGAAACATGCAAACTTCACAGATGTTCCCACAGCTGAAGAGCTTAAAATTGAAGAAGAATTCTGGATCCGTAGAATTCAAAGAGTAGCATATAATTTGGAAATTTCGGCATTAGAAACTGATAAAAGCATATCTAAGAAGTCGTCCATATATTCCTTTTCCCCGTTTTTAGACGATAAAGGAATCTTACGGCTTGGTGGAAGATTACAATTTTCCGATTTCAGCACCGAAGAAACACATCCTATCCTCTTGCCTCGAAATTCGAAATTTACGGAACTGATTATTGAAAGAGAACATAACAAGTTGATGCACAGTGGAGTTACAGCCACTTTGAAACATGTTCGTTCTTGTTTAATTAAGACGTCCAAAGGACAAATTAAGAGACCCATACAGCTGATATATCCTTTAGAAGTTGTGAACAAACTTTAGAACTATTGACTGAACTATGAACTCCGACATTTAAGGAGAACTTTTTGAACTTATTGATTATTCAATAATTTCTTATATTTAATTGATTAATTAGTTTTATTTTATATTTTAGTAGATGTTCAGTAGAATATTTTTTCCTTTTTTTTTAGTTTGTGACAGTAAGTAACTGTAAGTATTTTCATTTTATTTGGATTTAATTCTTATTCTTCTTAATTGTGTGAACTCCATGAGTTCAGGTGGGGAGTGTAGAGAAATATGATGTAATACAGCGATAGCAGCGCCCCCACCTGAAGTAGAAAAAATTAATTAGATGTTAGACGCTAGACGGGAAAGGCGTAGGAAGCCTTATCCTTTGTTTCATAAAATTCCATAAGATGATTTATTAACTGTTTAACTGTATATATTGTAAATAAATATTTAAATTAAAGTTTCTTTGCATCAGTGATAGATATATAGATTTCTTCATAGACAGATTTTAGAAAGGATTTAACTTCGAATTGAAATTTAGCCTATTGCGAAATTAGCCTTTTCGCCATACTAGTCTTTCCTGCCTTAAATTACCTCGATGCATGGGTTATGGAAATAAGGATTTGTGGACTCTACACATCTTTTGTGATGCCAGCCAAGCCGCTTATGCAACCATCATTTTCTTAAGAAGTAAGGAAGAAGACAAAGTTTTCGTGAAATTCGTCATAGCAAAATCACGCGTATCGCCCTTAAAGAAAATAACTATTCCACATTTGGAGGTGCTTGCTTGGCAAGGTACACTGTTGAAGCCCTGTACTTAGTTGATGTCCCGATATATTACTGGACAGACCCTACTGTGGTTCTTAGCTGGATACAACAAGAGAAAAACTGGGGCATATTTGTAAATAATAGAGTAAAGGACATTCGGAAACTCGCGAAACAGGAATTTTGGAGACATATCCCTGGGAAATTGAATCCTGCAGATGTGGCATCTCGTGGCTGTACTCCTGAACATTTACTGCAATGCAATTGGTGGGAGGGCCTCGAATTTCTGAAAAGCTCTCCAGAAGAATGGCCAGACGAGTTTGAGTTTACTCCAGACGAAAATTGTGTTGCAGAAAAAATTAGAAAGAGAGTGATTGTCAATTTGAGCACAAAATTAGAAGATTCCGAGTGGTACAAACGTTTTTCGAGTTTTTCTAAAATAGTTTGAGTATTCTGCTGGGTTCTATGTTTTGCTAATAAATCCTAAAGAAACCCTCCTATGCTTCGGATACCCTAACAATAGAAGAAAAAACTATCGCCGAAACATTTTTGTGGAGTTTAGAGCAAAGGACGCACTTTCAAGAGAAAGTTTCCGTCCACGGACTCTTGGTAGTGAGAGACAACGACGGAGTCTTCAGAGTTAAAACTAAAGTCATTGAACATGATGATGAATTCTGCTTCCTTTATCCCTTCTTGCTTCCATCCAAACATTATTTGATTGAATGACTCATAAGAAAGTATCATGAAAAGAACTGCCATGCTGGAGTGCAGATATTAGCTGCTAAATTAAGAGAGCGATGCTGGATCATTTCATCCAAACGTAATATGAGATCTTGCATAAGTAATGTGTGATATGTAAGAGATTTACCGCTAAAGCTTTGTCCACCCCACCAATTCAGTTACCCCTTGACAGAGTAAGCGATTCAACAGTCTTTGAAACAACTGGAGTCGATCTCTGTGGTCCTCTACTTTTGAGACCAAAGGGTAAAGCTTGGATCGTCTTGTTCACCTGTGCCGTATACTGAGCTATTCACCTGGAGACTATCACCTCTCTGAATACCAAAACGTTTCTACAGACTCTGAGATGGTTCATTGCCAGACGAGGTCATCCTGCGACAGTGTATTCCGATAACAGAACCAATTTTACCGGAGCAAACAATGCTCTGGGATGCTTGGATTGGAGAAAAATCACAGAAAACAAGTGTTTTCCAATAAAGTATAAATTCATCCCCCTACGGCTGCATGGTGGGGAGCGCTTAGTTATGCTGCATTGGGAGTGCTTAATTCATTCCACCAAGACCCTTCTCGTGCAAGTTTTAGGGAGATCGTCGGTGAATTTCGAGGAGTTACTGACAGTCCTGTGTGATGTTGAATCCACATTGAACAGCTGTCCTTTAATGTGCATCTATGATGATTCAGAAGAGCTTGTACCTTTGACACCGTCCCTGTTTTTGAAAAACAAGTGGGAGTACCGGATCTAGATTTCATCGTTTCTCAGAAACTGAATGTGCGTGCAGATTACTGCAATACTTTGAGACAAGACCTGAGAAGTCGCTTCTGCAAAGAATACCTGGCCCAACTGGTGCAGAAGGCCAGCGTTTCATGTCAAAATCTAAAGGTGGGAGACGTAGTCCTCATAGAGCTAGACAATAAAAAACATGTAATGTGGCCAGTGGGCAAAATTGTAAAAATATTCAATAGTAGAGATGGCACTACAAGAGTGGTACAGGTAAAAACAAGCAGTGGATATTGGTAAGACCAATCAAAAAACTGTATCCACTAGAGGTTTCAGCTCCCAGCGATCCTGTGCTAACCCTGGCAACTGAACACAGATCTAGATACGGCAGACTCTTAAAACCAGGGCTTATATCCTTTTTGTTTAGCAATGACTGTAATTGTTTTAGGTTTATTTTTTCCTCTCATTTTAGTATGCTCCATCATATATATTGCATGTTAACCAAATTTCTCTTATGTGTTACTAACCTAATGCATTTGTATTGGTTTTGAGTCTTGCTGTAATTTTAGAACATTTTGTGCAGTGGCTGATTTTGAGAAAAATCAGGGTGGGAGGATCTTGTGCTTCTCACATATATCAAGAATAAGTCTGGGAACAACTGTAGTAGAAAATTTATGCATCGCAGGAATGACAACAGGGGATGAGATTCAAAACTTTTTTGAAGCCGGAAAATTCAGCAGACGAAACGACTGCGTTACGAAACTAAGTTTTAGTGCGAATGAAATGGAATCCACTGTAGATATTAGTGATATTTATCAAATTGGCTGCATATCAGAAGATGAGGACACCTATGTTTAGGTTTTGCGATATTTAAATTACAAAAGTTGTCTGAAGTTTAGTAAAAGTTATGCTGGGCTTTTTCTCATTGTTCAGTGTATTTTAATGCTATTGTGGTTATATAAAATTTACAAATATAAATGTGATTATAATTATATTAAATGCAACATCAAAATTCTGGAATGGTATTTAAATTTGTAGATGTTGAATATTCATTGCTATGTCAGAGCCAGTTGCAGTCGGGTGTGAAAAGTAAGAATGATTGGCTCACAACATAACAACTAGATAATATTTAAAGATTGGTTCACTTTTCATTTTGTGCTGGCAGCTAAGCAATATTGTAAAGATAAAAATTTACAGTTTAAATCATCATAAATTTTAGACAATATACCTCCCAAATAGGGAAAGCAGTTAGTGACTGAGATTGCCATACTGAAGGACCTGGGTCCGATTCCCAAGGAAGGCATGGATGTAAAGGCATTCCAAGGAAGGCTGTCTGTACTCTCATAGGGGGCAATGATGGCCACCTAGTAGCTGCTCCCATAATAAAGTGACCACCATTTCCACCAATGCCTATAATGGCTATTACCTGCCATTGGGGGGGAATTAGACAGTGCTCCAACACATCCCAAATTTCTGTAGAATTTATACCCAAATATCAATGTTGTGTTTCTTCTTGTACCACCTGCCTATACAGCCCATGGATCAAACAGTTATAGCTTTCTTTAAACAATATTACATGAGGATAATAATGAATCAGGCCATCTAAGCAACTGGCAGGGAAGGTGAGCCTATATTAAGAGATTCTCGGGAGAACTTTAATACATTGAGCACAATAAACAATAATAGAAATTCATGGACTGAAAATAAAAAGTCAATAATGAAAGATTCCTGGAAGTCAGCAATTTTATAAATGCTGAAGAAACTTCAGAAACTCTCTCAAATGAAAAGTTAGCTTAATGAATGAATTAAATGTGGTCATCAACGACGAAGATGTTAATGAGTTGATTGAATCTGTCAGTACCTCTGTCAAATGAATACTAATTGACCAACAAGAATTAAATGAAATGAAATGTGAAAGTGAGGAAGAAGAAACTGCTAAAATCATCAAGACTTCTGACGATCAAAAACATGAATGAAGCCTTCATGCATCTTGACAGATTTTTTACAACATGGACGAATGTGATTCCAATGGAGAATATATATAATGTGATTGTAAAAGACACAGCATGCTATATAACTCTTTATCAAGAAAAGAAAAAAAAAGGGTGGTATTCAATTAAATCTTGACAAGAAATAATAGTTAAAAAATAAGTTTATAAAGAAGACATCTGAAAATACTTAAACAAGACAAATAATTTAATAATGTGTACTGATTTATAAATAATATTATGTATAAATAAAGATTTTAAAATACATTCGCCCTCGCCTTTCAATTTGTGTGAAAGGCGAGGGCCAATTTTGCAATTTGCAAGGGTACTACAGTTGCATTATTCATGTGCGATGTTATCACATGACATAAAAATTATCTTAAACTTCTGTACCTGTTTTATGTTATAACCAGTAGAAGCCTGACATTATTTAACAATTATTTCATTTGTAATAACCTAATAACTTATAAAAATAATACAATCGCATAAAAGAGAGTAGAGGGAATGGTAAAATTATTGATCTAATATCATGAATGGCAGTGCAGAGACATGAAAATTCATCTATGCCCTGGCATAGATTCGAATGATCGATCTTCCTATTGCTAGTTGGACATGCTACAACTTACATCATGAGAGAATGCATGGATGCATGTGATGATTCCTTATAACAGAAAATAACAATAAAGAATTATAAATAGCCCAGTAGTAAGTTAAAAAATAAACTAACAGTATAAATTTTCATACAAGAAGCTTTGCAATTGTAAATCATTTTTAATAACAATTATTACTATCAGTATAGTACAATTGGAACTGTTATCTTATCAGGACCATATTCAGGAATGTACATATGTATGCATGTGCATATGTAAGTGCATATATATGTATGTGTACACACACACACATATGCATACATGCATATATACGTACATTTTTTAATCTGGTCCTAATAACAGAAGATTACCATATAATGATGCATATGCAATTCTATGTAAAGAAATTCCAGTCTTTATATAATGTGTATTTTCTAAAGTCACTATTCTTCCTCCCTCCTCACCATACACAGACACAGTAAACCCATACGTAATCAAACCTTATAATCTTTTTTGTGTGTGTGTGTTGCCTTATAATGAAATACAAGAGCTTTAAGACTCATTCTGTTACAATTCAGTATTTACTGTAAACTGATTTTGTGCATCTGTCGCTAATCATACTTATTTATATAAGAGTTTTAAAAAAAATTTCATTACATGCTTCGCCATAAGGAAGGAATGCCCCATGGATGACTTTTAAGCTAAACTGGCTTGTATCCATGCTACACATGGAGGAAAACATGAAAACATCCATGCAGACAGCCTGTTCACTGGAACTCGAATCCTGGACTAAATTATCAATGATCAGTGACTTTACCACTTAGCTGCTAGTGGCCTTAACAATAGAATAATCAATTTGGTATCTTGCATTCTACAAATTTTCCCACTTTAAAAAATATTACCCATTAAATATACTTATCTGCAGGTGCAATTCATTATATTTATAACAGTAAATCACAAGTAACAAATTTCAAAATAAATAAATGTTAAAAATAACAACAGATATTATAGATCATAGCCCGTAGAGGATAGTTTCATATTTGATAAAAAAGCAAGTTAAATTTCATTTTCCAGAAAATAATCAATTTTATTTCTCAATATAGTCTCTAGTGAAGTCTACAGGGGTTCACTTTCTAATTCTAATATTCTCATCCAAATGGAAAAGTAGCTTTTATGAAGGACTGCAAATATGCATTGAAAATGTCATCCTTATTTGATGTGAATTTTTTCCCAACAGTGGCAAAATGGTTAAAACTGCCAAACACTGGTAGCTTAGCCTAGCTTCAAATGCTGGCAAACATGTTGGCTTTATAGGTAGTATCATGAATTTTCCCATGTACAAAACAGTTTTCCTTAGTCCTTCCTTCAGGCTAGTAACCCTCATGTATTTTGCCGTATTCAATTAACTAAACAATCAAGAATTTCTTTCCATGGAACCTAACTTTCAGATTTGGGAACAATAAATGATTTCAGATTTAGAAACAAGACTGAAAGAGTGAGATGGAAGAATAATCAGTTCGAAACTTAATTCATGCAATTTTGCCATTGCAGTGGTTGATTTATGAGCTTACGCTTTGTCCTGGCAAAAGAATGTTTTCTCCTGGGTTGATTTTGGCCATTTTTATTTCAACTTTTTCTTTTTTTAAACAGTCCAGTAATGTTGCATAATATGCCACTGTTATTGCTTTTCTCTGCTGCAAGTAGGTAACTAGATGATTCCTAAGGAATTTCCAAAAAACAATGGCCATCATCTTCCCAGCTAACAATAATGGCCTTCATTTTCTTCAACACATTTTTTACCACTTATTGTCCACTGCTTTGACTCAAATGGTGGATCTATGTCTCATTTATAATTATGAATGAACTAAAAAGTGCTAAAGGTTTCAGTTAAACATTACCAAACACTATTCGAAATCTTCTTTCATTTGCATTTTTAGTTGACAGTCAACAATTGTGGAACCTATCATGATGCAGAAGACTTTTTCATCTACACTTTTCTATTATGCACTCAACCATTTGAGATGCCTGCACTTTCAGCCAACCTGCACATTTTACTAGTTTTACATAAAGGTATCACAGACCTTTTTCAAAAATAGTTAATGTGGTTTCAACTGGGTGTCTAGAATTTTTCATCTTTAGTGTATTTTTGCTATGTTTAAGATCACTCTCTTGTGGTTTGCCATATTCAAACACTCAACAACCACAATTAAACTCATTTTTTCAGAAATAAATAGTTTTCAGTTCTAGTGCAGAATACATGTGAACTTCACTGCCCCCTTTGATCTGGGTGATCTTTTTTTACAGATGCAAATTTTTATCATTGCAAGGAAGTGCTTCCCACTCTCAACTTCTATTTTATCTCCTACAGTGTTTGTTTCTAAAACCCATGTATACTTTTAGTGACTGAAATTGATTTTCAGCTAGTTTGTAGTCTGTGACATATGATATTATTAAATGAATTACAAGTTTAGCAGTATAGCTTGCATTAGTTTTTTTTATTATTATTATTAAAGATGAAATCAATCCATCAACAAAGTTTCATTGTAAAAATTTTTGACTACTTGAATGTGAAAATTTTTCTTTGGCATTTCTTCACTGATTTGTCAGACTTCTATGATAAAAATTAAATTACCCTCATGTTTATCTAATTTTATACTTTAAATCGAAAACATACATACTGTAGAATCCTCAAACCAAACATTATAAAAGAAATGAAGATCATCATCTTTCCAGAGGCAGCAAAAATTATTTACTCCATCAATGTATTTTCGTCCAAAAGCAACCATCTTCCATATCTTAAACCAGGAGAAAAAAAAAAGCAAGTTAAAAAGAAAATCTCCTACAAAAATTATGTAAAATTTGAATACTTCATTTATCTGCATGCACTGTAGTGAAAACATTTTTGGCTCCTTTCAATTTCAAACATAAATGCTATTTTGCATGTCTACTGCAAATTTCTAAATGTACAAATCAGAGTATTACCATTTTTTAAAGATTTCCATTAAAGTATATGTAATTAAAAATTAATGGTTTGCTCTAAAGAAGTTTTCTCAAATTCAATAAACTCACACATTTAAAATTTATATTGAAACTCTGAAAAACATTTTGGCAGTTTATCTATCTTGCACTTAAGTTTTGCAGCTGAAGTCAACTTTATAAATCTCTGCACTATATTTTTGTATTAGTATGCTAATTAATGTTTGTTATCATTGCAATATGCGCAAATATTATCTTAAGGTACTTCTCTAAAGAACACAAAAATCTGCAGTAGGTTACAAAACAACCACTTTTACAACTGCATTTGCAGATTCTCCCCTTTTGAAAACTTAAATGACATATAGAAAAAAAAATATTCATATTTATAGGAAACATTTATGAATATTTTCAGACTAAAATACAGCAGGCTAAGTGATATCAAATAACACATAAAACATATTATTTTATCATCATTTAATTTCATCAGAACATGCAGGTCATAAAATTTGCAGTTTCTTCATTCTGCCTGCTTTAATGTTGAAAATAAAAATACATTATCTACTGTGGCTGTTGTGAAAGGCTTTAAATACAATAGCACGTTTTACTGTTTACAGGCATGCATTTTTTGATCATGTAAATTTCGCAGGAACTCAAAGCACCTTGCAGAGTACCTTAAATTTAAGTATGCTTTCAAAATTTTAGGCTTTTGTGCAGCTACTAGATATATAAATCACAAAGACTATTTTTACACCAGACTATTTTATATGCTAATACCTTTTTATTATTATTATTATTATTAATTTCCTTTGTAAAAGCAAAAATCCACTTTGCATTCCTTTTGGTTAATCAAAAAAAGTCTCATTATTTCTAAATGTAAAAAAATCAGGATATTAAAAAAATTTTTTTAAAGATTTCTATTAAAATATATGTTAATTTTTAATATATGCTATTAAAAATTAATGGTTTTCTCATACATTAAAGTTTTCTCAAATTCAATATACTCACACATTTAAAATTTTCATTGAAACTCTGAAAAATATTTTGGCAGTTTATCTATCTTATCTAAACAAAGAAGAAAAAGAATTCTTATTATGAAGGAAGAAAATAAGTCTTTCGTAAAAGCCAACTAATATAATGAAAACATTATTTATAAGAGAATGTTTTTTGGATCGACTGTCGGAGAAATGTTGCGATGTGATGGCCAGAAATGAAGAAGGAAATTATTATTATATGAAGAATAGTTTCTTCTGTTGTTCTACAAAGGATTATCATAGAAAATGAAAACTAACAATCATATAGAAGTTTAGAACAAATAATCTGCTGATTCTGAGAACTTAAAAATCTACATTTTGTATGATATTCTGTGGAAAGCAGTGACCCATATTTTATAATGGCTTCTAATTTGATTCATTTAGTTAGAATTGAAGTAGAAAATGCTTAAACATACTGAAGTAATGTTATTTTTAGACCATTTACATTATATTTTTTAAAATACTAATTTACAAATAGAGAATGAGAGGTTAGGTTAGTAGAATGTGGGAACGCATCCAATGGCCACCTGCCAAGAAAGGAATGTGTTTGTGAAAGACTTTCTACAGGTAATTGGGTTACATTCAGATTGCAGACAGAAAAAAAAAAAAACAATGCAAATAACCCATTTGCCTGAGATTGAACTTCCAGCATTCAGAAGTTTTAACCACTTGATTACTTGTGGTGCCTTTCTTTTCTCCCACCGACGGCAGGCCATGCAATCCACTGGAGAAGTTAGCATATCGGTCAAGTAGCTCCACTGATGGAATTAACTTTGCTAAAATGTTCTAGGCCTATGTCTGGCAGAGAGGTGAGTAAAATGTTTTGTTTCAGTCCTTTTCAAAAGTCCACAAATCACTTTGGTATGTTTATTGTAAGATGAGTGCTGGACAAGTCAATATTCACACACGTATTAAATAAAAAATTAAAAACCCATGAGAAAGAAATAAGACAAAAGCAAATAAAAATAAATAGTAGAGAACAGAAAATGTTAACTTAAATAAGATACATTAAATACAAGTACAGAACATGCAGGAGCTGTGCTAGCAACAAGGATGGTAGCTGAAAGTTACTCCAGCCTGTTTGAGATATTATGTGCAATTGCATATGTGTTTCAAAGCATAGCAATTTTTTGAAGTAACATCAGCCCATGCATGGATATGCTGCTCTGCTGCCTGTCTAAGGTGATGTTCCACAGTGTCTCTGTAAATAAACACATAGTGGTCTGGACCTCCTGACACCCCACATGAGCACTGGTAATTTTCACGTTATCTAAAGTGATTCAGGTAAGTCATGAAGGGTCCATGCCCTGTCAAGTCACTGATCTATTTTTTGAAAAAAACTGTAGATTCTTTTTCCAGTATTCTCTCTTTCCCACAGATGTTGTCATCACTTCAATAATTCTCTTTCGAGCTCAGCTTTTAAGAATGAGCCAGGAAAAGGCACATCAAGTGTGCGTGCATAGGGCTCAGTCGCTGCTCTTTTGGTATTGCATCTCTGTATATATACTATAGAGAGAGAGAAAGGAAAACAGAAAAAGTGTGAATTTTAAGCAATTCAGTGATGAGCTGCCAAACATGAAGAAAGCAAATAAGAAACTAAGTCCTTAAACTAAGTCAGCAAAACATTCAGTTAAGATGATAATTCTTCTGTCATTTTCAAGGAGCAGTAAAGATAATTATTGATTCAAACAAATTAAAATGGTCCAATTACCAAAATTTAAAACAGTTTTTTTATAATTTCAGTTTTGTATTTCATCCAGATATAATTCAGAAACACTGCTCTGTTGTTTAGATAGCTTATCATAATTGAGTTGATTAAAATTCTTACTTGATTTGATTTTAATTTTGCATGAATTTGATAGTTTTTAGTAGAATATTTTCCAATTTTTATCCTTTCCTATATATATATTGAACTTTATATATGACTTGCTTGACATACTTCTCTGCAGATCATCTCTTCTTCAAATCTCACAATTTCTTCATTTAATTATATCCATTGCATAATGCATAAAATTTTCTGCAAATAATTTTGTTCATTGGCCACATAATCTATTATTAGATTTTGAGTCACATCCTGGTTTAAAATGATTAAATTACATAACTGATAATTTTAAATCAAATATAAAGTTTAAGAAAATATTTTTGTATTTTTAAAAATAATATCTTATCATCAATGAATAAAAATAACATTAAAAAATACCTTTTTCTTCAAAGATGTTGCTCCATTTGAACGGCCTTTCTTCATAAAAATGGATGGAGCAATTAAGCAATCACAAGTTCTGTCCACATATATGAAATGAATAAGGCCAGGATATTCTGTTATGTATTTGAAACAAAGTTAAGGTTAATGTATAAATATCAAATTTGCCCTATTTGAAGATGATCTTTATATATACATATATAAACTTAAAGCATCTAAATTAATTAGTAAATTGGAATAAAAGCAAGGCAGTTTCTGTATAATATAATAATTGCAACCGTGTATAAGAGGTTTAACATATATAGAGAGAGACTTTTTGTAGTTCAGTAAAATGTTTTTTGAGGTTAAAATTTGCATCATTAATGTGGCCAGGCTGATCAATTATTATTATTATTATTATTCATTTTCTTGAGGTTGACTTACAATCATATAAATATGGTATTCTTTTAAATGCATTAGTTTATAGCGAAACATTTCGTGCACATACATGTATAAAATTATTTAAATGAAAATTACAGAATCGCACAACTACTATCTAACGACATGGCAACTCAGAATATCACAGTAACTTCGAATAAAGGTGACTGCTGAAATGTGAGTTATGGTGTTTGCTATCAAGAATCTAAAATTCAGTGAATTGTGAGAATCAATAAAAGATTTATTATTGTTTATACAAAACATGCTACTGCATAAACATAAAGGAACAACAAATTTGAAAGACAATATAAGACTTTGGCAAATACTGAAAATTACTGATAACCAGATGTAAGGATTTGTGAGCTTGTTCATAACCACCATCGTATAGCAATTTTTGTTAGCATATTCTGAACAACAAATGAATAACAATTCTCCTCCTAGCTCTGTCTTATCATTTAGTAACTTCTTTCTATTTTCCAGTGAAGAATAATCATGCATTGAATCTACTTCAAGTTGGAGAACCAATTTGAAATAAAGAATCTGAATTATACACAACTTGAGAATGTTTCCTAGAGAAGTAATCCAGCAGAGTAAGTGCTTTGATAACTATTATGAATTTTTAGTATCCTGAAATCATGAAGAGATTTACAACTTGGTAATGTTTCATCTAAATGATCTTTAATTACACAGAGAAATAATTCTACAGGAATAAATTTATTTCATATTTTTCTCATTTATTTATACATATGTCATAGTTATATAACTGAGAGATACAAAAGCAAGTACAGCTTAGACTTTTGCAATATTTTTCATATACTACTGTAGCCTCAATCAATCAGAAAAATCACAGAATTCAGAAAATATTAATGAACATCATACAAATGATGCTGCACATATTAATTTTGCTCAAATACATAAATTATAATTTACAAATAAAGGATATGAGGACATGGTAATATTCTGCATAGCTTTCACTTCTAAGAAATCTGCAACATCATTAAGCCGCTTTATGCCAAGTTTTTGAAGATGTATTAAAACCTCTTGATGCTCTGAATTATGAGTACTTTCTTCATATTTTAGACAAGGATTAGCAATTATTTCTTCAAATAACAGCCTTAATAATTCACAAAGTGATGAAATTGCAGAATCTAATCTGTGGATAAAATAATAACAAATATATTATAATAAAAAAACACTCCATTTTATTTACAGAGTAACTACAAGTATGATCCAATTTACCGAGGATTCAAATTAGATTCCTTTGACATCTGGAAAAATGACTGTATTTCACATTGTTTTAACTGTTCCCACTTCACAACTATCTTCTTAATGTACTTCTCCTTTTCATCAAGCATCTGAAAAAAATATCATTCTTTCAGATTCAAAGTACTGTTTTAATTATCAAATCACAAGTATAAAAATAATTTTGCTATCATAAACTTGAACATATTTTTAATAAAACTGCTATATTGAATTACTAAATACATATGTACATTGTACCAAAACTGAGAGTTGAAAATTCTCTTTTAATCAAATCAGATAGCATTACACAACAAACAGTAAAATTTTACACAAAGTCAAAAATACTGATACTACCATTTTATGTGTACTGAAAGGGAAGAATACTGGGTCATCCCAGAGGTTCTGGCTTTTTCAAATTAAAATATATTTTCTTCTAATTATTTTGTTACTGCTAATAAGGAGTGAACTTGATCGAAGCAGATGTGTAAATATAGTCTTCCCTGCTCATGCTGCATAATTCTAACATATATTGTGGGGTAGTTTTTCTTTCAGTGTAATGCTAAGACTGGAAAGCTCAAAAGTTCATTTTCATCATATTATGCACTTTTTTTTCTAAAAAAAGGAAAAAAAATTAGTTAGGCTGCCCATAAAATTTATGTTATATATCAACCAAGTGCTGTTTTTGATGATACAGTTTGAACGTGGTTTGAGAAGTTTAAGTGATGAAACTTCAGCCTCGATAAAAGTGTCTGCTCTGTAAACAATAACCTATTTAAAGAAACTATCCCTGAAAATCCCCATTATAAAGTTCAGGAACTATCAGACAGACATCTTGAAAAGTACAATACAGTACCCTCTGAAAAATACTGGGTATATTAAGCTGCTACAATGTATGGGTACCCTTATTTTAATAGATCAGATTATGCTTGCTCAAATTGCGGCATGCGATTATTTGCTAAAACAATTTTTTTAATTGCTTATTACGGGAGATCAGAACTGGCTACAATACAATAATATACACAAGAAAAAGGCAATGGAGTAAGCCAAGTTAATCTCTTTTAGTAACATCGAGAGGTGGGCTACATCCCAAAAAAGTAATACTCTGTATATGGTGGGATTACAAAAGAACTGCATATGACTAAATTAGATAATAAATTCACAAAGCTATAATTCTCCAAATGATAGTTTTAAAAGCAGAAATCAATACAGAGCACAAAGAATTAATTAAATGTCAATGCACTGTTTTCATCATAACAATACTCCGTACATTTCAATGCCATGTCAGACAAAAACTTATTGAGTATGACTGGGATGTTTTGTGTCACCTTTCATGTTCAAAGGCCCCTCTGAATTCATCTAATCAGGTCAGTTCAAAATTCTCTGAATAGTATGGCATTCACTTTTTTAGAGACTGTCAAACATCAACTCAATAACTTCTTTATGAATATAGCCAATGACTTTTTTAAGAAAGAAATTTTCCAAGTGCCAGAAGTACAGCAAAATGTCATTGAACAAAATGACTTTTATAAGGTTCAATGAAATTTTTGTATGTTTTAGTGAAGCATTTATCAAAACTGCAGAGCTTTTCAGATTATTCATTTTTCCATTCTTCTTACTTCAGGTACAATCTTCAGGAGTAATATAGATTATTCCTCAAGAATGGAAACCATGTTTTCATCTCATGAAATGCAATGAACTTTTTCATTTAAAATTAATCCAAACATTAAATTTTAACAATAAATGAAATTCCAGTTAGTATACTTACCTTGGATTTCATAACTATACAAAAGTTCTGCATTTTTCTAGCTATTCAAAGAAAGCTGTACACATCTGCCATAAGAACACTTGGAAATTTTTTTTTTCAAAATGATGTTACATCTTATTTGAAAACATTTTTCATGTTCTTACATATTATCTAAACATAGGAAAATTTCTTACTGCAAAAATCTCAGTCGGTAATAAATCCTAACTGATGTTTTTACAGCAGTTATGTTAGAAGGTTTAAAAAAATAACAGTTTGCGTTACAATCTACATTTTCGCAAGCCAAAGTACAGTATAAATCCCAAAATGGTAAAACGTATGGTATAATTTTTATTAAATTTAATTTTACTAAAGTATAGGCCTTAGTAATCTGATGATTTTGAAATTGAAAACAGCATGTGAAATATAACTCAAATACTTATCCATTACACAAAACAATAGGCTATATAATAAATGGTATTTATCATAGTGTCATTCCTCTCTTAAAACCTCATATTTTGATTAATACACTTTTAAAATATTCTCCACCGTCTGGACTAGTCTTTAGTCTACACTGATTGGTGAAATTGCAGTTGCTCCTGTAATGCAAAATTGAATTCTACAATGTTTTTATTTTTATTAATATACATTTGAGATTTCAGCAGCCCCAAAGAAAGTAGTTGCATACCGACAAGTTTGAAGAATAACTATGAAACGACTCCTCCTTTAGAATTTAAATGACTAGAAAACATTTGCTAAAACACAGTCATAGATTCTATGTGATTCATTATGCAATACTGTCCCATGCTGATGGAACTATAGCTTCTGTAGACTTACAGTAATGCTAAATGAAACTATCTGTTTTAATTTGGTTATTTCCCCTTTCTATTTTAAAAATAGTATGTGTTTATAATATTTATAATAAATACTCTAAACTGAATTATTTCATGTCATATGATTCTCACATAATGTTAGTGATGCAGATGCTTATCTAAAGCAAGTAAAATATTGATTTTAAAGATTTTGTGATTTTATAGTTGAATTTTAAGTGGCATAAATGCAAAGAAGTAATGTTTAATAAATAAAGCTAAAATGGCAAATAAAATACTTGATCATCTTTTTAAGAGACCTGAACACTGATATCATAAATGGGAAAAGACTGGTTAAAAAAAGATACAGCAATATTTAACCATCTATCCAGAACTGAAAAGATATGCTCCTTTTAAGAATTTTATGATAATTATGTCACTGATTCACAAATCTGAAACACTATAAGAGAATATACTATGATCAATGCCATATTTTAAAATCAGAGTATGAAAATGGATGTGTACATAAGCACTTATCATTGCCCACTGTATGGGAGAATAGAATAAAAAAGAAGTAGCATTTATAATTAACATGCAGGCATAAATTTTCTAAACAAATTAGATATTTTTTACAAATAATAAATTATAAGTAAAAGTTATTAAATTAATCATTTCTAAACAAATTAGATATTTTATATAATAGGTATTAAATTAATACATAGATATTAAATTAGCAATTATTAAATTAATAATTTTTAACAAATTAGCAATTTTCTAAACAAATTAGATATTTTTTACAAATGATAAATTAGAAGTAATAATTTACTTAAAGCTCAATGCTTTTTTGCCAGTTCCGCATATTAAAATGGAGATCATATGCTTGCCACATCAGATTTTTCTTTCTCTACTTTTAGGAAAACACAGTTAAGAAAGCTAAAAATTTGACCATGGTTCCAAGTTGAACAAAAGCATCAATGGTTAAGCTAGAATAACACGCTGAACAAGTATTAATTTTGAAGTCAAGCAACAAAAGTCTGTGTAAAAATCAGCCAAAATTATTCAAAAAACATCTTCCATTGGTGAATTAGATTTTCTAGAGGCATTTTACATTTAAAAAAATCTTTCTGTTCTAGTTAACGACCCTAATTCCAATCCATCTTTGCCTTCAGTCTTCAAGAAAATTACGTTTTAGTTCTAGTTTCATTAATAGACTTAGTAACTTAACTCCTGTCCAGCTATTCTTATCTTATCTAATCTAATCACTATATCTTGTCTCATTCATTTGCGCTTTGGCAGCTGAGGATGATGGTTTGGTAAAACCATCGAAACTAGTCCTGTGAAAATTTGCAAATATAATGCTGATTTTTGTTGCTTGACTTCAAAATTAGCATCAATGGTCTTCAGTTTGTACAGACAGTCAGCTGCAGTATTTTCGGAATCAGTTTTTTTAAATCACTTTTAAAATGTGAAAAATCAATTATACCCTCACTGGTATTCAAACAATGAATCTTCCAATGCTAGTTGGATATGCTACAAGTTATACCACAAGAACATACGAAGAGATATGCATTAACTCCTTATCTCAGTGTGGTTTGTATTGAAGATAATTTAATCCACGTATAAAAGAAATATGACATGTAAAGTACACATGTAAAATGCAGAATCAAGGGAAGGAGCCCTAAGTTAGTAGAGGATTTGTATAAAATTGCATTTTATGTTTTATATGAATATGCACCAATCTAAGATCCTTCTTTATACTCTTATAATTATTTTTACTGTAATTACTATTTTCTGTTTTTAAAAGTGAATAAATAACTAGTTAATTCACTGACTGGCAGTCAGACAGCACACTAGGGGAACTTACAAAAAGAAACTGCATGATTTACTTAGCTCACAAAGTTAAATCATTCAAAAATTCACAAAAATAAATAGGAATCCTTATAATATACATTTATATCCTTAAAACGTTTATTTATATCGAAAATTTCATAAGCAAAATTGTTTGAATATGCGGTTTTTATAAAATATTATTACATACTAAAGTCTTTTAGTTTTTAATTTGTATCAGTTTCTACCAATCTTTTTTCCATGTCCTTAAATATTTTGATACTTTATACTCAAAACAAGACTCTATTGACTTATTTCCTGTAATATCCTAAATCTTCTAATTCAAGTTTTTCATCATATTACAATAGTCTCCCTCATTTTCCAAAATACACTGTTGCATTCCAGAAAATATTGTTGCAAATGTTAGGGAAGTCTAACATTTACACTTCCAAAGATATTCCCATGACAGTTCTCCTCTATTCACCTTACCCTCAAGATGAATCTTATGTTGCAATTATCTTATAGAATAATAAAAATATATTATTGTATAAGTTCCTCTAAAAAATGTATTAATTTTTAGAGGGCAATGAATGTAGTTATGCTTTATGTTTAAATTGAATAAAACTGTAGTTTGATATGACTTTCCACATTCTTCATGATCTAGTGAACTGGTATTCAAATAGATACTATTACCACAAACACTTATTTTGAACTATTTCTCATTTAGGAACTAAAAGCCAATAGGATAAGAAATAATAAAAAGTGCATATATATATAAAGCTTTGGACTGCCTTCTGAAAATATAATCTTTTCCAATATGTTTCTGTAAAATGTTATGCATGTATAAAAGTTTTCCTAAAATTCTAAGAGTTCATAATATGAGTTACAACTATCTGAGCAAAATGTAAAGTTAGAAAAGAATTAATTTACATAAATTTGATTTAACATAAAATCTTAGAATAACTTGCTGAACACATAGATAATTTAATTCAGATACTGTTCTACTTTTGATTCGAGTGTTCTAAAATAATTTACTGAAAATCTGTTTAAAGAGATCTTGCTAATGATTATTTTATGCAAGGAAAATGTCAAAAAACAAAGAAAAGCCTCTTCCATGGAATATATCTTGGGTCTTTAAATAATTTTATCTGTATTTTAAATCTGGATATAAACAATAAGAAAAGGTTTATGATAATAATTTAGGTAAGGTTAACTGAATATGGCAGAGCTCATGAGAGCCTCTTTAGGAGCAAAAATATTCCACCACAATTTTTTTTTTGCTCCTGAGTATTTGGTTGCCTTCAAAAACCTTAAAAACAAATGAGGTTGCTTTTTTTGCCTAATTTTAAATTTTACAAGTGTTTCTCATTTAATTTGATATATGAGAATATACAACTGATATAAAAATAACTATTGAATAAGAAATGTTTGCAGTGGAGCTTTCCCAATTTTGGTAGTCATTAAGAATGTATAATATCATGCAGCCAGAATGCTTATTATCCACACAATCTAGCATGTGTTACCATCCCAAGAGACATACATAACCAGACAAACAGTCAGTTCTCAGGATGTTACCACTTAATATGGCTTAAGATATTTTATCCTTCAAAATTCTTAACAAACTATAAGAAGTTTGAAAGGGTGTTTAGAAAGTAATAAATATATTTCTTAAAAATCCATATCAATTAGTTTTCTTTTAATTTATAGTTTAAAATTTTATACTGTTTAAAATTTTAAATTATATATACTTTATTAGTTTTTATGAATATTTCTACCATTATTGTAATTAATAAAACAGGTTTCTATTACTATATATTACATACTCCAGCATAAAATTATCATCTGTTTTCCCCTCTTAATTATTACATAACCTAGTTCAAATATTACTTACCTTCATTTTCCATATAGCATCAACCAAAGATCTAAATTCTGTCTCTAGAACGTCAAAAGACCCATACTTGCTCCGAGCTATAGGATGACTTTGTAAGTTATAAAGTGCTCTAATGAGAGAAGTGATGTAGCTTGATACCATTCCTTGATTAGACAACTTGAACATTAAAAAAAAAAATGCATTTAGAATAACCACAGAAAGCTTTTTTTTATCTTTGTCTATAAAAAGAAATTTTTATTAGAAAGTAAAAACCATATGCATGTGTATTTATTCAGAGCTAATATCTTAATGTGACTGCAAAATAAATCCATAAATGTCAGCTCATTTGCTGGAATACTGAAATAACAAGAAAAAGGCCAGCTGACTTTTCCTCAATGATACATGCATAAATGGAAATGGCAACCAAAGAAAAGTATTCCGATATGTTTTTAAATACATACTTGCATATTTGTATGGATCTTCAAATAAAGACTTGTGTTTACAAGTTCATTTGCAGCTGCAAATGAACATCAAACATCTTGCAGGCACTAAAAACTCACATTTATTAAATATTGTTAGTAAAACTGAATACTGTTTAAAAATTTTCTCTCTAATGTAATTATGTTTCCTTTTCATTTTAACAAAAATTCAAAACAAAATCTTAAGCTTTTTTATTGTCATTAGTTTGGTTTATTTTTAATTTTTGTTAGAATTTATTTTGCATGCTGAATTTCAGTTTAAAAAGGGGAAAATTATTAATTTATAATTTTTTATCGAATTTTTCATTGAAAAATTAGAAAAAAATTTCTTTCTGTTTTCAGCTGCCATGACACTTACATACTGTTCTCTTCTTTTGACCTTATATTAACAGAAAATACAAGTTACACATATTTGTTAAAAATATAAATGAATTTTTTCAGAGGAGTGAAGATGAATTGAAAGTTTTACACAAACTATTGGCATTAAGCTCTAGAATTTGAAGAAAATGCAATTGTTAATATGTAAAATATGCTTTCATTTTATTCTAGTTTGCCATCTTGAATAATCAAATAAAATGGTGATGATGAAAAAGACAGAGAAAACTATATATTAAACATTTTAAAATAAAACAAAATTTGAAATCTCATTTCATGAAAACCAAATTTTAAAACATAGTTTTTAAAATTAATATTTATTAAAAATATAAATAATGGATTTAGTAAATGAAGTACATAATTTAAAAACCTGAATCTTTATACAATACAAAGTCCAAGATTGAAACTCATCAGGACTCCAGCGATTCTGGATTAGGCAAATTTCTGAATCAGTTCACCAGTTTAAATCTAGTAAGATCACATGTAGAAATTATAAAATTAAAAATCTGAAACAGTTGTTATGAAATAATAAAGCATTTATGACCTTAAGGGAATCAAAATTACCAAAAAAAAGTTAATATTTATTTGTTTGCTTTACATTTCTTTGAATGTAAGTTATTTAAGTTGCTTCATTTTTCGTGCTAATACTTTCTTTAATTTTATAGATAGGCATAATTTCTTGTTGCAAAGCCCTGTAATTACCATGTCATGAACAGACACTGAATTGTCAAACAAAATTTTTTTTATCTCAGGAACCTGTCATTATTTTCTCTATTGGTAATGATATTTTCTGGATTTGGAACTATACTCTAGATTTCACTGTCCCTTAGATGAGTGATTTTTAAGCCAGTGCCATTGCAATGTAATAGTTCTGTTATATCATCTTCATTTATTACCACTTCTCCACATTTCTTCACAAATTCCATTAATCATAAAGTTTCGCTTTTTGTTGTGACATCCAAAAAAAAAACTTCAAATTCACAATTCTCATCATAAAACTTAACGAGCATCCATTATACATTATCGGCAATGTATCATAAGATTGGTGACTAAAGACATGTTGTCCTGCTAAAATTTTTCTTCCTGTTATTGCTTGAGGAAGTTAGTCTGAAGCATATTAGTTTCATTATTTACTTTACTTACATCCATTTCTTACATATGCTTAAGATATTATTACATATGTTTATCTGAGTCCTGATGAAATAAATTTTCACATATACTTAAGGCAGTACTTTTCCATCATGCAACCTGCCATGCATTCTGGTAGATTTGTAATATTAATAAAGAATTTCAAGTTATAAAAATAGTTTATAGATAGCAAACACACACACACACATCGCATGGCAGGTGATCGTCATCACCTGCCAGGTGCCAAAAAAGTGTGTCAGGTGTGTAACAGAAAAGTAGCTATAAGGCTTATCAGAACAACAAATCAGTTATTAACTAAAACAGCATTAAATGGCCTAAGAATACCATTTACAAAATTTATTTTTAGAAATTTCTGTTTAATTCCTCCTTGTTATGCTTAACACTTTGCAGTGCTGAAGTCTATAACTGTGGTCGAGCATAATGTCATCATAAAATGTTTCCATGTTGTTTGGTATAAAATTACTAATATTTAAAGCAAAAAAAAAAATGCAGACATCACTATGAGTAATTTCTCAAGTTGTTGTGAGTTGATAGTCATATGGTGACAAAAGCAAAATATAATTTTAAAAAATGATTCACCAGGTTGACATAAAGGCTATATGATATTCACTAGGAATAAAATCAGTGATAAACTTTAATATAACACTTTATTCACTAGGAATAAAATCAGTGATAAACTTTGATATAACGCTTTGGTTTGAGATGTATGCTGAGCAATAAGGCAGTTGGGGGGCAAAATTATTTATCATACACATTTATGCTAATAAACAATCGTGTTTCTTCGACATGGAGGTGTTTCATTTAGGGCCAAAATTAAAATTAAGAATTAGGATGTTTATTGTGAAATGCTTTATTAGAAAAAAAGGTCTATTAAGCATATGTTACTCTTAGGATGTAATTCTTTCTCCCTTTTCAGAAAAAATTTCTAAAAAAATCTGATAATCGCAAAGTCTGGATATTAGATCATCCTAAATACTAGATGTCCAGATTTAAGACTTTGTATTGTATTCATTTTCTCAGCACAGTTTGAAAAAATATTTGAATAATAGTTCAAAATTTAAAAATACCATGACATTAGTTGTTTGAAATATCCAGGACTATCAGATATGACTTGCTTGAAATATCCTATTAGTTGTTGCCTACAACTTATAGGTTATGTCCAAAATTGTCCAGATAATTGTAAGTTCATTTTAGGAACTTCTGAGAAAGCACAGCATGTGGAGTGCAAGAAAACTCAAGCAGATTTCACTGAATCCCATACCGGGGGGGGGGGG
>KK122169.1:274735-288201 GCA_000611955.2 Stegodyphus mimosarum
TTTTCAATAATTTCTGAAATTGCAAATTGAAACATGTACTGATTTCTTCAGATTCAAATGAAAATAAAAATACTAATATTTAAGTTTTGAATTTAAAATCATTTTGAAGTTTCATGGGATCGAAAAATTTCGATATCCCATCCTTAGAAAAAATAATATGGTATTCATAATCCAATTTATATATAAGAAATTAATTAAATTATTTAAGTTTGATCCCAATATACTGGTTGTTATGTTAAGTGTATGAAAAAGTTACATTATTTTGTACACAAAAACATGAAAAAGCTGACAGCTTATTTAAAAATAATTTTATTTTCTAAAATAACAGCTTCACTACAGCATACGCTGTCTTGTGTCACTTATTTTATGCTCTCCAGAGAAAAGGAATTGAGTTATAAAGCAGAAAAAATCACTTGATCTATTTTTCAGATTAGTTTTTTATTCTTCACTCAAATCAAGAATTTTTTGCACAATTTTACTTGTAAAGGCCATTACATGTTTTTTGATTTCAGTTTACCTCTGCTACAATTACTCAACAGTTAATAAAAGGAGGAGGTTATAGTCTCAAAAAAGAATGTTCAGTTGCGTCATACAACAATTTCACACTTGCATATTGTACAAATATATTTTTTTTAATATAAAGCACAAGAAATAAGAATTGTATATTTATACTTATATTTAACCACATGAATTACATAAAAATGCAAAACTGTTATTAATTTACATTAAACGTTTCTTTCCATTCAAAACCAGTTTCACTACTTTTGAAATAATGAAAATAAGAAATTTCTTCAAAGATCTAGTTGTGTCTCCAGAACTTACCTTGTATTCCATTATGTAGCTCCTACACGCATGAAGTTTGCCCACCCCAGCTATATAATATATAAAATACCTCAAATATTATTTTAAAGTACTAGTTTAGAATTCAACTAGAAAATTAGTTTTGTTACATGGATTAAAAATGTGTAAATTAGTCAAAATCTAAGAAAATGTATATGTATAATTCTAAAGATTTTTTAATTACACACTATTTCCAGTACCAACTTATATGTGGAAACAAAGATGTAACTTATGACAGAATAAATTAAGAAAAGAAAACGGATGGAAGACTTATTAAAGATGCCAGCCAATGAAATATACAAGATTGGCATTGATATATATGTCAATGGAAAAAGGGAAACTGATAGAATGAATTTTTTTAAATCATAATAGAAGAAAATGAGAAGAACAAAACTGGATGGCACAGCTAAAAACAAACTGTATAAGCGTCATAAAAGCACAGAGTGAAAGAAGACCTTATATACCAGTTAGGCCAAAAACAATAATGCTGATTAATATGTTATAATGACCACAACTTTTAAAAAAAATCCCTTTTTCTTTTTCAACTTATAATTTTAATGTTAATTGAAAATTTATAACTATTAAAAAGTTTAAGAGTAATTCAAATCTATAAACAAAACTTTTTCAATCAGTTTTGTTTCATAAACTTTGAAGAAAGTGACTAATAAAAATATTGTAAATATTATTAAAAAACTTTGTATAAAAAAATTGATGAAAATACTAATTTTTGTTACCTCATTCAGGATGACTAAGGTGATTTTTTGAGTAACTTCTATGACATAAAGTATGTGAGGAACTAATAGACCAGCTCGAGATTTTAAGTATACTAAAAGACTATAAGCTCCAGATTTTATTTTGTCTGATCTACTACCCTAGAATAATAAAAAATTTATATGACAGGATATTTTACACCTTAATGAAAACTAATTTTAATATATTATAACAGCATAAAATTATGAAAAATAATAAAGCAAGGTGACATAAATAATTTCATAAATGATTTAATAAATTATTAGATTAAAAACAGATAAAGAAAGAAATACTTACAACATGTTTATTTTTCTTCCATGAGCCTAAATTAAAAGGAAACAATCATATAAAATTAAACTTTTAGCACACAAGCATAAAACATTTTAAATTTCAAAGAATATACAGTAAAAGCTCGACTATTCAGAAAGCTTGAGAAATGCTGAATTCCAGATAGATGAGCATATGAAAAATGGAATTCATATTAGAAAATCTAAATCAATAACAAAAACGTCTGCTCTAAAATTATAAAAACAATTATCTTATTTGTTACTAACTTAAATATCAAAAGCCTGCTTTTAAAATTATATAACCTTTCCAAAAAAAGTCATAAAAGGTGGCATATTTCGAATTCAACTTATGTCTTCCTTCACAAAAATTAAACGGGCTTAACTAACAGAATAAACCAAAACAATCTAATGGTTGTGTTGGCATGTCATGCTCAGAGTCGTAGCTAGGATTTTCAGGCCCCGGGGACAGCTGAAGATTTTACACCCCCTTTCTGTGTGCCAAGAATGGAAAACATTTCATTCTAAATCTTTGTAACATCAATTTGGCACCCTCTGGATGCTGCGCCCAGAGACAGATGTTCCTCCTTGCCCCACCCTAGCTATGCTGCTGGTCATGCTTATCCATTATTGATGCTAAATCACATTGCTTGGCGACAATGTGTATGTGTTAATAGTATTATAAGTTCTATAATGGCATTACAAATTTCTCATTTACTAAATTTTTTAAAGAAAAATTTTTTCTAAAATTCTAAATTATTCTGGTTATTTGAGCTTTCCATTTATTTAAATACTGGATAGTTGAGCTTTTACTGTAGTTTAAAGTATTATGCAAGATGTTTTCCCAGTTACTCAGCTTAATTAACAGTACAGCATAATAATGAAATAAATGGACACTGAAATAATATAAATGGCATAATATGCATAAAAATTACTAAAAAAAATACTTACTTTTAACTTTTTTCTCCTCTGTTAGCAAATTTGCTTTTACTGCACTCATAGATATGGGAATGAAAAACTAAAATATTGAGAAACAATGTAATAAGTATTATTAACTAAAAGCAGATTCCAATTAGTAATAATAGTTTATGTTACATACATCACTGTAATCATCATCAAATCATACATTGTAAACTCTTATTTTAAAAAGCTATTAAAACATATAAATAACAAATGAATAGGCAGTTATTATGTAGGACGTTTAAAAAGGATTCATTGACTAAATATCTCTTAATTATTAGCTGCAAGCTCATGTTTTCAGTTTAGAAATAAATCAAGAAAAATAGATTTTCAGACAATAACAATTTTGGTATTTGTCTGAAAGTGAGAGCTTTCAGCAAAAACATATAAAATTTAAATTTTTAATAAAAACTCTACAGAAAAAAAATATTAATGAAAAACATTTTTTCCACAGTTAAATTAGTCAAATGGGGGATCCATCTTTATGTGATAAAAATTAAGCAAGATATTAATAAAAAAATTTGAAATTGTATATAAAATTTACTAAAGAAGCCATGTAAATTTTCCTATGCAGATTTTTGAAAATAATTTTTACAGCAACAATAAACAAGAGTATCTAAGTATGGGTTTCAAATTTACATTGCAGATATGCTAAAATTCAAAAACTTTTACCTAACATAATTCAGAATTTTATATTGTTCCTAAAATCTTTCTTTTTTCATTACTTCTTTTGCCTTCATCAAGGAAAGTGATTTGAATAACACAATCATGATAATTTTTGGCATTGAATCTGCATATCACAGAATTAAATGTATTTTAAAAAGTTTTTTGGTTAGGGGAAAAAAAAGCTTAATAAATTTTGGGGCAAGAGACATTAGGTATTTTTGAAAGCAGGAAAGCGAAGAAATGAGCAATGCCCTCCCCCTGGGACTCGAACCACAGACCTCTCAATACGCGCTGTGTGTGCTGACCACTACACCATGAAGGCATGCAAAGCAGACGGGAGAAATACCTTATATACTCTCCTTTTTAAAGGGCGACTGGAGATTAGGGAACCTAATCGTCAAATCCTGGTGGTGAAGAATCATCATCCACCACCTTTTAGTTCAGGCGCCTTGTAGAGACATTAGGTATTTTTGAAAGCATAAATGAGCAATGCCCTCGCCGGTACTTAAACCACATACCTCTCGATACACACTGAGTGTGCCGACCACTATACCATGAAGGCATGTGAAGAAGGTGGGAGAAATACCTTATACAATGAAAAGTCATGAAAAATTATTCATGAGGCATAAAATAGTATGTCACGAAAATAGTTATGTGGCAACCATGATGTCACTAAAAAATATTTATGTGGCAATCCAGGTATGCGCACAGCATGTCTATTTTGATTAGTGTTCAATGCAGAAGTTGTATACAGCTGAGTTTGTACAATTCTGTAATGATCCTCTGAGCAAACGCAGAGTGCTGTATGATGAGAATAGTAGTGCAAAAATGTCAGATTACTTGAAAAAGGAAGTGTTAATTACCAGTGTTTCTTGCTATTTTTATTATTATTATTTTATTGATTAATTGCTCTCCTCTTGTATGAAATTTTTTCCGCACTGCCTTTTTGAAAATAGGTGGGAGGTACAAATAATCAGAAAATACCCTTTTTTTAGGAAGGGGGTATTGTTGTTATTGAGGATTCGTACAAAATTTTTAATTGTCTGTTCTTACTAAAAGACATTATGCGATTAAAACTGTAGTTTCTGAAACTATAACTTAACTGATTCATTTCTTGAACAAAATATCTATAACCAATCATTTAAGAGATATTTAAACAAACAATTTTTTTTAAAGTACTCTTTATATAATGGAAGTGTGCTGTATGTGCATATGATATACAAGTACTACATTTACAAATATATGGCAAAACATAGTGCAATATAGTGTCAGAAAAAGGGGAATGAAATTCTCTATTAACACTTTGAATGAAAACATTTTAGTCCGTATTTCAAAAACACAGAAAAATTTTAATAAGCTGTAACAGATGGAATATAAAATATATTTTGAAATATCAATTTTAATGTACAGTGTGGTTAAAGTGACCCTATTCAGACCCTTCTAGAACCTGTTCTACTTATTGAGTTTTGATGAAATTTCATATATATGTTATATGGACAGTGGGAAACGATTTCTGCAATAAACAAATTTCATGATCATCTTCTTCAAACCATTCTTTGACATGGGCCCCTTTTTGGAATCCCCTTAAATGACCATAATCAGGCAACGCAACTAAGTTATTGCTGCCGTTCTGATAAAACAGTTTTACCAGTAAAGCTTGATCTTTCTTCTGTAAGGGAATGATTAACAATGACAAAGGCACACAGAATGATTTTCTGGCTCTGACTGCAAGTCTCTTTATAGGTTTGACTAATTTGCATAAGGAATTTTTGAAAATTGCCATCTGGTGGTCAAAATTTGAACTATTTTTTTATTGCAGAAATCTTCCCTTAGTCCATATAACACATACACAAAGTTTCATCAAAATCCAATAGGCAGAACGGGTTCTACAGGGATCTGAATAGGGTCACTTTAATTATAATCACCCTGTATGTACACTGAATAAAAAAAGGGACAGTTCTACATCTCTTGCTCTATTTAGCCACGATTAAATTCAACTTCCATGTTACATGTCTCAAAACTTTGATTTAGGATATATATTATACACAGTGCTGTTGTAAATTCAATTTTGTATTCATGTTTTGACATAAAATTGGATTTTTCTGAAATGAAATGTCAGTTTTTTTCATACTTTGAATCTATGAATCAAATTATGCCTAAAAACCAAATTTTGTAAAATTTGTGAAGGACATAGAGTAATTTCAAAATATAGTTTGGCACACTTTTTTCACCTTCTGCCAAGAGTAAATTCACTTGGTGAAAACTGAAAATTTGTTAAGTGTAATTTAGTTGCCAAATTTCAAACTTATGCTAACCTTTTTGCTTTCCCTTTCATTCTGAATGTGAAGGGAAAAAATATCTCATTTTGTCTTTCTTTGGAATATTTTAATTTCGATTATATTTTTAATCACAGTTGTTAGTTTTAGATTTTTTTCTTTCTAAACAATTTTATTTTAATTATTTGAGTTGCACAATTGAATTTAATTCTTCAAATACTTATATTAAAAATTCTATTTATTCATTTGGACTGTATATTTTATTCCTGTTTCTTCATATAAATATTTTTCTGAATCTTTATTTATTTGAATTGTGTTTTATAACACTGCATCTAGTTTATTAAAATTTTACACATATTTCTGAATAAGTTTAAATTTTTCATTACTTAAATTGCAAGAATCAAATACCATAAGATAAACTAAATTTCATCCACATAAATAAAATGAAATAAAAATAAATAAATAAAAAATATCTTATCTTCTTAATGCTATACCACAGTTCGTATCTTCTTCAAATAAACAACACTTTTCTAGGTTAAATATTTACTATACAACTATGAACAGATTTCATTTTAGAAGAAATAAAACATTTTCGCTACAGTAGAGCACACTAAGCAGCGTCTGCTCTCTTCTCTTCCACATACCAGTCTCCCACTTTACTCCCACCTGCGACCAGGGGGGCAGTCCCAACGCCTTCTTAAACACAAGCCTCCCTACGGAAGGCTCGAAGTTTAGTGACGTCACAAACTGTTGGCTTTCTCGATGGGGTGCGAAAGATCGCCCCTAAACCAAGGCCATCTAGATGGCATTAGCAAGTAAGGGGCATTTCGCCCTTGGTCGTGAGAAGGCGCGTTAGTGAACCAAGTCTGCTTAATTTAATACTGATATTTTTTTTTTCCTATTTCTATTATGCCTTTAAAGTGCTGTGTACCATTATGCCGAGGAAATTATACTAACGGTCCTAAAGTGTCAGTATATAGATTTCCAAAGCAACAAGATGTATTAAATAGATCGCTAAAATCGATACCGCGAGAAAATTATACCATTTCGAAGTATTCTCGGGTAAGTTAAGCCTAACTTGAAATTTAAATTTATTAAGGTATTTGCTTCTGTATTTAAAAGAATGGATAAGTTAATATTAAGGAATTTCATTTCTATACTATACATTATGCATAATATTGTGTAATCACGTATCAGTTAGTATAATTATGTATCGAATTGTGTGGTTAATAATTATGTATCGAATTGTATGCTAAATATTCCCTTACTTTTTAAAAATCTCCAAATTTTTACTTTTTGATTAATTTTATAACTTGGAACTTTTAACTTCATACGTATATGGCAGAAAATGAAATTATTTAACTTAGTATTTAATATATTTTGATCTTAAAAGTTTTTCTAAAGGAACTGTGAAAGCAATAAATATGCTTATGGTTTTTTAAATTGTAATATAAAGTGCATAGTTTTGTGTAGAATAAGAAATAATTTAGGTTCCTAATGAATGAAAATTCAAATATTATTAAAAGTTATGTCACTAAGAATCCTTTTCTTCCCCCCTCCCTACTGGGAGACAAACACATATGTGCTTGCTATTACTTGTTTTGTTAAAATATAAATTGCATAACTAGAAATCCTACTTTTATTACTTTAAAATTAGTAACTAGGTCTATGTTTACATTTGCGGGGGTTTAGGTCTGTGAATTACATTTTCACGAGAAAGATTTTCAGCGTGTTTCTGAATACTACGATGAAAAAACGGGGAAGAAAATGAAAGTTCCATTAAAACAAGTACGATTGAAAGAAAATGCAGTTCCTTCAATTTTCAGTACTTGCCCCAAATACTTGTCTACCACAAAATCATCTCGTGAAGAGCCGCTGAAGAAAAAAGAGAGAAGGGAAAATGAGCAACTTGAAGCAGCAATATCTAAAAACATAGCAGAACAGCAAGTATATGAAAAGAAATACTGTTATAGTAATCTGAGTGAGCTTTCATCATGTCTAAAAAATGTTTTTGAAATGTAGAAATCATAGGGGTATAGCAACCCAGCTTACTACAGAGCGATTATGTAGCGATGAAAAGTATTTGCCATTTGAGACATGTGAAAATGAACACTCGTCCAACAGACTTCTTAAACTTCTTGTGCATGTGGCTACAAATATCTTCCTGAAGAATTACTGTAAAAAATAAATGACTCATTGTCCAAACAAGGTGGAAAGAAAAGAAAAATTCAAACTTTTAATGAGGAAAAAAGATTACTTTAAATTTTATTTTGAGAAACTTCATTTTTGTTCGTGGCATAAAAGCTTAATTGCGTAGATACAGATGCCAGTCAGAGCACAAAACTTTAATGAAAAAATTTTATTTAATGTTAATTTATATGAAAAAAATTTTAAATTTGAATGAAATAAGAATAAGAGCATTTTGAGAATGTTATTAAAATACTTGGTAAATTGACAGCAGAGGAAAATTTATTTAAAAATTGTGAATTTCATTACGGGAAGGAGGGAGGGATGGAGTGTTAATGCAAGGGACGTCCGGTATCCTATTATGTCATAGCACTTTTCCTGACATAATTAGGCTCTACCACGTACACTCTGGTAGCGAGGATTGGAAACCTCGGCCAACACCTTGCTATTTACTAAAAATAAGATAGAATTGTAATTCAACTTGTATATATATGTGTATATAGAATTAGTTTCTTTAATGGAAAGTTTTGTCCTTATAAATCTACCCTGCTAAAATTTAAAAGCTTCTAAAAGTGTTAAGTGACTTAACATATGAATATTATTAGTATGGAGGGAGATTCCAACATTTTCTTACTAATCAAAAGTCAACCAGTACTTTAAAGCATTATTTTAACTGCAAACATACAATATAAGACCATACAAAAATTAATAATATATAATATATTTTGTGCATATGAATATGTTTCCAATGTTATATCCGCGAATGAATTGAAAATATATATTTTCATCTCTCTCTCTCTGTATACATAATATAGATATATAAAATAAAAAATAATAATAGATATCTACATCATTAGAAAATAGCATCCTGTTAGTAAAGCTTTAAAAATATATATACTTTAAAGCCAAGTAGTAGGTGACCAACGGCGATTGTCGGCCGCCAGTTTGTGACGTCACGATCTCGTAGTTGGGCTTCTGTTTAAGAAGGCGTTGGCAGTCCACTCCACTCTTCCAGCCGAGGCGAGAAGAAAGTTCTGTATCCCTTCTTTGAGGGTGAGTAACCAAGTGTTCTTTAGAGCAAGGAGACATTACAATGCCTTGAATTTTACTTCTTAATGTCTTTGAGCTTCAAAAAAACTTGAATACTCTTATGATTTTCTTGAGGCATTGTGCAGATATATCTGCAACTATCCTCCCTTTTTATTCCCTATATAGCATACTCACTTTTGAAACAGCTTGGTTTCTCTGGCATTTTTATGAGTAGAAGTACTACCTTAATTCGATCAGTATTTGCTCAGAGTAAAACAATAAAACAATTTCATTCATGATACTGAATGCCTTTACAGGCTAGGTATTTTAAAAGCATAAGATGAAAGAAAAGGTTGGTTTCATCAACTCTGAAAATACTTTTAGCTGGTATTCACACACTTCTTTGGATAAATTCTTAAATCCAATAAATTCAGCTGAAACATCTTTGGATTCTTCATCTATGATATGATATAACATAATTCAAATTTGTACAGCACTTCAACAAAAAAACAGTCACAATTCATAATGTTATTTCTTGTGTCCTTTTGCTAGTACAGGCCCATTAATTAAAATATTTGATTTACTGCACTGAGTGAAAACCTTAGCAAATATATTATCCAGATATTTCATTCTGAACACACAATTTCTTTTAAGCAGTTTTCAACAAACTGTTGTTCTTTCCTTTAATTTCTATCTTTCAGATTGAGGAATAGAATTGAAATACAGAAAAAAAAATGGCATGCAATTTCAAAATAAGTCCGATTTTATGTTAAAATACATATGTTAGATCAATGCTATTTCTAATTCTGAAATATATTTAAGTCATACTTTCGAGCCATGAAAAATGCATGTTCAATTTTGTCAATCGGACAAATAGAAAAAGAAATATAGAATTATTCCATTTTTTTTAGTTGGTGTATATACAGGGTGAGTCATTGGAAACACATGTTTTTCTAGAAAGAATAACTCTGTAGATTTTTCAAAACAAAAAAAAATATTTCCATAGAATCAACCACTAAACTATGCCATTATGTAATGCTTAGAATCTACAGTTTTGTTTATTAACTGGCCCATTTAGATCAAAATGGACTTCATCACTCATTATGATGGTCAAATCCTCATTTTCTTCAAACATGTTAAGCATTGTTTGACAAAAAAGGAGACGTTGGTAATCCTGCTCATTCAACTGTTGGACTACCATAACTTTATATGGATGAGAAAGTCTTTGTGCTCAATTCTCTGCACAGTGCTTTGAGTCATTCGCAGCTCTACAGAGTGCCGCCTAGCAGCCACAGTATCATTCTTAGGTAGATTAATGTACTGCGAATGATCAGTTCTTTAATGAAAAGAAACCACCTGGCCCTGTCAAAACTGCCAGAATTATAGAAAATGTGGATCGAGTAGGACTGACAATGATCTGAAGTCCCAGTCACTCTATTATCTGCCACTCTGCAGGTCTGCAAATGTCTCAAAACACTGTGCAGAATATTTTACACAAAGACCTAGGGTTTCACACATATAAAATTATGATAGTCCAACAGTTGAATGACCAGGATTACCAATAACGTCTCACTTTTTGTCAAACAGTGCTCGACATGTTTGAAGAAAATGACGATTTGACAATCATAATGAGCAATGAAGCCTAATTTCATCTAAATGGGCCATTTAATAAAGAAAACTGTAGATTCTACTAAGCATTACATAATGGCATAGCTTAGTGGTTGATTCTATGGAAATATATTTTTTTTGGTTTGAAAAATTTAAAGAGTTATGCTTCCCAGAAAAACATGCATTTCCCATGACTCATCCTGTATCATAATAAGCTTTGCAGAAGAATGATAACTCCATCATATTTAACTTTAAACAATTAAGCAAAAAAAAAAAAAAAATCTGAAAGGTTTCAGATTTTAAATTACATCCAAGGAGACTTTTTTTTAATGTTTTGTGTGTTACCTTTATTTATCAAATATCATGTTCTTCGCACTTAAATCATAAAATTCAGTTCAACAGCAATATCACAAAATAATTTTAAAATGAGTATATCTTTAGAATTTCTGTTACACAGTTCCACACGCTTTAGATAAAAAGTTTTTTTTTCCCTGTAGAGTGTTGTCTTTGCTTACTTTTAAATTGTTTGAATTTGTTCATCAAAAATTCATTAAAGTTTTACAAAATATGAAATAGATAATAAAAGAAATTCCAAATTCGGGCTTCCAGATGCACATATTCAGGTGGAAACGTATGTTATTCAAAATTGGATGGCTCTAGGTACTATTGTTTTACCACATTTGAAGATATACGTACATATACATATACACACAAATATACAAACATTTATGCAGATTCTTCATTATTTAATTTCTTCAAATATAACACAGGGCTGCAATATTTTGTGGCAACAGTTTGAACAGTGATTCAGACTTTTAATGCTTCTGATGCAAAATTGCAAAACGTAAACAATAGTTGTTCAGTGACAAAGCCCCTTTGGACTAAAAGAAATTATGGTAAAAATGATAAATCACATGCCTTTGAAAAAGAAATGAATTCATTCTAAAGTATCATTAGTTAAAACATCTTAAAATAAATTGAAAGAAACTACAATCATTATACGAAATTCATTTGAATATTAAACCTAGTAAAATAAGGCTGTTGTTAAATTATTAAAGATACAAACTTTATAGATTGTCAATACTTTGAATGAACATAGTAATTATAAGGCATTATATATTTAAAAAGGTCTGAAATACAAACATATTATGAAAGCTGAATGGGAGCCATTAGATCAAATAAAAAGGAAAATTATGATTAAGGAAATATTTGAATTTATACTGACACACTAAAATAACAAAGGATTTTTAAATCCTGCAACAACTGAAAAATAATAGATTAGTCTAAGATAATAAACAATAGTATAAAAAATTAAATGAAACAAAAAAGCCAATATCATTGTAATTAATTTTTAAGGTAAATTAAATGTCTGTAAAAGAGAATTATTTTATTTCTACGTACATGCAACATGTCATTCAGTAAGATATCCTCCACTGAATAATAATGATATATCCATCCATCCATCCTTTATTAAGCACTTTTAAGTAAAATATTTAAAATATTATGCACTGTTTCACATTTTCATTTCAATTGATCTTTAAGTGGAAATTTTGGAGGATAGAAAAAGTGGACATTTATTTTTAAATTTACTTACAAGCTAAGTTTACTTACAAGTATACTAAAGCAATACAACGATTCCTGTTTTACAAACACACAACTTCATTTGCTTTATCATAAGTTTTAGACTAGAATATTTTGCATTTTACATAGTTGTCATATCTTATGGTTTATGAATTACTGAAGTTCTCTTTTGACAAAAAGATTTCTAATAAGCTTTTCTGATTCAATATTTTGCTGTAATAAAAGAAAATAATTCAGTTACTTTTCTGATCTAATGGCACAAAGAAATAAAAGATTTTATATTCATGTGTAGTTATTATATTTTTATGCCCTGATTCAGAAGAAAGTAGTGTTCTGTTCGACGTTACTTTTCCCTGTTTTTTAATTACAGAAAAGTTTAAATATTATCTCATCTGCAAATGGATTTACAAAAGAAAAGAATAAATCTGTGCAATATCCATGACATTTAATATTATGAAAACATCATTTAATTTTCTATTTAATAATCAATTTCATGCATTTTCATGAATTCCATAAAACAACACCCAAATTAAATTTATTCAGAATATAAACTCACATTGTACCTTAAGGATACTTCTAATCATTTGAAGGCATATACTTTCTGATTATTTGCACCTCCAAGCCAACTCAGCAAAAAACTCTTGTTTGGTAATTTTTACAGGTCATAGGTAATATTTTGTTCACAAATGATAATAAAAATACTATTTTACAAAAAATAAAGAATTTTATGAGGGAAAAAAAAGTTTACATGATTAGCAATTACATTTCTCCAGTCAGTGTTAATTTTTCAGCAAAATGATAGTTAAGTTCAAGGTATGTAGATTCACATGTCTGGTATGTACATGCATTGGTTGGCTATTACTGCATGCATACTCAAAAATATACCAAAAACATGAAAATAGATACTGCATGTTGAAACTGAAGATGCAGATAACAGAAACTATCCCTCCCTTCTTTAAAATAATTTTATAACTTTACAGCCTGCATAAATGCAAAAAATAAATATATGAAATCTAAAAAGAAGGGCAAGGAGTCAATCAAGATTTTATATTTGAAGTAACACAATAGAAAGAAGATAAAAAGGAAAAATTTTAAATAACAAATTTAAGAGGGTTTTTTAAAAATAATGATTTTACGTGCATTTTACATGAATCACTGGTGTCAAAATTTCCTTTCTCTGCCTACAACAGTGAGATTTCATGATGCAGTCAATTCACAGTTTATTTTATTTTTTATGAAATAAAAAAAAAAGACAGACTTTGGAATGGAAAAATGATAAACATGT
>KK122169.1:288241-312970 GCA_000611955.2 Stegodyphus mimosarum
CTAAATTCTGTTTCCCCCTAAAATTTCTGATTTGACAGAATAAACACTGTAATCACTATTTGAATACAATGTTTATTCAGTCAAAATAGTTTTTAATGGACACAAATTATCATCCGAATGAATCACAGGTGGATAGCATTTAGAAATATGGCAAGCATTTATGAAAGTGGCCAAACTTCTAAATGTTTCAAAATAAGTCTCTATCCTCTGGCAATAAAAAGACTCTGAAACTGTTTTTTAAGATATCAAAACAAAGCTGTAGAAGAAAAGCAAGTGATTTTCAAGAATAATGTCTACACGTAAATGTCCATCACAACAGAAACTCAAAAATTCAGCTGCTTGGTACAGCTGAGTTTACAGTTTACAGTAGTTTGCCTCTTGCACTTTTGTAGTTTAGCAAATTGTATGCAAAAGGCTGCATAAGAAAAGCCTTTAAGCCAGAGAACCAACAACTTGTGTTCCACTGATCTTACAATAACAGATAACCCATCTGAATTAGAGTAAAAAACATCAGATACAGTCTACAACAATGGACCTTTCCTGTTCACTTAACTGATGAATCAAGATTCAGTTTTGCCTAATTACACTCACATCTGAAAAAGGCCAAGAACATGAAATATTCTTAAAAACAGTGGGAATAAAACCATTATGCTGGCACAAGTATGATAACACACAAAAAAATTAATGATTAGAACAGAAATTTTATCACACACACATACAAAAGAAAAATAGTGAAATAGGATCTTTTCCATTATAAAGCATATGCACAAAATAATTTTTTTACAGAAAATACATGCACCAATGCTGCCTATTGAATGTCATTAAATTAAACGATTTCTTAGCTTTTCTTATAACAGTGTTCATGTTTTTCAAAATAAGTAATGCCAATAAATTACGGATTTTATAATCAAGTTTTTAAAATCCATAATTTTATTTTATCTTTTGTTTATTGAAATAACTAATCATGAAGCAGGTACATTTCTTATGCTTAAAAAAATTAGGAATTATATATTAGCACAACCACCTTGATGCATTTTAGTGATTTTTTACAGAAGAAAAAAAAATAATGACTTTGTGTAAATTTATGTATTACATGCACAGATATTATTACATACCTATTTTGCATTTTAATTAGGTATTTATTCCAAAAATAAATCAATACACCTACTTACAATTTTTTTTTTCTGCTAAGAAATTTTGTGGCAATCGCTTTAAGGATTTAAAGAAACTGTTCTCTTTAGAGATTTTGCAACAAAATACTGTATTCCTGCAGAAACTTTTACAGCGGTTTCTTTCATTGCAAGTACATTAGACAAGTGCTTATTTTAAAATAGTGTTAAGATGAAAAATACCAAAATTTATTTATAAAAACCACCATAACTTGGAATATGGCAAAAGAAATGCAGGTGAAAACCATAAAATGTTTTTTAAAGCTGAAGCATTATTATGTACATGGTTGTCTCAGTTTGGAACATTTTGAAAATTTGGCAACTTCCACTAAGGTGGTTACACTAATATTTAAGTACTGATACTCAGAATTTCAAAATAATATTTATTATAATAACATAACATTTTTGACAGCTAACCTCATCATCTAAATTTCTGGCTGTGTCAACAGTTTGTTCCTCTGATGAAGACCCATTCTTTAATACTTGAACAATGAGGATAAGTAACAGAAGTGTTTCTTTAGATAGCTGGCAAGAGTTTCGGCTAAAGAGGAATATGAATAAATTATTTTTTCATCAGCAGTATAATAATTTAAGCATAAATTGTTCACACATTCTTAAGTATTAAATTATAATTTGTTATGCAAAATCTCAGTCACATTTTCTTCAAAGCACACAGCATTATCTATATCACATTATTATCATGGAAACATTATTATTCAGAGTTAATCTGAAACTGAATTTTTCCTAAGTTTATTAATTAGCACAGTGCTTCTTACACTTTTTTCATTCATGAGTCCTTTTTATCATCGAGATTTTTTTCATGATCCCAACCATTAAATATAAAATAAAGATATAAATTAAATATTTCCCCATAAATAAATCATTTCTTCAGTAAAAATTATACATATGAAAAGTAGTAGTTTTAGGCTTTGCTTCAGGTATGCAAAAATTAATGAAAGAAAATCATGTTTTTATTAGACAGATGTGCTTTTCTTATTGCATGGTAAATTAAATCTAGCACAATGTTTGATATTTCACTGCTGAACAATATTTGGGTTTAACAAACATTAAAGCTGAAAAAGTCATTTCACAAAAGCATGTGGTGCTGAATGACGGAAGAACATTTAATGCCATTTCAGAAATTAGGGGAAATTCAGTTCTAGCTCCAATCTAAAATTCAGTCACGGATTTGGAAACTCAAGTTTTAAGCTTGAATAACTCAATAGCTCCTCTTCGTTGCTAGCCAGCACATGTTTTGTTGCTATCTCGCTGTTACGCTAGTAAGCCTCTTGGCCATTTCGGATTATTATCATGCCTGTTAGGTTTTTGTGAGTCAGCCTGTTAGACGTAACTTAACATGCTAATCCAGTACTATTTTATTTTAGATTGGAATTGGGTATAGTCTATGCTTAAGTTTCACCGTTAGTTGATTTTTTTTTTTTTTTTTTTAAACACAAAATCATCCCTTTCTGTTTTTATTTACATAAAACACTTTCCTATTTGTACATGCATTTTGCACTGTTACCATAAATCAGAAATTTCTAAATCATATACTGAAAAAAAAAAAAAAACAGGAGGGGGGAATTATGAAAGTGAGGGAGAAATATGACAGAAAATGTGATACTTTCTTTTTCCATCTCTATGCTGCTTATAAATAGTGTACACAGTCTTTCTTTTTCGACTTGTTACAATTAATCTTGTTTCTCAGCCAGTAATTTTTATACATTGACTGCCCAAGTTCCCTTTGTGTAATAAACACAATGCTAAGAACTTAAACTCAAGCAATTCTTAGTAGCAGCCTTTTTTCTCCCACTTTAAAAATAAAAATATCTTACATATTAAATTCAACAATGCTTAAAAAAACTCTTTAAGCTTTTATTGAAAAAAAAATATAGAATATTTTCAGAACCTAGAATAAAATACACTAAGCTCAGTTAAATTTCTCATTTTTTGAAGAGTTAACCATTTATATCAAAAACTGGAAAATTTATTCATTTCATGTACTCTGAGTTACAAAACAATTTGATTAACTTGAAAACTGATCAAATATCTTACACTGTGATATAAAAAAAAATGTAAGTTAGGGTAATTTAAATTAAATTCTTTATTCTCCTTGCGATTCTTGTCACACCAAAACAACCTAACAAAAAAACAATGATAAAGACACAAGGTTTCAAAATACATGTGATAAAAAGTAAGAAAGCAATGAAATAAAAATCTAATTTAGTATATAGTATGTCTTTGCACTTTTAAATCTGACTGTCTTTGGAACTGTTCCCAGTTCTAAGATACGTACAAAGTAATACATTCAAAGAAACTTCATATTACTTAACCCAGAAAATAAAGTAAGAAAGAAAATCATTATTCACAAAGCTGATGAACTTAATAACCTATCTATTATCTTAACCATGTATTTTGTACATATATTTTGTTTTCAACAAGAAGTGTTGTTAATTCCCTTATTTTGCATAGCAAATTTATTTTAAGTTACTGAAAGTGATACTTTTCCTGAATTCCTCAACTTCCCTTCGCATTTTCTTGCCAGGATGTAAATTTAAAGTTACGTGAAGTGAATATTGAAATGGGCGAATCTCTGTGAGTTTACTTAGAGCATGTTTTGGTCAGCCGGCACATGTTTTGTTGCTATCTCGCTATTACGCTAATAAACCTCTTGGCCATTTCAGATTATCACCATGCCTGATAGGTTTTTGTGAGTCGACCTGTTAGACGCTAATCCAGCACTATTTCATTTAAGTTATATTCTACGCTTAAGTTTCCCCACTAGCTGACTTTTTTTTTTTTTTTGTATAAAGCAAGAAAATCGTCCCTTTCTGTTCTCATTCTGAATTGATAAAGTGTTATTTTCACCCTCCTTCTGTGCTGGTAATTTAGATAGATAAAATTTTAATAAATATCCATATACAAAATGCAATTTATTTTTTACATCCTTGTAGAAAGTAAAAAGGAAGTATTGTAATCGCAAAAAATTTTGGGTACCATATTTCAACGAAAATATCTATTTTGACCGCTATCGAATATAATTTAACAATGTTTTTGAGTGACATCCATGTGTAAGGACTGAATAAAGGACTCTTTTCCCCTCAAATAATTATAAAACTGATTTAAAATGGATTCTGAAGAGATTTTTTCGTGCCGTCTGTGCGTACGTATGTATGTATGTATCTCGTATAACTCAAAAACGAGCAGCCTCAGAACATTCAAATTTTGTATATAGCGCTGCTATAACATGTAGATGTGCACCTCGCATTTTGGTTGCAATCGGCCGACAGTTTCTTTATTCTTATAAGTTTGTAAATTGTGTATTTTTTGCTTTAAAAATGATTGAATTATGTTGTTCTTATCTTTTGGTTAAGATTTTTATGCCCTTAGTTAACCTGCGTGCAATAATTGTGAATTATCAACAATTTAAGAGTTTTTTAAGTGCGGCTAAGCCTAATTTTTGGTTATGATCATGGCCATATTTGTTTACATTTGAAGCTTAGCAGAATAGTGGATTTGTTGCCAATATAGAGAAACTAAACTTCGCAACAACAAAGTAACGTCTTCTTTCATTATCGCGAATTAAATTACACTTGATTCATTCTGGAATTATCATTTAAGTTATTAGCTGGTTTTTATGTACAAATTGTAATAGTAAAAATTGTTCGAACTGTACTTGGTAGTTTATGTTTTTCTATATCTTTCAATTTTTTATGAAAATATTTTGAATTTTTATGCATTTTTGCCTTACTGCGAAGTAAGAACTGAATTAATTAGTAGCGCATGCGCATTAGGTAAGCGGCGTTGAATCGTCTGCGAAAAACTGTTTCTTTTTTATTTGTTTAATTTCTTCTATACATCGTTTTAGATTTATTGTAGTATTTGAATAGAACTTGTGGTAATTCTTCAGATGCTATAATTTTTGCTCACTCTGACTTATAAAATGGATGAGATGTAACGCTGTTAACCTAGCGCCAAAGTGTGGCTATGGTAAATAAATATAGTGAACTTTAAAGATTGCATTTATTCTGTCGTGGTTTATGAGCTATCGATGAAGTAGATTTAATTCAAAATTCCTTAACTGTTAATTCAGTATGTTTAAATGAAATGCAGGAAAATTGAGTATAATTTAATATTCCACACAAGGAAGTCATGTGGTGTACACATCAGATTTTTTTAAATTTGATTTAAAACTATTACGCTATTTTACACTGTTTTCAAATTAATCAGCCATTTGATTATTTGACTTCTAAAGTTCAATCCCAAAGAGCTTGGTTAATCTTGAGGCTACTGCACTGAGATAAATACTCAATTTATGTATAACTCTTCCATAACTTATTTTTAAAATTATGTATTTTCCATTATTTCAGCCCTGAACTTAAAAAAGAAAAATAATATTAATGTACTTTGAATACTTTTGTTAAACTTTGTTGATATTCCCATCCAAATTTTTTTAAACACAAATGCAGTTGTTTGCTTGAAGAAGATATGTATTTACTTGATGAAAATGTTCAAATGCTAGGAAACTTACATGATAAAATGCAAATCAAAACCTTTAAATGAGAAAACAGCTTAAAAAATGTTGGTAAGGATTTTAAATTTTCCTCTTATTCACAAGGAATAAATACACAAGATTATATAAATACACTCACTTCCAAAAGTCAAGCACGAAGATGTAAAATGCAAAAAAATCAACAAATACTGCTTTGATTGACACAAAATTTGGCAGGAAAGTAGCATATATATTTATGCATAAAACAAAATCAATAATTATATGTAGAAATGAAAATAATATTAAATTTTTGTAAGTTATCAGATAATGACATATTGGAGACTTAAAACAGAATTATGTATAAAGTGAAAATAAACAGCATAAAATGAAAAAAGGACATTAATAGGGTATGTGATCCCCCCCCCATTTGCATACAAAGTTTACATCTTGTGACCATGCTTTCAATTAGGTGGTCAACGACCGCAGAATTAAGCAATCGCCATTCTTCTTGTAGAGAAGTTTCCAGCTCAATAAGAATGACTGGAGGTGGGAAACATGAAGATATAACACAGCTGAGACCATCCCAAAGATTTTCAATGGGATTAAGGTCGGGCGAATATGCTGGCCACGAAATACACGCAATCCCTTCACTCTCCAGGTAGTCATCGATGATGTCAGCTCTATGGGGATGTGCATTATCATCCACTCTTATGTGGACGTGTGTTATCGTCCATCAAAACAAAAGTAGAGCCAACTGCTGCTGCGTACAATCTCACAATAGGTTCTAGGATTTCATCTCGATACCGAACAGCCGTGAGAGAGCCGCGTTTAAAGATGTGCAGGTCGGTGTGGTACCTTAATGAAATTCCTGCCCAATCACCTTAATGCTTCCGCCTCGGAATGCGTGATGTTCGGTGATATTTTGGGACTCATTGCACATTCGTTGTTCACGCCATATCCTTATATACTTGTCATCTGGCTCCAGAGCAAATCTTGACTCATCAATAAACATGACATTGCCCCAGTCAGACACATTCCAATTAACATGTTCCCGGCACCACTGTAATCATGTCCCTCTTGATTGGACGGATAGAGGAACACAAATTCGAGGTACCCAGGCGTACAGTCCACTCATATGTAATCTTCGGCGTACAGTAGCTGCAGGTATCGCCTTACCAATGGACGCTGTAACCATAGATGTCACATGTGTGGAGGTCGCTCTGCGATTCCGCTTGACATGAAAGCACGAATGGCTGTTACCTAACATATTTGCATACTTCCATCTACCCCTGCAGTGAATTGCATCCTCTTCAATTCTGATTTCCAGAAATTAGCATTTTCCTCTCCATGCTTAACTTTTGGAAGTGAGTGTATATATTACACATAAATATATAAAATTTATAACCTTAAAATCACCATCTTTTATGTCCACCTCTCTGTATATAAAATTTATATAAAATAGCTTTTATAACTATTATTTTAAATTAATAAAACCATTATGAACTACAATTATATAGCAAAAGAGGATAAAATACTGTGTAGTTGTAGATATTATAATAATAATAATATAGTACAAAGCCCAAGACCTGGACGTCCAACATCCCTAATGATCTAAAATCCACACCTAAGTCACCAACGAATTTTTTTTATGCATTATGCATGTGCATCTGATATCCCCCCCACCATAATAAAACACACGGATAGTCCCGATTCTTAATTTCACTTCGGCACTAAATAAAATACCTCGTTATAGAAGAAAAGATCATTTTAGTACAGATTTGTGTTATCAATAACTTGGCTATGTAGTTGCATATCTGTTTGGCATACATCTCAAGCCAAAGCATTGAGCATCACTGATTTTACACCTACTAATATTTTATATCTCTGACGCCAACCTGGCAAATCATTATTTATTATATATTGCTTTCATTACCGCATGTTTACCAACATATGACAACTTAAGTAATGACTTATGCAGCAATGCCTAAATAATTTTTTTATATTAGTAATTGAATAACAAAGAGTATGGTAACCTTTTATGTTGACATTAAGCTTGGCGATGATTACAGATTTTAAATTAAATAGGCTAAGAAATGTTGACGAGAAAAACTTAGCAACATTTTCTGTTTATATGCTAAAAATAGATTTTGTTAATGACACTCATAGGCCAAAAAAATCATTTAGTGTTATTTGAATTAAGAGTAACTGATTCAGGGTTCGTACACGTTTTTGCACATGAAAATTAAGTACTATTAAGGACTTTTAAGAACCATTAAAAAAAATTAAGGACCTATCAGCAAATCGTAACTGCATAAATTCAATTAAAGCCTATGCCTGAACTTAACTTTCGTTATACCAACCTGATAAAAAATAAATCCATAAGTAGGATGCACTATTATTAAGCATAATTATAAATTAAATTAAATTAAAAATTATCTTTGTAAAAATTGTCAAATAAGTATTAAACATTTTACACTTATAATAATTGGACATATTTTCAAGAAGATTAGTGACATTTTATTTACATTTTACTAGTGGTTAGCTTTATGCTGATTTTTTTCTTTTATGACTCATTTTGTTAAGTACTTGCTCAGTTTAGAGATTTTGTAAATAGCAGGCCGATTTTATATCAAACGGCATAAGTTAAAATGAGATATAAAATCCATAACAGAAGAATGGCTGTTGTCACTGCTGTTGCTCGCCTAGAGATATACTTGCCTATCAGAACAGACCTGAATGCCTGATGTTGGCAGGGTTTTTGAAAGTTATACTCTGTCTGTTTGACGCAGTTAGTGTTGTAGCTTTGTGCAGAGTTCCTGGAGTTGTAATACAGTTAACATACTTTAAGGTTCCAATAAGCCACTTAAGCACCAGAGGTGATAAGTTGTTTTGTATTATTTGAAGTCTTACTAGTTGTAAGGAATATGTTTTATAGTAATTTTTACATTTTTGTTTTGTATCTTGTGACTATGGTAAGGATAAATGAAAGGCTCGATGTAGAGATAACTTTTAAAGGTGAGCAATTAGTTACCAAAAATTGAATTAGGTAGTTAGGTAGGTAGTAGATATTATAGATTTACCTGGCCACTATTAAATTGTATTTATTTTTTAAAAATATTTGATGAAAACCACAGTCTAATAACATTTCAAAGTTTAAAATACATGTAATTTATGACATCGATTCTTAAACGACACCAGGATAATAAATACATTAAAAGCTACAACACGTTTATGTTTTGCAGCAACAATACTCAACAAAATATTTATGCGTCTTTTTAATTTGAAGCCTTTCCAGACATTATGGCTAATTTATATCAATTTCCTTCTCTTTAAGCATCTTTTCTAACAATGAGAAATTTGTTTCAATAAGCAAACCACTGTTTGCATTAGTTTCCGCTTCATCTCCTAACTTGTCAATGTCTCGACATTATACCTATGAGGTTTTATATGATCTGGTAAAAGTTAAATAGTCCAAAACTCTTGATAGACATGAAGCAAATTATCATCATGCCTTAAAGAAACTATAAAGTCAGATAAAAGATAGAATAAACCACTTTATTTAAACAGAACTTATAATATAAGTGCATGTTCTTATGCTAGCAGAATGAACTACAGCTCATGGCAATTTAACTAAACAGGAAGCATCAAATTAAAATTAAAATTGTGGACTAGTAGTCAAAGACAGCACAATTTAATTTTAATCTAAGCTGGCTCAGTAACTCATAACCGTAACAGATTCAAATATCGGTAGCGATAACGCAAAGCTGAATAATTACAAATTATCACAGCTGGCAGGAACTAATGCAGTGTGCAAGCAGAAGCCAGAAACACTCTCTGTCTTACAATACAAAAACCTCAGTTTAAATACTATCTAAACGATTTGCATTCTAGTGAGGAAAAGAAGGGAGAAGCTGTAATACAGGCTGAAATTATAAACAACTGGCTATTTTACATAATACTAACTGTATATATATTTAAAGAATAATTTTCTTTCTCTTTATGCATTCAGTTTTTTTCCTCAATAAGTTTTCTCTGCATTTCAGAATTTTTGGATTTATTTAAAGATTTCTGTTATTCTAAAACCTTCATGTATTTAAAATATATAGAAGAAGCTGCTAATTTTATTCCTTAAATAATATGAACACTGAGAGTAAATATGAAATGATATATGGTCAGAGCCAGTGTGGCAGAATTTTTAGAATTTTAGTGATGCACAGAGCAATAAAATATAGAAATAGCAAAACCTTGAGAATTTAGGACAGGTGCTGGGAGCAGAATTTAGGACCCACAGAGACTGCATCAAGTACAAAAATGCCTAATGGCAGCCCTACATGTCATGCATTAAGATATATAAGATACATATGATAATCTTTTAAATTGTTAGTTTTCAATTCTTTTTTAAAAGAAAATTTCTTTCTGTAGACATGTGTCCATGTGCCAACATTAGAAGCATTACTAACATTTTCCATGCTTCTGCTTAGGGAAAAAAAAAAAAGGGTGGGGAAATAATCATGTTAAGAAAACGATTTCAAGATCAGAAGTAAAACATTCAAATATTAGGTTTTCATTGTTCTCCCAAAAATTCTCCAAAAAGTAAGCAATTCATCCCAGATATTCTGTAAAACACATCCATTACAAGTTAATACTATGAAAACACTTTTCATTTTGTCACATTTTTCTGGAATCTTCTAGAATCTTAGATCTATAAATCTTGCATTCAAATTCTTCTAAACATTCCAAGGTGCAATGTCTAAAATCCAAAAGAAAGACTACCACTACCAATTCTGCAACAGCGAAAAGCCAGAAGTATTTGAAAAAAAAAATTCACACACCAAAAAAAAAAAAAATAATGAATTTTATACAGAAAACAGATGCACAGTCTGAAAGTTCCGAATATTCTGAGACAACCACATAGGGTAAAACTCCTACCATGAAAAAATAAAAAAGAAGACATTTTAAAATAATTACACAGCTATTTTGCTTTTGCTAAGAACTGTTTTGTAAATTATGCTTTTTAGCATTTATTAGCTTGCTTATTTTCTGATTCAAAATATTGTAATAATAAGTTGCCAAAATGAAAAGAAATATCACTCTAATTTAACAGGGAAAAATAAAAATGTTTTATTTCAATGTTAGTTCTTAAATATGATTTCAATATATTACCATTATTTTAATTAAACTTATTAATGTTACAATGTTCTACACAAAAGTGTTGAAAAATTCACAGATCTCTGAATTAAAAATTTTATATAGAAATTGATCTTAAAATTGCCAAAATTTTGATAAGTAGCCAAATTTAAAACCATTTAATAAAGGAATTCATATTCCCAAAAAGGAAAAGTTATTTAAGAGCTCTTCATTAGAAAAAAGAAACAATTTTGAAATGCCTATGTTTCATTTCTTGCCTAGAAACTCGAGTATCGCACCGTTTATATTAGAAACAGGAACAAATTCAAACAATAACCATATTTGTCAGTGAATCACCAAAAATATTTCTCGAAAATCCTTATTTCCACTTGAAATGGCAGTCATAAAAATGGACTGAAATTTTAGATGATTAAAATTAAGGACCTTCTACTGATTTTGGAGGAAATTAAGGACTTTTAAGGACCAAAAATCAATTCTAAAACACCTAAGGACTCTTAAAGACCGTACGAACCCTGCGATTTGTTATTCACATAAACCCAGAACTGGAGCCAGGGCTCTTATGGCCGCAAAAATTTTTGGAATTTAGAGGAGCACCGAACAACAAAATTAAGGGATGACAAAATTTTTATAATTTAGGGAAAGCACTGGAACCCAAAATTTACTAGAGGTAAAAATTTAGAACTTAGGGAGGTGCTTGGTAGCAGAATTTAGGTCCCGCAGAGACTGCATCAGGAGGTAACATATCTAGAGCTTACTCTCAATAGCCTTAAGTATACATGGGGATTTATTTATTCAGGACTCAGATAAGCCTTAAGCATGTACAAGAAATAAATGCAAGTATTATAAATAACTAGGCTTAATTGTCTCAGTGCATGACAGTAGCACGACAAAATTTATCAGAGCTTGTCTTTCGTCGCCAATCTCATGACACATAGCCAATAACGTACAGCAGATGCTATTAAGCTAGGCTAAAATTACACTTTATTGATTCCAAGGAATTTCCATTAATATAGCAGAATGTGCTGTTCCTTAACTTTCTGATTTGATCCAGCTTATTATTTTGTGCACGCTGTTATTATTACAGCAATGTTATGAAAATTAAAGTTTGAACTTTCAATTATGTTGAAAACAGGGGTTTACAAAGAACTAAAAGAGTATAGGGTCTACAAAGTGAAAGCATGTTTCGATGTCCATTAAACAAAACATGAAATTGCGTCAAAAAATGGGTAAAGGTACATCCATCTAAAAATTATGCGAGGATTATAGCATTGGAGAATCAACTCTTTATGATATAAGAAAACAGAAAAAAGAACTTTTTGAAAATTTTTTGAATTCAAACACCCTACTCGTAATGAATAAAGGAAAAATTTTACGTTGTACGAAAAGTGAGGATCATGACAAAGTGATGATAGAATGGATCAGACAGTGTCGCAGTGAGGGTGTGCCACTGACGGTCCAATGCCAGAATAAGCCAAAATACTTAAAGAAGAAATTAACTTAAAAACTGAAATGACTCATGCAGCAATGCCTAATATGTGCACATATTCGACAGTTGGTTAACCAAATTTAAGAATCGCCATGGTATAAGGCAATTAAAAATTTCAGGTGAAAAAGCTTCAGCTGATATTGAAGCTGCTGAACTATTTGCAGATAAATTCATTGAACTCATTAACAGCAAAAAGTTATCTCCAGAACTAATTTACAATGCTGAGAAAACTGGTCTTTTTTGGCAATATGTACCATGAAATACCTTGGCAACCTCTACAGAAAAGGCCTCCAATTGGTGCAAATGCTGCAGGAATGCACAAGTGTAAATTTTCGTAATCAGAAAAAATACATTACCTAAAGCATTTCAAAGAATAATCCTGTTATATATCGTGCAAATAAAATAGCATGGATAACACAAGTGTTAATGAATGATTGGTTTGAAAATTATTTAATACCCGATGCTTGGCAACATTTCAATTCAGTTCATTAACCTGATGATGCAAAAATTGCCCTGTTCAAAATGATGATGCAAAAATTGCCCTGTGATGATTGCAGACAACTGTTTGGCTCATACTTCACTTAAAAGTTTAAGCGAATGACAATGTATTTGTATTATTCTTTTCTCCAAATTGTATGTCCATCATTCAGGCTAGGGATATCGAAAAAGTGTGTGTGCTGAAATGCAAATATAAAGTAGCATTTTTAAAATCAATGTTAAATTTCTTGAATAATGGCAAGACTTTTCAAGAATTTTTTTAATATTTTGACATAAAATCTGCTGTCTGGAGCATTGCAAGATCATGGGAGGATGTATCTCCAGATACTTTAAAAAATGCTTGGCTTAATTTATGGTCAGCTACCATATATCACTACGAATGTGATGAAGATGATAGCCACGAATTTCAAGGTTTTCAGATATCGCAAACCAAAGGTGAAATTTTCAAATTAATGGATTTTGTAAAGAAATGTGGAGAAGCAGTAATAAATGAACATGATATAACATAAAATTTTCATTGTGATGACAATGCCCCAGTCATCAATCAACGGATAGTGAAATTTGTAGTATGGTTCTAGATCCAGAAAATAGCATTACTGATAGTGATGAAAGTAACAAAGAGATCATTGAAAACAAAAAAATTTTGATTGGCAAGTTAGTCAGAATTCTTGACACAATTACAGGACTTGAATAATAAGACTTTGTAACTGAACAAGAAATTATGTCTAAATTAAAGAGAAAGTATTAGCACAAAAAAAGAATCAACCTAAATAACTTACATTGAAAGAATAAACAAATAAATATTAAGCTTTCATTTGCAAATTTTGATACCCTTTAAATCATAAATGCTTCATTATTCGTAAATCATGATTTCATATTCATAATTTTATAATTTCTTCATGCCATCTTACTGGATTTAAACAGACGATCTAATATCTGGAAAAATCCTAAATCCAGAATTCCCAAAGTCCCAATGAGTCCGGATCTCAGACTTTGTACTGTACATATTTCTTTCATATTTTTTCCTCAAAAGAAATTTTGAGACTATGAAAACAATTAAGCTGCTACAAAAATAAACTTTTAAAACAATACACATTAAATTGCTATATTATGAATTAAAACAAAATGAATAATATATGACAAGCATGTAAATGTGTAAAAAATATACACAAACAATACCTAGAATATAAAGCCAAAAGCTTAGTATCTACCAGCGCAAATGCATGTGAGTATGCTCCATCTTTTTGTGTATGCCTTATTTTTTCAAGAATTTCTTGAAGTAAGTTTATACACATGGCTGTAATTTCTTGATTTATTATTAACCGTTCAATTGCCTGAAACAAAACAAATGTATGCATACAAAAACAGGTATAATATATACATGCATATATATATATATATATATAAGTTTAATTTAGTTTATTTTTCTAAATTTTAAAAGTTTAGTTTACTTTTTTTTTCCTTACATATATATGTAATAGATTCTGTAGTAGGATGCAGGCAGTTGAATCCATAACAAACAGTAAGAATTTTGATAGCTTAGAGATATTGAAACTCCCATCCACAGTGAATAAGAAATTTGGCAGTTGAGGTAGATTTAATTACACTTTTATTTCAGCAAATATGTTGCGGCCACAAACAAGTCATATTATTTATACTTATTCCAAAAAGTTTACATTTTTGATAAATTTGCAGTAAGAAAGAAGGAGCAGACAGACTACAGTCAAACTAGGCTAAAGCGTAGAAAGCAAGTGCGTTATGTTCAGTGTAAAATGTTAATTCAGGTGGAATTATTTTGGTTCTCAATGTATTTTGATTGGATAATTAATACTGCTGTAAAATTACTATTAGTTGTTTGAGTTTTAGTTCCATTTACATCATCAGAATTATGTAAGGGTCATATGATATGGAGTAATCTCGAAATGATGCAGTGCAGAGAGATTACTATTTTTAGAATAGAAAAGGAATATTAATTTATGCTGCTATTTTAATTTTTTACATATTCTTAATTTTTCTTACACATATATATATATATATATGAAATTCACTAAAAAGTTGAACTTCTTTCTCAACAAAAACAGTTAAAATGCAATATTTATTATATTACTAAATTTTTTAAATTTCAGCATGTTACATACTGAGTTCTGAAATGTAATCAAGTGTAATTATATGATTTTATTCAACTTTTTTTTAACAAAACAGTGCATATAAACTGTAAGTAACTATAAACTGAATAATAATATTATAGAAAGGAAATTGTAATTTTGTTGCTATTATTTTTCAACAACATATAAAAAATAACTGAATTTAAACTTTATTTAGAAAACAAAAATATATTTAAATTCTGACGCACTAAAATTAAAATATCATTACATCATTATAAAAACGATAACCATAATTTATAAAATGCACTTTAAATACATTATTCAATGATTAATTGTTGATTAAAAAATGTAAAAATTAAATCAATTAAAGCACTAGCCATCTAAAATGCAACACTATGGAGAACAAGAGGTATCAAAAACGTATTTATTAGACAATCAATCAATGAAATTTGTTTAAACTTTCCTGGTACTTAATGCAACTAAGGCAATGGCCCTTGAACTACCTCTGTATTAGGTGGGAGGGCCAGGTGATGTCAACAGTTTCCTCAAAACAGGGATATAACAAACACGCTTGCTCACTCATTGTGCCTAATTCAAGCAGCAAGCTTTAAACTGATTACACTGAACTGTCTCTTTTAACCTCCAGTGCTGAACTAGTGGCACAGGAACACGTCTCACCTCGGGTGCACAAAGACTAAGGCGGGAAATATCTTTTGACTCCATGTTCTTGGCTGTCACACTAGTCACTTGGATGGCCAAAGCCACTACCATTTGGGATAGCATAGGCTGCCTTTTCTGGCAGTAGGGAACTAGGTTCATGTTACTGGGGCCGATATTATCATAGAATGATACTGTTTCTCAAACACAAAGAAATCAGCATTTTGTGTAGTCACAATAGCTGGCAACAACTGCTACGGCATGGATCATGACTGAAAGAGGCTGTGGATGCATATCTGGGGTATGTCAGTCCATGCTTTTTTTTTCTATTGCCAATATTTATTTGGCATAATCACAGGTGGTGTATATTGGGTCAATTATCGAACAGACATGTTTGGTGGATAGCATACTGGGAGAATTAGACAACAGTGCAACCACATAGGTAATGAATAACTGGTGAACATTTCTTATTACATGCGCTCAGGCAATGTTTTGTTGAAACTTGGTTAGAGGTAAGCTCTGAAGGCAAGGGAAAGACAAAAGACTCTGAAACTTCAGACACATTGCAGTGGTTATTGAATATACAGGCAACGTGAAGCGAATGAGGGAATAATATTCAATGGCAAGCCAAACCACAACTCCAAATGAGAGACTAGCAAGATAATGCATAATGCAAGGATCATGATGTCTGTCATCTCTTTCTCACTAAAATTCAGGTGTAACAACCATCAACGCAGAATCAAGACTTGTCCGGAAAGACAATGTCAGGTCATTTATTCATCTATATCTAGCATGCAACACACATTTGCAGCACATGTGCCTGTGGGGTGGAGTTAATGGTAATCACAGCAACGCATATCTTACAAAGATTCCCTTCCTCAGCAGACATCAAATGGTATGTGCTGACATAGGCTATTTTGCAATAGACTGAGCATGAATTAGGTCTTACTTTTGCTGCGTGATTCATCATTGCCGTGTGTGTAACATGTCTGTCCCCTCATTTGGTGATGTGACAAGGCTGGTGCAATCATTTCCATCAGTCAGCTTCACACATCCAGCTGTGGCTTGTTTTAATCTAACATGAGCACCCAGTTTCACAGAAAGATAATCTTCACTTTCTCCAAGCCTCACAGAAGGATGATCTTCACTTTCTACAAGCCACAGTTAAATAACTGCCATTATTTTGACAAGGCATACTGAAGTTTCCCATGTAACGGCAGAATACTGACAGAAGCTTACAACCCATGTTGTTGTCTTAAAACATGGTAATAGAGATTTAAAAAACTTAATGCAATTATATCATAGCTAAGCATTTTTCATTTTTGCCACAAAAGGAATGATAACTATCAATAAGTAACCAGTTTGGATGATCATGTTCATTCAATAATGTAAGCATTGTCCAAGAGATTACATGTTTCCAAATACCAATTCCGAAGTTCATAGAGCTAGGAATGTCTAGTCATGATCTGAAGAACATGAAATCAAAAATCTCCCCCAGTTTCCAAAATCATCATTCAGCAAGTATGATCTGTGTTGGATAACAAATTCAGATCCCATTTACTCTCCTCCAGTATATCTCATTGACCTGAAGCAGTTTCAAGTGATGAATGGTATTCAAGTTTTATTAACTATTTAAAATTTAAAAAAGCATCCATGCCAAGGAGGATTCCAGCTACTTTAAATACTAAAGCTATACCACATTAAATGTGTAATACCCTTCCTTTTCAAAGTATTTATATTATTTGATACAACCTCTGTATTCATATATTTATTATAAGTAATATTAACATTGAACTAATATATTTGTTCTAAAATAGAAGAAGAATTTTTAGCTAATTTTCATTTAAGACACTAAATTACTTAATACAAAAAGTACGAAGCAAATAAAAGCTATAAAAAGTTATCAGTAAAATTTTAACAATAACAGATTAACTCATATTTAAATAATTAAAGATTACATATAATAAAAAGGGTACAAAAAACAAATATTTGCAACTGCAACTATTTTACATTCATGCATATTCTATATATAATATTTCTGAAATAACTTTGACAATAACTATCAGAAAAATCTAAAGTCTTCTTACTTCAATGAGAAACATTTGCTGCTCCAACTTTAAAATTCTATATTTAGTCAAAGTCTGTGCAATTAATTCAGATTTTGTAACCTTTCCAGAACATTCACATAAATCATTTTTAATCCTACATAAAAAATTACAGATTTTATATAATTCATTCATTAATACTATTCTGTATTTTTAATGCATCTATAATACCACATAGTTTTCAAATGTAATCATAGAAACTTTAAGGGAAAAAAAAAGTTTAGTTTTTAAAAAAAAATGCAAGATTCAGTACATATTTATTTTAGAAAAAACAATGTAGAAACTGCAAGTGCAGAGGTGTTTACACATTTTTAGAATGCTATCAATAAAGAATTTTTTTAAAAAAGCAAATGCTTTGGCATAAAAATTTCTGGCAACAGCTTATTCTTTGAAATTAGAAATACAGTCTGCTATTTTTAAATTTATTCTTTTTCTCAAAACGCTGTATGTAAACAAGCTGTGAATTGAAGGATATGTTCCTGCACTTTCTGAAAAGAAGTATTCCTATTCCATCATTCAAAAACGTTGTGAAATGCATGGTATTAAAATTTCTAAGCACAAAATAAGCAATATTATTAATTACAAAGAGAAAAACTGTCAGTCCTTACTTCTACATACAAAGAAGACTTCAGATCTGAAAAGGGTACATATGGTTTCTAATGTTTCTAAAGTTGGCAGGGCAAAATCTGGGAATTTAGAAATTAATTTTAAAGCCTTTAAACACATCAGCGGCAACAAAAAATAATAAACCAAAATGTACAATTTAGAAAAGCTAAAAACATAATTTTCACCAGCTTTTGCCAAGACATGTAGCTCAATGAAGAACAACTTGAAGAACCCTGAATGAAAACTATCTAGCAGGAGATAAATGGAAATACATTGTTATTCCTGATGAAGCATGGGTTTACTTAAATGCCTGCAACAAAAAAAGGTCTATTTATCATTAAAAACAAAACAGAAAAAGAAGTGTGGTTTCATAAATTCAAAGAAAGTTTCAGTAAGGAATTTATGGTTGTTGCAGAATTATGTTACAATGGAGAATTAAAACTACAAAGAGTGGAAAAAAATATTAAAATAAACATAGTATTATCAAGAGAAAGTTTTACATCTGATATTTACAAAAGAAATTCCATTTCTTTATAATGACTTTCAAAGAGTGAAACTTCATCAAGACAAAGCAACAAGTCATACTTCAAAAGTATTACTACATTCCATGACAAAATGAAGACTGATACAGGTATTGCACATGTATCTTTTTAATATATTCCTACAAAGTCCCCTGACATACACTATGTGCCTTTGGACTCTTCTAAAGAGTTCTTTATGTGTAAACTGCCACGACTGATGGACTCTGGAAAACAGTGGAAGAGGAATAGAAATCAACACTCCAGGAAATTTTACAAAAAATCTGGTACTCTTCTGTTATTGGAACAGGATTCAGAAATGTGCACATGTATGCATGTGTGTGTGTATACATACACACATACATGTATAGGAACATACATTTCTGAATCTGGTCCCGATAACAGAAGAGTACCAAAAGTCCTTCTATCATGGAAATTATGATGCAGACTTATAGTCCAGAAAAAATGTTATTAGACTGAATTCTTCTTTAAAGAAAATATTCTTTACATTTTAAACATTGACTAAGGTCCCAAAATCATTATAAAAATGTGTAAACGATAACTGTACTAGAATATGCTATATCTCCACAATAATAATAAAAAAATGAAGTTTTAATTTTTAATTAAATTTTCAATGTGGAAAGATAAAAATTGCTATAAATATAATTTTGGTTAAATGAAAATCTCACAGAATGCACATGGAAGAACATGGTAAAAGAAATAGTCAATGCAATAACTAAAGCTAGAAACAAGCTATTTAAATGGAAAAGATACTAAATTATTTAATAAAAATCAACACAGTACCCCAGTTCCCTGTTCACTAAATTATTTAATAGAAACTTGAAAAGTTTAATTAAAAAGAAAACAAAAAAATATAAGTTTATATCATAGAGAACTATTAAAAAGTAAAAAATTAGGAACAAAATTAAAAAGATCTTATACATCGCAGAGAATCTGATACAACTTTTGAATTACACATTACATTCAATTTCCAGTTTCTCTAAGTGAATTATATACAAAACATAAGATGTATTAACAAAACTATGCATATGTTGTACAGCGGTTCTGGTAAACCTTATGTAACCCTTAAGACTAAACTGTGTAGTAATTGTGTAACTGTAAAGTGTTCAAGTGAGTGCAGTCAAATACATTGCATTGTGTTATAAAACCTTAGCATGGCGGTACAATCCTGGTTAGCAATATGTATACGTAGCAAGAAAACAAATAAAAACAACTCATTTTTATTAAATCAACTATGTTATATATTTTTAGACCTTTTCAAACATGTATTATAAGTGTTTTCTCCCGGGAGATAAAGTAATTAATGTTTTCACACATTTTATAAAAAAAAGGGAAAGATTTTACATTTTTTTCATAATGGCTACAATTGCAACATTTTATTTACTAAGTAACAATATTTTAAATTCCATTTAATTCAGTAGTAGTGGGTGCTGGAAAAAGTTCATCTTACTAATGAAATGAGTGGTATGTATGAAGGAACACAAATTACTCATCTCTGTCAGTCTGTGAATATTTCTCTAACCACAGCATCAGATACACTCCTTTCCAACCAGTTTCTGGCAGAATTTCCATCAAGATTTATGTAAAGATCTTCCAATGGAATTATTGCTCTTGGTGGAACTAGGGATGAGTTAAGCAGGCAGATCTAGGGAGCATCATCAGGAAAATACCAGTTATGGTAAGGACACGAGAATCCACTTTATTCGAAATATCTTACAGTGGTGTGTTCATAGTAGGAGGACTAGGAGGAATTCTCATGGCAGCTAATTCATTGCAGGCACAGAGGATAAAAGATGAACCTGTTCCATAGTCGAAAAGAGGAAGATGTTAATTGCAAAAGATCTCCATCTTAAGCTGATTTTTTGCTGAGTTGCACCATCAGAGATTAGACATCAGTAAATATTAATTTACACTAATTTTAACATTATTTTTCTACACATGTCTATGCAGTGACACAGATTTCATAGGCAGTGGAAACAGATTGGAAAAGTATCACCCACAAATGTGCACCCATTTATGAAGAATGACTGCTGCAATATTCTAGACAATACCTCAAAATAGGTGAGAAAAATTCTGCACCCACGGCAAAAATAAAACAATACAAAAATTTGCACTTTTTTTCCTTCCTTTAGTCCAACCTTTACATCGATAATGCCAGGTGTGCCAAAAAAGAGGTCTAACCCTTTTTATGAACTTTTCATACTTAACAGAAACAGAATGTAGGAGCCATGGAAAACCATAAAACATCTGCCAAGTAAGTAATCTTGAGCTTGAAACTGCATTAAAAAGTGAATTTTGAAAATAAGAAAAATTCTCACCATTTCTAATGAAAATATGAACTTATTTGGAAATAATTTCTCAACTAATTAGCCTAGATTAACAAATATAAGTTCACCAGAAAGGTAAAATTTTTCTGTATGCAGAGGCACACTAATGGCTGAGGGGTTTCTGAACACTGGTAGTTCAGTCTAGGATTTGAATCCTAGCAAACGGGTAGGCTGAATGAGTGTTTTCCCCATGCCCAATGTGTATATAAGCCAGTTTCCCTTCAAAAGTTCTCCACGAAGGTATTATTTTCCTTGGGCAGCTAGCCCTTGAGTATTTTGTCATAATCAACTAAGCCAAACCAAACTTTCTTGTATCGGGTTTTAGCAAAAATTTCCTGCCACCACAAATATCATTTGCGCAAACAGTTCGCATTGGCATATTGAATCATATTTTGTCACATGATTTTTGCCATTTGAAAGAAAGAGACTTGCTTTAGAACATTGTGTTATGTAATTTATAAAATAATATCATTATCATTGAATACAATGTTTCTGAAATGATGTCAGAAATGAAACTATACGCTACCAGATTAGAACCATAATTTACCTCCAGTTCTGTTATAAAAAGTCAGCTACAGAATGTCACCAATCATGTGCACAACTTTAGGTACTAATGTTGTATCATATGCCTCTGTGATGGTTTGGTATCGAATGTTCAAAAACAAAGAATATGACATTCAAGAAACAGAATGCTCTGGCTGACCTACTGATGTTGATGAGGCCCGCCTGTGAGAACTTGTGGAAACCACTCGAGACTTGCTAAGAAGTTAGATGTTAGTGCCATGTCCATTAGTCCCGCTATGCATTGCATAAACTTAGTACAAGTTCAATTGCTGCATGAGCTGACTCAAGCAGATAAGGAGAGACATTTTCGGGCCATTACTAATCTGCTTGAATACCAACACAAGGACAAAATTCTGGACCGGTTCCTCACTTGTTATGAAAAGTGGATTTACTTCAACAACGCAGGCTGAAACCCGGTTGGTCAGCACCTGGTGAGCTAATCAGCAGCATCGCAAAGCACAATTCAACTAACAAAAATGTCATGTGTTGTATCTAGTGGAATTGTCGCGGTATTTCAAACAGTATCTGGAAAAGGGTAAAACCATAGACAGTAAGGTGTATAGTGAGATGCTAGTCTGTGTTGATGCTATTATCAACGAAAAATGGCTAACTGAGTTCCATTGCAGAAAGGTAATATTCAATCAAGACAATGCAAGACCACATGTATCTGCATTCACTGGCTGGACTCTGTATGAACTCGAATAGTATCTTTTGCCATATCCACCATATAGCACTGACATTGTTCCATTGGACTTCTACCTATTTTCACACCAGCAGCTACATCTTGCTGGTGCTATCCAGGCCCACGCCAAGCCTAATCGATGCCGTTGTGCAAATGTCTAGTGAGTGCCTTTAAGTAGTAACAATATTAAAGGGACATTATTTATGGTTAACATTTAAAATGAAGCTTTATTAACATAATATGAAACCCCCCCAAAAAAATACATTTTATCTTTTGTCTAAATATGCAAACATTTTGTGCTTTCTTAAAAGCCACACTCAAACATATTCATTGAAGAATTATACATATATTTATGTTATAAAAAGCCGCCCAACCGGTTACAAAGGCTAGCGTTGCTGACTGCCGTGCTGAAGGCCTCTGGTTCGAATCCCGGAGAAGACATGGATGTTTGTAAATGTATAGTGTTCATGTGGCATGGGAACACTCTAAACAGGCGTGTCCTCTTGAAAGGTTGGTGGAAGGGGAAGAGGGGTGGGAGACGCTTGGACACGTCCCTCCCCCAGTGCGCTCTGCATCAAAATTGGGGGCTAAACTTATCTAAATCGCACTGTTACCTGTCAGGTGCTCAAGAGTGTTACCAACGACAGGCGTATCTTTCGCTCCTTGCTACGAGGAATTTTGTAGCCTTGGGCTGACTATAGGCCAGACAAGTGAGCATTAGTCAACAACAACATGTTATAAAAAAGTTAACACTGCAAATGAAGATAAATAATATACTAAACGCATTGCATACCAAATATATTGCTGAACACTATTTATTATCTTAAAATTAAAAACAAATTAATATACATATCTTATAAGTCTGCACTGAATAAATTGTTGTTCACAGCGTAGTTTACGAAAAGATTTTAATTGTGATTACAACAGAGCACAAAAAATGCTCTAGGGCTGATATCTAGGGATATATCCAAAATTCTTTTCTGCACACCATGATGTTGTTGACAATGATATAGCTTAGAGTTTCAACTGGAAATGCTACATTTTCTCCAAAAGTTTGTAAAAACTGCAGTTCATGCATAAGATCTATACTATTTATTGCTGTGATTTTTATCAGTTAATGCTTTTTGCAGTTTTTGACATAAGTTGAGCTGATCTTGTTAATATACATGAACAAAAATACGTGATGCCGATGTGTATGTAAGGGTACAGGAGGCGCCGTAGACTGCGTTCGACAAATTGCTTAGTCCTTATTTTGTTCTATTGTTGCAATCATAGTAATTTGGGCAAATTTATCTTTTTTGCGATTTTTTTTGGGTGATTGCTTGTTGTTATTGTTATACTAAATAAAAAAGGTACATGCGGTTACATATTATATTAAAATTAGGTAAGCTTTTTAATTTAGAAAAGTGACAATTTTGGCATAATCACTCGATTTTTTTAACACAAACCATTTGTTTATTAAACTAAAAAATTAATATCTTTCGAGAAGAAATGATTGGCATATTTACGAAGTACCATTGAATTTAAAATATTTCTATTTGACATTTGGAGTGAAGTAAAAATATACAAGGTATTCTGAAATCAAAAATTGGCCATTTTATCTATACGGAAAACCGAAGAAAAATGTTTCGTTATTTTCATTACGTCTTAAATTCATACTTCAAATCTGATTTATTTACTTTAATAAACAAAAGAGTACCACCATCTCCTTGAATTATTTGGTATTGATCTAATAATTCATATATTTTCCAAGCAATGGTTTAAGATATACTCACTTTTTCAGAAGCAAGGTAAATTATTTCAAACAGTGACTTTTCGAATGTTTTTAAGAAGTGTTTTATGCAGTCATTCTTATAACAGTTATTTTCTGCTTTTATTTTTACTTCCATCTTTCCTCTTTTAATTTTTCCCCAGATGTCGGAAGGAAAACTGTAATAAGGAAAAAAAAAGGTAAGAGGAAGGCTTAATAAACCAGAATTTTAAAATCAGTCAATTTTTTCCAAAACCCAAAGAATACCCAAGCTGACGCTACTAGCACTAGCTGTACATCAACGTCTCAGCTACCATTGAAATTACAAAAAGAACCTAATAATCAGAAAGAGTTTAGAAAGTATTTTCATCCGAGAATTACCTTTAACTTCAGTGCAGCCGGTTGAGAAAAACAGAAGAAATACTATTGAAATCCACAATTTCTACAGTAGATACACATTTGCCTGTGCCGGATTATGCCCAAGTCCGTTATTGCCATCCCAACTTCAAGCCTTAATAGTAAATGGTTTACCAAAACTTGGTTTCAAGTTTCAGTTTCCCAAAAGACAAAAATGGACGTAATTTTTTTTAGATGTTCTCCT
>KK122169.1:313025-331481 GCA_000611955.2 Stegodyphus mimosarum
GTCGAATCTTGCCAAACAACGAAAGAGTTAATCCAATTTCTTAGAATGATTATGAAAGAATAAACCTGTTAATTTGGAATTTCAAATTTTATTAAAAAAAATAGACTGAGCATTGGCACGATGTTATTAAAAGAATTCTCTATGCCATTCTTTTAGCCAAACAAAACTTAGCCTTCCATGGTTCCAGCAACAAATTATTCGAAAGAAATAATAATTTTTTAAAGTGTATAGAAATGATCACAATATTTGACCCTATCATGTCTGTATATATTAATAAAATTCAAGCTTAAAAAAAAGTATGTTTCCTTAAGAGATAAAATTCAAAATAAAATAATTATCTTATTATGGGATAATACAAAGCAAATTATTTTAATAAGGTCAAACAGGCAAAGCATTTTTCTATTTTACTTGATTGTACCCCTGATGCCAGCCATCAAAAGCAAATATCAATTTGTATAAGGTATCTTAATTTAGAAAATACAGACATGAATATTGAAGAATGGTTTTTAGTATTTCGTATTATTACAGTTATGACTGGTGGAGGATGAACAACGTTCTTATTAAAGACTTTAGTGGAAAATGGTTTAGATATTAGTAATTTACATGGCCAAGAATATGACTATGATTGAAACATGAGAGCTAAACAGTTTTCGAGTAATTATGCTCAAAACGTTGCTTCTCTGAATTAAAAAGTTAACCTAAGTTTAACATAATATGTAACTGCACTTACCTTTTTTTTATGTAGAAAAAAGATAACAACAAGCAATCACAAAAAAATAAATATTGAACAAATTACTATGTTTGCAACAATAGGCACAAAATAAAGATTAAGCAATTTGTCGAATGCGTCTACCCTTACATACGCATTGCCATTAAGTATTTGCACATTCAAATAAGACAGAAGAGAACACCACAGACGAACTCCTGCCCTGGTTATAACTTTCGGTCAAATAAGACAGTCTGCTAAGAGGAAGGGGCTCTCAGAGCTGGCACGCTCGAGGCTGCCTTAACATAGTTAAATGCCCCACCCCCTAAAGGCAATCCAAGAGGTTGCTAACCTATCGGTTGAGCAGGCAAGCTAAACTAAGCTGAGTCGACAGGAATACTCAGCTATTCACATTCCATGTCCCTGTTCCTGAGGGATGGTAAAAACATGTGTCATCAACAGGGGCCCCAACCCCGGACAGCAGAACGAAGTCACTCAAACACTGTCAGACAGACCGGGCCACCAATTTGGCCTGCTAACACTACGTCATAGTATACAGATGTTGACTTTAGGTGGCCCACGGGAAAACAAAGGAAGTATATGAATATGCAGTTTTGAGGCCCCAGGCACACTGGAAACCTCAAACAGTTTAAAGGCTTGCTGAATTCGCCAACTCTGACAGGGGTGTTTCATCCTGGACAACCATCAATATCCGACTATATAGCTCCACCACAACCAACGGAACGGACAAAACAGTATCATACAATCCCTGTCCTGTTCAGATACGCAGTGAGACAAACTGCTTGTTTTAATGATTGGCCGGTGGCTTTTTGAATCGGCGCTGTCGTGTGCCATATGACCTTGCACTTATTGTCGGTGCAGGCCTGGTGCTATCTTCAATTCTGCACAAGATGTCCGAAACAAGATTTTTGGACTTGCAGCGAGCAAGTTTCTGGGTGGAAGGCTTTGAAAAACTACCAAAACTTTGGCAGAAAATCATAGATTGGGTGGTGATTACTACCCACACTAAAGGTACTATTTTCATGTTTTTTTCCCCTAACTTTATTAAGAACGATTTTTGGTGGAAAACTTTCATTACAACCAGATACATACAGTGTATAAATTTCAAATTGATAAATCAATAAATTGCATTTTTAAATTCAAATAATATTAAAAAATTACTTAAAATGTATGTCTCTTTCAACCAAGTTCAACTTAGAAGCTAAAACTAACAGCCGAATATCTGACTTTTCCAAAATAAAGAAAACTAAGCTGAAACAAATTACTTAACACCCCTAATTAAAAGGTTACTGTTATATATGTGTAGCTAAAATTTCAAATATGATTTAATTAATTAATTTGACTACAAACACATAGCAGTTTTGCAAAAATATGATTATGCATTCCATTATTTAAATAAGCCCTTATTCGGGTATTTATGTATTAGTGCGACCACCTTCGTGCAGTTTGGCAATTTTTTACAGAAATAAAGGTGATTTGGTGAATTTTCAGATTGCAGCTTACTATGGATATGGTTACCTAAAGTGGGTGGTTGCTAGAGTTTGGCGACTTCTGCTAAGGTGGTTGCAAAAACATATAAGTATCATTTGTTTGTTCCACAAAAGTGATTTTTGTACTCCAGCTGCAAAAAACCAAAAGGATTTCAGCAATATATTATATTGCTTGTATATAGCTGTATATTGCTTGCTCTAACTTTATACCTCTACACTTTGTAGCCAAAAGTCACTAGGTACTTTGGAATTTAGACATTGTTTTCAAATATCTATAACAGTGCTTAACAAACTATTCTGTAACTGCAGTCATGTAAATAGCATACTTGAACTCATAATTTCCAGTGAAAATTCAATCATGAGTGCTCAGCGGAGACTAACAACAAAATGACAGAGGGAAACAAATTATGATACTTTCACGTTATCCAACCCAGTGGTGAGAAAAATCACTGAGCAAAGCAGTAAGTTGCCAAAGCACGCAACCCAGAATATAACAATGTTCTAACTGGCAAATCTGCTAACAGTTCTGGGTGCATTATGCCAGCACACAATGGGTGCCATTTCAGAATTCCCATAAAGCAAACGATAAAATTGTAAGAAGATATACTCTTAAGACTGCCATCAAAGAGTTCGAATGAGAATATGAGATTGGTCTGAGAATAGCTGAATATCATTTACAGCAGCTATTCTCTTTATTTATTGCTGGTGCAAAGAATATACATCTGGTAAATTTTGTCATTCTTACAGTTCTGATTATCTCATTATATCTCCAAATACAACTACTGATTGATGCAATTACCTGCAAGAAGTATGCATACAGAGTATGGAAAAGAAAAATGTCAAAAAATTGTTTTTTCCCAATAAAGGCAATTGTCTGACTTTTTTTTAAAGTTAAAACAGGTCGATATGTACATGGAGAGCAGTGCCAAGTTGCTGTGTGATACCGAGAAGACTACAGTTTTCTGAATGTTTTTAAGTTAAAACTAATCAAGCTGTACATGGAGAGTAGTGCCAGTTTGCCCTACAATACTGAGAACTCTGTAATTCTATGATTTTTTTTAAAGTTAAAACAAGTCGCTGTGCACAAGAACCAACAAAATATAAAGTTAAGGACTTTATTGCGGATGTTTATTTAATTTAGTTAATTTGTTAGTGTTTTATGAAATTTGAGTGTTTTATATAATTGTTTCATTATCATGCTTCTTATGTTTTTAATTTCGTTAATTCATTGCTGTTTTATGTAATTTTGAGCATGCCATCATTTTTGTTTTTTAATGGCTAATGTTTTTCACGTGTTAGGTTGCCGAAAAAGTAGTTGCCAATAACTGGCAATTTTGCAGAAGCACTAAGTAGATAATACAAAAATTACTTTTAATCACTTTGTTTTTAAAAATCAGTAAATGATTTGTACCTTTATTAAGTATTTTACATGCTATATGGAATGTCAGTATGCATTTCTGTAACAATTACACATATGTTAATGAATTTATAAAGGTTTTTTTATAAAAACACAATTCTTTGTGTTTTTTGCTTATAACAAGCAGAGTTTTCAACCAAATTTAATGATACTTACAAATAATGTTACAATGTTCAAGAAAAAAATTTAATTGAAACTTAAAATGGAAGCAGTGAATGCTCATTTAGGCATCAATACATCAATAAATTAATTTTTACCTGTCCATAGTTGAATTATATTATCTTTTCTAATTTTGTAGCGAAGAAAGAAAGATATTAAAGTGAAAAGATCTTGAGAAAAATATTTATAATATAATGGGTTGTACTGCTTTCTGGATGATAAGAGATTTTCCACAAACTATCAATTTCTTAATTTAATGGACACTTTTTTGTCATAGGCGAACTCATCGAGTATTATACGAATAGGCACCTGCGTAATACTATTTAGGTCATGGCAAAAAGTGCTCGAGCATAGATTACATCCTGTCTGATGTCAAAATAAAGAAATGTTAAATTTAACAGTAGAAAATCTTTATCATCCAGTTAATTGCAGAAAGTAACTATAATACCTGTAATACAACACATCAAACTATCAATATTTTTCTAAATATGCATGATACTGAAGTGAATTTTTATATAAATTTATAACACTTGAGAGGTTTTTTTTACGATCTAATACCAAAATCAAACTCCCATCCCTCATTGTTACCTGAAGTTCTGATGCAAGTCATCACTTATACCTAATGTGTAGCATGTTATATGAGCAACCAAAAGCCCAAATACACAAGTAAGTCAAAGCTTAACTTTTCTTTTTTTTTACTTCATAACTCACGGGTGCTTAGTTCAAATATTGAGAAACAGAATACATCTTCTTGATTCTTTAGCAAATAACTGGAACTTAAATTCAATTAGATATGATACGCATACTTTTACTAAAGGCTAAAACACTTTTGGGTCAGAAAATCTAACCAAATCAAAAACTCACTTACCAGCCTGGACCAAATGTCCAGCAAACTATCTCATATGAGCAGAAGCTTTCTGGGCACAAGGCAACCATTATTATAAATGTTTAGCATGTGAAATATTTTGTGTACAAGCGGCAGCTGTCGCACAGTCAAATGTCTTTCTACTACAAGTCATGCAAATATAATTCTTCTTTCCAATTTAAACTGTGCGACTTGCCAATAAATCTGCATAAATCTCTGGATTTTAACTTTCAGGAAAACACAAATGAAATTACACTTATATATTTGCCATACATACGTGGCTACCAAATTATGAAAGAAGAGAATTGATATGTTTTGCATATGCACAATTAAAAATTAGTCCTTTTAAATGCTCATATCTCCGAGAATATTCATGGTTTTCATTTCAAATTTCTATTTAATATTTCTCTGGAATATTGTCATGCTTTCCCTAAGTTTCATGATATTTAGTTGAAAACACTCCATGATATATCAAAAATCTTTAAAAAAATTACAATTTTAAATGAATTTAATTACATCTTCATTAATATAAATGTTCAGCATGTGAAATATTTTGTGCAAGTCATAGATAATTTCCCAGTTTTTATGGCACAATATAATCAGAAATAACTTTTTCTTAATAACCATTTTGTTCTTTTTCTCCTAAATACATCTGTGACTGACTTTTTACTAGAAAATGTGAGTTCAATCAGGGCTGCAGTTACGGAACAAATCGTGAAATACTGCTCTAAAAACATGAAAAAAAAAAAAAAAAAATATTTAAAATGTTTGTATAATAAAAGTATCCAGTGACTTTTGGCTACATGGTGTGTATTGATTCAAAGTTTGAACAATTATTTCAGACAAAGTAACCTAGAAAAACAAAAACATACAAAACTATATTAACATAAACATTTATTTTTCACAAAAAGAAACAATAGATCATAAATACATAGCTTATATGAAAAAGAAATAAGGAATGTAAGATGTAGTTTTACTTTCCATGACTGAAGAAACAATGAACACATTGAAAGTTCAGAGGTGGTGCTAATGATGAGAATGTGTCAGACTGAGGTCATAAGAGTTCAGCTTGGTGGAAAGTAGAGACTGTGTTGTTAGGAAGGTTAGGTGTTAGGTTATTTGAATGTGGCAATACTGAAGAAGGGATACTTTTGTGGAAGACTTTCTGAAGGAAACTAGTTTGTATTCATGTTACACATGGAGAAAACCATGAAAACCATCCATACAGTTAGTCAGTTTGTCAGCATTTGATCCCAAGCCACATTGAACTACCAGTATATAAAGGTCTTAAACCCTTGGCCACTAGTGGCCTGTAGAAATGCAGAAAATGTATTACCTTGCTATTTCATTCCATCAAAATAAATAGTCATAATAACATGAATCATTCCACATCAGTCATAAAAAAATTATGCATCTCAATCTTCAACACCAAGAGAGATAGACATTGAAGAATGTCGACTGTCTGCCTTCCAAACACTCGAGATCTGCTGCAACTGAATAGGCATACCATAATAATATCATAACTGATTCCAATATAATTCTTTATAGAGATCAAAACATCATGCAAGCTTATCTTGAAACTCTGTTGGTTTTTAAATTTTAAGGCACATATTTTTTTGCTGTCAACACATAAAATAATCAGATATTTTCTTCTTCCTTTGTAAAAGCAAAAGTCCCCTTGGAATTTCTTTCATTCAGTAATGCAATCTTCTACAAAGCCGGAAGAGCATAAAAACTCTTTCAAAATGAGACATAGCTCTCATGGATTTCAAATATTTATCTTGCATTATAAAATTCCAGTTCCCTTCTAACATTAATTTTTACTACATTTCACATTTTTATTAGCACCTTCTTCTCTTACCTCAAGGAAAGATTTTTAGAAACCGTTCACTCAAATGTAAAAGAAAAACTAAAAAAAACTGATGTAAATGATGAGATAGGTACACAGTAATACATTAAAAAGGTACTTACATAAAAACCCATCAACCATTTTTGCCTATTAAAGAAAAGACGCCAAACTACGTAATTTTTTAAATGGAAAAGTCTTCTTCAAACATGCTGGGTTTGGTATAACCTTTATTATCCATGTTAGTTGTTATTCTTGAGTAAAGACTTCTTTTTTTCCCTCTATCACACATTTTTGAAAAAACAAATGATTAAAATTTGGGACTAGCCTACTACAGAAGACCATGCTGTTGAATGTTTCCAAAGTTATGGAATCTCGCCGGCCTCAAAAAAAATATGTTAATGGCAATGATATGGTGCTTTATTTAAAAACTGAGAAGCAATAGCATTGCAATGTTAAGGCAAGTGCGAAGCGAGTGTCAATTTGAAAGGGAACATGGTTCGAAGGTTTTTGGCACGATTGGCGCCATCTCTTGTGGTCACCAGGAATTTCCGTAAGTACCATTAAAAACAAGACATCTGGAAATATCTTCATTTAAAAGTTTTGCATTGCATATTTATTAATATTATTTTTATACATAAACAGATAAAATCATACTTACATATGCAAAGAAGGGCCAAAAAATATCTCCACAAGAATTAAAAATAGAGACAATTCTTGTTGGATTTCTTCAAGTTTCTCTTCATTGTCACAAATGCTTATAACAATATAATTTGAAATCTGCAATAAAAAATATAAATTAATTCAAAAATATTTCAAACAGAAAGAAAATACCTTAGGAAATATTCCAGAAATCAATAATATACACTGAAAAGCCATTACAGTATGATCACCCTCCGTCTATAAAATGGCCTCACCCAGGAAAAGAACCACTACATGTGCAAGGTTGATGTTGGAGTATATAAAGCAGCTATGCATTGTCGTTCCAAACATAGTGCGATTAGCAACATAATGGGAAGAGCAGCTGATTTATCAGACTTTGATAAAGGTCAAATCGTTATGACTTGGTGACTGGGAATATCAATATCAGAAACAGTGTGAGTGGGCTGTTCACGTGCAGTTGTTATGAGCACATATCAAAAGTGGTGCATGGATAGTGAAACAACAAGTCGCTGGCCAGCAGTGTGTCATCAACGGTGCACTGATTCCGGAGGACAGCGGAGATTGCTAAGCATTGTTTGCTGTGACCGAAGAGCTACAACAGCCGAAATCACCACCAGCTACAACAGTAGCGAACCAGAGAATGTTTCTCAACACACTGTGCAGCATACATTGCTGCGTATGAGCCTATGCAGCTGGAAGCTAAAGTATGCACCTGCACTTATGGCACGTCATTGCCAGCTGTGTCTGCAATGAGCCAAGAAACATCGGACTTGGACATTAGAAGAATGGAAGAAAGTTGCATGGTCTGACAAATCACGTTTTCTGGTCCATCATATCAATAGCCCTGTGCTAATATGCTGATTTCCAAATGAAACCCTGACTCCTGAATGTACAGTTGGACGGAGACAAGCCAGTGGCAGAGGTATTATGGTGTGGACAATGTTTTCATGGAACACATTAGGGCCCATAATCCCCATAGAACAATCCCTGATGTCTGTGCTCTATGTGAACATCGTTGCAGACCAGGTTCATGCATTCATGACAACAGTATTTCCAATGGAAGACGGTGTTTACCAACAGGATAATGCACGTCATAAGGGTCGAATAATCAGGGAGTGGTTCGAGAAACATTTCAGTGACTTTAAGTCATGTCTTGGCCTCCATATTCACCTAACATTAATCCAATAGAGCATTTGTGGTCCTACCTAGAAAACTAAATTCATGCTGCCACGCTCCCTTGCAAACTTCAATGAATTTTTGGTAATATTCTGTTATCAGGACCAGATTCAGAAATGTATGTATGTATGTACGTATGTATGTACAGATACATGTTTTCATGTATATATGTAAGTACAAATTTATATTGTGTGTATACATATATGTATATATGCACATACATATTTACACACGTGCATATATTCATACATTTCTGAATCCGGTTCCAATAACAGAACAGCACTGAATTTTTTATAAACAAACTCAATGATTTGAATAATGCTAGCAATAGCAACTGTTCGAAACAAAACATTTTTTTTCTTCAGCACAGGAGATTGTTGCCATTTGGAAAAGTGTAAGATATTTATCTTTCAATTTTAATTAATAAATTCAGCTCTATGAAAGCAGTATGCTGCCACGGCTGGAAATAAAATAGTTTTATATTCCACATGCCAGCATGTGAAGCTAAGATACTTCCAAATTAATTTGAAAGGTTACTGAATAATAAACTAAGCAATTTCAAAACCACATTTCTTAAGAATATTTATTTCTACTTTTATTGTGACTGATTTAAATCAACATTTATTAAAATCATGAGATGACTAATTAGAAATATTCAATATTTTTATGAAATTATACTAATTCAGTAAAAATCATTACTTAATTTTTTTTTTATTATACCTATTTTAGGGGGCTGGCTGTGCAAGCAGCCAGTTTTTAAAGAAATAATGTAGCAAATATAAAAATATCCATGGCAACTAACATGGTAATAACACTCTGTCAGGAATTCTAAAGATATGTGGTTTTTAAATATTTTATGATTTTGCTGTTGAACTGAATTGAATGTGGCATAAGTGCAAAGAACATGATATTCAATAAAGTTATCATATAAAAAGTTAATAAAAAAAGACAAATTTTTTTGTTAGCCATCTCAAGGAAATTGAATATCGATATAATGAACTAAGAAGAGACTGAAAAATAATATTAAAATTTAGGCTAACACTTAACAGTAGATAAAGAATTATAAACATTTGTTGCTCTGCAGCTTTAAAAAATTTTGTTATTTTTTCTTTGAATTGTAAGTGTGAAGAAAATTATGCTTAATAACAAAGCTATGAAGACAAAAAAAAAAAAAAAAAAAAAAAAAAAAAAAGGTGGTAGCAGAAGTGAGTTCAAGAGCAGACTGGTAGACTGCAAGCTCAGTGAAAGCATGAAAAACCTTAACAAAATCTTTTGGTCTTCAATTAAAATCTGGAACCTTTTAGACTTTTTTTTTTAAATAGTTTTACTATAGTAAGATAATACATGTAATTGTTATTACTCATTAAGTTCATAAGAATAAACTTTAAAATATAAGTTGCTAGGGCTTTATTCTAATGCATTAATTTGCATGCATTTCTTTAACATCTGGATTTGTATGACTAAGTATATGAAGTGTTACAGCTGTTTAACTGATTATGGTACAACATTTGGGGGCTATATGCTTTAGGAGAGTGATGCTTTTGCAAATAACTTCCTAAAGACAATGGGCTCAAAATACCATGGAAAGAATCAGAAAAACATCCATGCACTCAGTCTGTTTACTCGAATTTGAACCTGAGTCAAAATTACCAATGTTTAGTAGTTTTACCCTCTCAGATACTGATGGCTGATATGCATAAATAATTAAATATATTGAATTTATGGCAATATTTAACAACTCATATAAGGAAACATGATATAAATAACATACAAAACCAAGGAGCGTTTTGCTGCTAATGCAATAAAACATCTCATAACTATCAGCAGCCAAGTATTCTAATGAGCTTCTTCGTAAAGGATTTGTTTCCTTTTTTTCGAAAGTTTGTTTTACTGTTATAGTGCTTTGTATGAAAGTAATTATTAACCAGTACAACACCAAGAGTACAATTATATTAAGAATATCCTTACTTGTCCACAAAGAGTTAAAGAAATTTTGCATTACTTTATAATTTAAAAATATGAACTGTGTTATAAAGCAAATATTATTATGTTAGGTACTTATCTAAGTGTGTAACAATAGGCATTAAATGTGTTGCAGTATGTATTAAATGTGATGTATTAATCAAAGAATTGTAACAGGTCTTCACAAATACATACAAAACATATTTCAAGAACTTTGAGCTTTTGTACCATTATTAGGAGAAATCAACTGGTAAAGGGACTCCAGGTATTATGCTAATTCTTTATGATATCTCAAGTTGAAAATCCTTGAAACTTTTAAACTGGGGAATTAAATTCATATTTTTTTTATTTATATGCTGTCTCTAATTATATATTTTTAAGTATGATTATATTTCTCATTATAAAACAAGAACAAAAACCGGAGGAAAAATTCGGAGTTTCACTTACATATTAACCCCCTTTTTTCCTTTCTTTTTGTTTAAGCAAAGTGCATGTTACATTTAGATTTTTTTTTTTTTTTGCAGTTTATGGCTTTATGCATAGAGTTTGGTATAAAGGTCATTCTTATTGGCCTTTTATAAAAGAACAAAAAATTAAAAAATACTATGTTAAAAACAATAATAATATACATAAACTAATGCAAATATTATACATATACACATGTTCACATAATTAACAGCAAAAAATTTTTACTTCATCAAAAACTAGTAACACTCCATCCTCAGACTCAATGTATTTGTATTTATTACCAAACTGGGCTTGCATCACTTTGTAAGAAGCAATCAGTGGTGAGAACAACTGCATAATTACATTTTTGTCTACGACGCCATCACTGTTTTTAAATGATGAAAACTGTGAACAGAAAAAAACTGTTAATATATAAAATGTTAGATATCATTTCTCAAAAAAATTCCACAGCTAACTAAACTTTAGTATTTTCTTTTTTTACATGACTAGTTGTATAGTGCATGATCTGTATGCTACATTAATGACACTAAAACATTGTTGAGGCTTTTCAAACATACAAACCTAAAAAGTAATGAGACAGTCTAAAACAGGGTTCGTACACATTTCTGCACATGGAAATTAAGTACTTTTAAGGACCTTTAAGGATCATTAATGAAAAAATTAAGGACCTATGAGCAAATGGGAAATTAATAAATTTAATTAGAAATATTATCTATGACTGAACTTCACTTTTGTAATACTATCTAAAAAATAAAATAGATCTGTAAATAGGATGCATTATTGTTAAACATAACTTAATTAGCATAATTATTAATAAGTTTGAGAATAAAGCATACTTTATGAAATTTATCAAGTAGCATTCAATATTTTACACATATAATAGATGGGCATTTTTTGAAAGAAGATAACTGACATTTTATTTACATTTTACTAACAGTTAGTTTTCTATTGATTTTTTTTATGTCTCATTTTGTCACATACTTGCTTAGTCTAGAGGTCTAATAAATAGCAGGTAGATTTTATGTCGAGCCTCATAGGTTAAAATGAGAAGTAAAACCATAATCAGTATGATTCATAACAAAACACTGGCTGTTATCACCGCCGCCGCATGCCTAGAAAGAGACTTGCTGATCAGAGCAAACATGAAAGGTCTGATGTAGACATGATTGGCGAGTTTGGAAAGTTAGTTGGGCTCTGTCTGACACAGTTAGTGCCGTAGCTTCGTGTAGAGTTCCAGGGGTTGTAACCCAGTTAATATACTTTAAGGTTTCAATAAGCCACTAACGTGCCAGAAGTGATAAGTTGTTTTGTATTATTTTAGGTCTTGCTACATATGAAGAATAAGTTTTACATGAATTTTTACATTTTTGTGTTTTATTTTGTGACCACAGTAAGGATTAATGAAAGGCAATAACTCGCTTTAATATGCAGAGATAATTTTTAAGGGTAAGCAGTTAGTTAAAAATAATTAAATTAGTTAGATAACCTTAGTCATTATGGATTTACATGGGCACTATAAAATTTTATATATTTTTTAACAATACTTATTAAAAAAGCACGGTAAAAGTTTACAATTGGGTGCCCCTTGTTTTTTGGAGATTCTGTTTTGATGCCAAGATCGGCGCCAATAAGACACAATTTCAAGATGGCCGCTACACAAAGCCAAAACAAGAAGTCAAAGAATTTCACAAACGCCGTGTCCATGTACACATCGACCTATTTTCACTTAAAAAAAAAATCAGAGAATTGCACAAACTAGTCATTGCACATTTTGACTTGGTCCATGTGCACATCGATTTATTTTCAATTAAATAAATTCAATGAAAATCAAGAAGCTAAAACCATGTTAAAACTCTCATGGTAAACAGAAATGGAGTTTCATCGCCAAAACTGAACAAAATTTTTTGCCAAAAAACAAGGGGCACCCAATTCTACACTAGAGCCAAAAAGCACTATTAAAATCACAATCTACTAAAATTCAAAGTTTAAAATACATGTAATTTATGACATTGATTCTTAAACGATATTAAGATACTTACACATTAAAAGCTACAAAACATTTATGTTTTGTAAAAAGAACACTTAACGTAATACTTATGCGTCTTTTTAATTTGAAGCCTTCCCAGACATTTTCCCTAATTTATATTGATTTCCTTCTCTTTAAGCATCTTTTTTAACAATCAGAAATTTGTCTCAATTCACAAACCAATGTTCTCACTAGTTTCTGCGTGCTTTATTTCCTAACTTGTCAGTCTCTCCACAATGTACCTATGAGGGTTTACTTGATTCGGTAAATATTAAATAGTCCAAAACTCCTTGACAGACGTGAAGCAAATTATCTCTATGTCTGAAAGTAACTTCAAAGTCAGATAAAGGTTTAAATAAGCCTCTTATTCAAAAAGAACTTAAAACATAACGGCATGTTTTTATGCTAACTAAATCAATTGCAGGTCGTGGTGATGTAATTAAACAAGAACAGTCAAATTCAAACTAAAAATGTGGACTGATGGTCAAAGATTATACAATTTAATTTAAATTTAAGCTGGCTCAGTAACTCTATTATCATAACAAATTCAAATGTCGGCTGCGATAATGCAAAGACAAAAAATTAAATTATCAGAGATGGCAGGAACTAATGCAGCAAGCAAGCGGAGATCAGAAACACACTTTGTCTTACACTCCAAAAACCTTAGTTTAAAAACTGTCTAAGTGATTTGTATTCTCAGAGGAAATAGAAATGGAACATTATAGTAAAGGTTGAAATTATAAACAACTGGGTAATTTACATAATAATACCTATAAAATATTTGAAGAATAATTTTCGTTCTCTTTATGTATTCGATTTCTTTCTTTAACACGTTTCCTTTTCCTTTTAGGATTTTGGATTCAATTGAAGATTTCTGTCAATCTAAGAAAACTAAATGCATTTAGAACGTATAGAAAAAGCTACTAATTTTATTTCTTTAGTAATATGTACATTCAGAAGAAATATGAAATATATATGGTAAGGGCGGATTACAGAAAGGGTGTGGCAGAATTTTTTGAATTTAGTGACACACTGAGCAACAAAATCTAGAAATAACAAAGCTTTTAGAGTTTAGAGGAGACATTGGAAGCAGAATTTACAAAGGTACTAGGCAGCAGAATTTAGGATCCACAGAGATAAGTTTTAATATTCCAAGTGACTGCATCAGGTGAGAAAATACGTAGTGCCAGACCTGTGGCGGTATGATGCATTAAGACAAATTGGATGAATCCTTTAAATTGTCAGTTTTCAATTTCTTTATTAATAAAAAAAATCCTTTCTTTAATGCCTGTCCATATGATGAGATTAGAAGCGTTTTTCTTTTTCTTTTTTTCATACTTGTGTCTAGTGAAAAGCAGTAAAAATAAAGGGAAGATAAACATGTTAAGAAAAAGAGTCTAGTATCAGAAAAAAAATATTCAAATTTTGTGTTTTCATTGTTCTTTTAGATGTTCTTCAAAAAGTAAGAAATTCAAATGTTGCCTTCAAATCCTTCTAAACTTTTCAAGCTGCAATGTCTAAAATCCTAAAGAAAAATTGCCCCTGCCAATTGTGTAACTGCAAAAAGCTAGAAGTATTTTGAAAAAAAAAATCAGAGGGAAAAAGAGCAAAATTGATTTTATAGAGAAAACTGATGCTCTAAAATCCTAAAGAAAAATTACCCCTGCCAATTATGTAACTGCAAAAAGCTAGAAATATTTTGAAAAAAAAAATCAGAGGGAAAAAGAGCAAAATTGATTTTATAGAGAAAACTGATGCATATTCTGAAAATTCCGAGACAATTACATGGGAAAATCTCTTACTATGAAGACATTAAAAAGAAGGCATTTTTAATTAATTTCATAGCTATTTTGCTTTTGCTAAGAACTGTTTCGTAAATTGTGCTTTGTAGCGTTGTACCTTGTTTATTTTATTCAAAATATTGTAAAATAAGTAGCCAAAATGGAACTTTATAATATGACAGCGAAAAATAAAGATGTTACATTTTAATGTTATTTTTTAAATTTAATTTCTATGTATTACTATTGTTTTAATGAAATTTATCAATGCTACAATGTTTTAAAAAAATTATCAAAAAATTCCCAGATCATGAAATTAAAAATTTTTTAGAGAAACTGATCTTAAAATCTCTAAAATGTTGATAAGTTGCCAAATTTAGAACCATTTAATAAAAGAATTCACATTCCCAAAAGCGAAAATTTGTTTTAAGAACTCTTTATTACTCTCTAAATAATTTTGAAATGCTTATGTTTCACTTCTTGCTCAGAAACTTGAGTATCTTACTATTTATATTAGAAACAGGAACAAATTATACCCCATTCAAAAGATAACCAGATTTATCAGTGAATCGCCAAAAGTATACCTCAAAAATGCTAATTCACACTCAAAATGGCAGTCGTAAAAATGGATAGAAACTCCAGATAATCAAAATTAAGGATGATCTGCCTATTTTGGCCGAAATTAAGGACTTTTAAGGACAAAAAATCGATTCCAAAAAACCTAAGGACTTTTAAGGACCGTACGAACCCTGTAAAAGATTTGCTTCTAATTATAGTAAATAATTTAAATAAGAATTACTTTTAAAATAGCAATTACCATGCATTATTCAGTCTAAAAAGCAAACAGTTAATTAACACCAATGCAATATATCAAAACTTAATAGTACAAAAAATACATTTTTAATACTAATGTCTAAACAAATGAGAAGATTGCTAATGACAAAATCATAATTTAATGTTGAGTTAATTTTACTAAAAAAATGCTCTGGGCAAGGAGTGCATTTTTTTACCTGTCAAGGAGAGCACATAACCTTGGATTTCATTTCACTCTGCATAATTATTTTAAAAAAAATTATGTGAATATATTCACAAACAAATGGTATGCACTATTTGAAAATAAGTCAGAAAATCAACTCTAAATTTTTTACTAACATTCATATTAAGTTCCTTCACTTCCTGCAAATACAGACAACATTGACAATGTAAAACTCTTCAAATAAATATAGCTTTGATATTAATGTCTGCAATTCTAATACAGCTGGTAGCAGTACTACTTTTGTTCAAAATCATTCATTCTTAAATCATCTTGTTTTAAAAAATAAAAAGTATATATTAATGAAAAGTATTTTCATGGGAACGATGTAAAACATATTACATAAAAACTTCATTAATTTTTTTTCCTAATCTGTTGTACATTTTCACAATTTCTTTAATAATTGATAGATTCTTTAGCTTTACACCAGTTCACTTTAACAGAGAGAAAGAAACAATCCCAAATTTATTTTTACTTTTATAAAGTAAATAAATAAAAAGTAACAAAAGTTCCCAGTAGTTATTTTTGTGGATGAAAAATCCAAAGAAAATTTTGCTTTTAAAAATATTAGAATCAGATTACTTTATGAAATAATTTGTTTTAAAATGTCACACAGGTATATTTAACCCAGATTTGAAAAATGTTTTGAATACCTACAAAGAATCATGCAATAGAAAACTGCAAAATAATAAAACATTCTGTTGTATTTCAAGATTTTTACATGAACTACAATAGCTGGTGAATTTTTAGCTTTGATATTAATGCAGGAAAATCATATGTGCAAGCAAACAAGGCCACCTGAACTATACCAATAATTAATGCATCTAGTCGAATATTTGCAGTTATCTGTAGCACCGAGTTTAATCACATTATTACTACTTGAAATACATGTAAGTGTCATTCTGCAATACTGGTTTCAAGACAACAATACAGTTTCTTTGATTCAAGTTAATATCAACCTTCACAAAGGGACCAGCACATTTTAATAGGGGATACCATTCTCGAAGATTTTTCTCTTGGCATATGCTTAGCAATCTTCGGGAAAATGCCAGCATCATTATAAAATAAACTTATTAAAGAAAGAAATTCAGACAGAAGTTTAAGTGCTATGTGAGTAAATCAGAAATTCTTTAGTTATGCTAAATATGGTGGGATGGAAATATGCGAGGAGGAGAAATCAAAAAGCACACTTACTATTTTTATGATTTTCCTAATGTTTAACATATACAAAAAGCAGTTTCCCCAAAAAAGTTTTCCACAAATCATTTTCCTGCTTAAATGCAAACAAACATTTACACGCTTTGCAAAAATAGGCTCTAGTGTAGAATTGGGTGCCCCTTTAATTAGCGACAAATTTTGTTCAATTTTGGCGATGAAAGCCATTTCTGGTTACCATTATAGGGTTGGAATGCGCTTTAGCCCACTGCTTGGCAGCGGTTGCTTTTGAATGAGCAATAAACGCGCCAACATGGGTAACTCCATATATCCGCCAACATGGCTGACTGTTTGTACGTTGCCTACATTGTGCAATTCGCTGAAGTTTTTTTTAAGTTTAAAAGGAACGCTGTGCACATGGCATTTTCTTGTAATTTATTTTCGTTATTTTAGCTTATTTTGTTCATTTGTGTACGTTGCCTACATTGTGCAATTCGCAGATTTTTTTTTAAGTTAAAACAGATAGGTGTGTACATGGTCGGTCGCGGACACTTAGCCGACGGGACACTTAACCGACAAGACATTTAGCCGACAGGGACACTTAGCCGACATGGACATTTAGCCAACAGGACATTTAGCCGACAGGGACACTTAGCCGACAAGACATTTAACCGACACGGACATTTAGCCGACAGGTCATTTAGCCGACAGGACATTTAACCGACACGGACATTTAGCTGACAGGTCATTTAGCCGACACGGACAGTTAGCCGACAGGTCATTTAGCCGACACGGACAGTTAGCCGACAGGAGATTTGTCGAAGACAGAGAGTTACCAGTCAGAACATTTAGCTACGGAACATTTAACTGTCAAGACATTTAGTCAACAGGACACTAAGCCGACAGTGACGTTTTAGCTCACACGTACGAACTAATTATTTAATCTTACTATGAATTACGAAATTTCTCGACTTATCCGTAAATTCAATATTTAAGTAATATTTTCACTATCAGTAAAATTCATTTTTCGATTCTTAAAGATCTCATATGTGGTTATAATTATTGTATTAATTTAGCATTGTGTGATATTTATCGTGTTGTTTGGTGTATATTGGCCAAATTAAAAAAGCGCTGAAATTTCTCGTCAAGGAATATGAATTTCGAAAGGAAAAAAGAATTTTTTTTACCTAAATACGGTGGTCACTTAATTACATTTTAATATGGGATCTTCAAAAATTATCCGTAAAGCTTCTTCATTTAATCAACTGGGTCTTTTTGAACACTTTCATATCATTAATAATTTTTTTTGTTCACTTAATGATATTAATTTTCCAATCTGGCTGTTCTTAATGCTTTCAAATTTGTATGAAATTAAAAGCGCGATTCTGTAACATTTTATTGACCACGCCTCTTGCTTAAAATACTTACTTACGTTAATGTTTATAACACTAAACTGTTGCATAATGTTTAATTTAGAATTCAAATATTCTTTAAGGTTTTGTTTTATTCAAAACTGAATACATTTCTCGTACCTAAATATCCTGTCGGCTAACTGTCCGTGTCGGCTAAATGTCCTGTCGGCTAACTGTCCGTGTCGGCTAAATGTCCTGTCGGCTAACTGTCCGTGTCGGCTAAATGACCTGTCGGCTAAATGTCTTGTCGGCTAACTGGTGTCGGTTAAGTGTCCCGTC
>KK122169.1:337273-416831 GCA_000611955.2 Stegodyphus mimosarum
ATATATATATATATGTATTTAGAGAAATAAGAAATGAAAACCATGACATCTGGCATATGAAAATTTGTTTAATTGCTAGTGCATATAAGTTTTCTGTACATTCAAATGAAATGAAGCTGGTGAAAAGGAGAAACAATGACAATATATTGGCATTTGAAAATTATGTGCATTCCGTAAAGATGAATAATAAAATATTTTAATTAATTTCACATTCTTGTAACAAAACTATGAGCAGTTTATGAAGTTGTTGTTTCTTTTTTAAAAGATTTTCAAAGCAACTGAAAATTTTCATGCATTTTTAATTTTGTGGCCACTACTGATTAATTTAAAATAAAATTATAGAATTTTATAATAAATTCTGTGTAGTCACAGTAGACCTATTTCATTTTATTCTGTAATTCTCATTATGTAATGGGAAATACTGGACATAAATGCAGAAGCGTATGAAAACTATGTGCAGTGGTTTCCAAGAAACATTAACTATCTTTAAAGCCCTTGTTATAATGACCCTAAGATTTCCAAGTTTGTGTTTATTTCTCAGGAGGAAGTTAGAATACAAGGAGATGTCCTCCTTGCAGTCCAAGTGAGGTGAGGGGGGGAAGCATGCCCTAGCAGACAGGGCTTTGAAAGGTAGCCATTTCACTGCAGTTTTTGAAATGTTATTTATGTTACCAGCAAACTATGAAACACTGGCATTCTATAGAATGCCTAGTCATTGTATATAATGCCGAACATTTTGGGGCAAAGTATGAAATATGAGAATTATTGCATACTTTCCCTAGGCATTCTATAGAATGACAAATGCTCTTTAGGCAAAGTATGAAAAAAGGTTATGATAAGGCTATTATTTAAAAGATGTTCATTCCTCAAAAATGCAAATATTATTTTGAAAAATTAATGAAAAAGGGCCATTAAAAAACTGTTATTCGAAATATGTAAAATAAAATAGTGAGATGATCTTAATACAACATAATAAGTGTGTATTTTCTATCTGGCTGAGACAGGGAATCAGTAAAATCTACCTGAAAGTGGAAATTAAATTCAGAAACAATCATAAGTTTCACGTCAATGTCTTTTTAATACCTTTTTGTTTTTTCTGGCAGGGCTAACAAAGGTAGCTGTAGAGTCCAGTATCATTACACGTAACATTTTTGGAGTTAAAGTCGCCAAACTGGTTATTTTCACGCATTTTAAAATATCACTAACTCATTATATCGCCATATTAGGTGGTTGCGAATTTGAATGAATCCTGTAAACATGCAAAAAATTGATCATGTAAACATGCAAAAATGTCTAAAACAAAAGTGCAAGCAAAACAATGATAAAGTATTTGAAAGTGTATAACTATGTATTTTATGTCATCAGCAATATTAAAACTTTTCATAATGTATACCATTTTTAAGACAGTAGAAAAATGGAGTAAAACGTTTTAGCACGAAATTTAAGAAATTGTAATAAGCAGTAAATGAGCAATAAATGACCGGAAAGTATTGATTCATATTTAATCTAAAACTAAAAAAAAATGATAAAATTCAAAATTTCGATCTACTGAAACATGAGCAATAGTATAGTAAAAAAAAAAAAAAGTAGTTAAACTAGTTTAACTACGTAATTTATATTTTTACAATAAATTTTTACTTATAATAAATAGTAGAAACTCGCATTTGTTTATATCCACACTAAAATGTAACAATACAATGGAGATGAAATTCAAAATGGCGTGCTCATTCAACACCGACTCTACGGCTCATTTCAACCATGTGCTTAACCACATATAACAGGCACACACCTCCATTCACACAAATCTGTGGCATCTTTTATTTCAAGTAATTTTATACTATTTTTACACTTAGGACATTCGTACATATTCGCAATTAAACCATAATTCATGCACCATTCTATCGCACATCTTTCGACGTCAGCCATTTTGCTCACAATTTACTAGAAGCACAGTGAAATGACGAAAATTCAAAAAGCGCACTTGAATGCTATAAACTGTAACCTTAAATCCTAATGATTTTCATGACGCCAAGAGGTTACCAGATTTGGCGTGATTTCACTTCATTTGGCGACTGGCCCGTAATCTGCAGTTTAGCCCCGTACTCAAATGGAAAAATAACTCTGCATCCATGGCGCAATACAGTATAGCAGTGGTGGCCAACTTTTGTCTACAAAAGATCTACTTTGTTCTAAAAAATGCATCCCAATCGACCCGTTGTCACAGGCGTATTTTAAGAGGACAAGACGGGTGTAAAGTACTTAATATGTTAAAATTATTATTTATACATGTATTTTACATTACAAAACAAACAGTTTATGGACAAAAATTTAAACATCCAGATAAACTGGATAAGTGATATTCAGTTATTAGTGATATTCAAAATTATTGATTGACAATGTTAGCAAAAAATTAAAGAGAAAGATAGGAAAAGGAATATATTTAATTACTTAGTGAGAAGATTGAATTTTCATGTATTTAACAAAGGAATTATATTTAGGTGTGTGTCTGACAAAACTAATATTAAAGAGTCTTCAATATGTGTATCAGTCAACACAGAAGATTATAACAGTCAACACAGAAATGTATTAGTCAACACAGAAGGTTGTTTAGTTTTCTTTAAGTTCAAGTAGGAAAATGTGATTTGCAGAGAGAAGTCGATCCAAAACAAGAAATAAATATATTGTCTACATTTGATGATGCTTGGGTATTTTTTTCGGTTAACATACTTCCAAAAATCATCTTCAAATATTCATTTTCAAATACCTTGGCTGCCAGTTCTTCACCAACTCAAGAGCCTAGAGCTTCATTTTTCTCTTCAATTAAGGATTTTCCTATGTGGTTATGTACACATAGTTTCCCCGTACAAGGATTATTTGAGATGCCTTAAATAGCGTGATGAAATTCACATTGATGACGGCCTATATTAAAGAACAAAGTATATTTATGTCGCCAGAATTCTGTACCCAACAAAAGCATGGGTTCCTTTGTACAATAATTGTAGTTGCTGCTCATTTATATCTCTGCTCTAATGCATTATAAAAAAATGCCTTGCTAATGCCTGTATAATTGCAATTGAAAACTTGGTTCTCTATATATCATGCAGTGTAATATTTTTATTTATTTTTTAAATTGCATGCGATCAACCAAAATGGGCTTCGCGATCGACTTGTTGGCCACCCCTGTTGTATAGTACTGATGCTTTCTTTAACAGGGTAAATGTTTGTTTGTTTGACGTGATGTTTGTGGAAAACTTAAGTTTTCTTTTCCACAAACATCATGTCCTAGGAATTCAGTAGCCAGGAGTCCCATGATTCCTTCTGAGTAGTCATTTTGGCTTTTTTACGTCATAAACTAACTTCTGGTAAGTAGTTTCGGTTCTTCGAAACGAATCAGAAGTGTATTTCATACTTTGCCAATTTGTCATTTGGCATTCTGTAGAATGCCTAGGAAATGTGTGAAATATGAATTATTTCATACATTGCCGGTTAGTTTTAGACGTTATATAGAATACCAGATTTCAAACTTTGCCGCTAACATTTATATCAAAAAACACTAATTAAATGTTTTATATTATTTAACTTAAAAAGACTTTTATTATTTAACTAAAAACATTGTTGGTAAATCCCTTCTCACTTATCAGCAGTTGCTTCTTTAGAAGTTCTTTAATACAATTAATTTTTTACTTTGAGATAACATTTAACTAAATTGTTTAGAAAAGAAAATTGTTTATGTGTGTGAATTTAAAGTCTTATATTTATAATAAATTTTATTTGTTGTTATATTTTTGAATTGCTTATTTTTTAAATTCTAATGAAAGTCTTTCTTTCCCCCCCCCCATTCAGATTGGATAATATTCAGAAAAAGTAAGATTATTTTTTTTTAACTTTTTCTTTAATGGTTCATAAATATTTTTTTTTTCTTTTTATTTAATTATAATGATAAAATTATAAGCAAAAACTCTTATCATATGACAGTTATTTGACATGTTTAATTGAAAAGTGTATTTTGCTTAAAATATTACTGCACAACTAAGTTCTATGTGGCTTATTTTATGTATTACTTTAATATTGAAACCAATATATAAAAAATGCTGGCTAATGATAAAAAATATGAATTATTGTTATAAAGTTAAAAAGTAAGTGTAAATGTGTTTCCTTTAAAATTATCAAAGTGTGTATATGTGAAATTTACTCTGATATAAAATGTACCATCTGCAGTTTTTCGCGCATTTTTATTTTAACTACAGTAAAAGCCCGACTGTCTATCATTCAAGTAATTGGAGTATTTTTTAAGTTTAGAAACTTCCCTTTCCTAGGGTTTAACTTCTAAAATTAAAAGTTCTGAAGACCTATGGAAGATTCTCAAGGAAAATTTAAAAAAATAAATAAATAATAAAATAACAGAAGAAGTAATTGCTAATTAAAATTGAAATTAAATAAAACATAGAGGTTAGTAAAAGTTTAAATTAAAATAATGATAAATACTTAAATAATAAAATAAAATACTGTACCTTGTCTTATTTGGGATTCAAACTGGGATCATAGTTTTACTCTAAAACTAAGACGTAGTGGAACTAATCTCTAACCGAATTTAAGCCTTGACTATACCATATTACATATTATTTCAAGGAATATAAAACCACAGATTTTCCTTTTTTCCAGCATACTAATTAAAAAAAAGTTAAAGTTTCAGTGATAAGAATACAAAAATTGCTAGAAACAATATATGTGGAACAGAATATATATAAACAGAATATGGAAGAAAATTTTAATGGAGAACTGTAAGCATTAAAAATGCTCTCTGACCATAATCTGGTATAATGCTAGCTTTCAAGCAGAATAACAGAATATGAAAAAATTTCTCCTCGATGTGAGAGGTGACTTGTAAGCTTAAAAAAATGTAAGGTTGTGCCATTTTCATTTCATCATGTTTGGTCACATCATTCCAAAAAATCTGCATGGGACTCTCTTCAAACATGTTCACCAAGTGTTGGGGGCATTTATCATACTATTTTACTAATTTAAGTTTATTATAACATAGAGCAAATTCTAAAATATAAACAAACAATGGTTCTTTTTTCCCATTTTATTGTAAATCATGAGTAACTGAAACTGCTGACCACTAATACTGAATCAGTGGATACGATGGCACAACTGAAGTGATAACTTCTAGTACTTTCGGGAATGAAAAATTCCGTAATTCTACCCTCATAAATTTATTGCACTTCCTGAAGAAAATGGTTTTAAAATATGAGTGAGAGCTTTCCTTTCCTTAAAAATCTCAACCTGTGCCCAAGTGTGTGTGACCCAAGGAAACAAATACATGAATTCAGAAGTTCTAATAAATTTTTTAAGACTTGCTTATTACTAAAATAAATTTTTATGACGTCAAAAACATTTTCTACTCAAATGTTGGCTCTGTTTAATTGCAAAAGTACTTGGCCTCCTTTTATTTAGAAGCTATGATAGGCTTCATCTAGAATTATGATTTATATAAAAAAACTGAGAAGCATCTTGGCCAATCTCCAGTGGGTGAGGTTCAATGTAATATCTTCCCTACCTCTTTCCAAAATGTAAGCAAGTACATTGAGAACATTATCTTCAAACAGTGTAATTTGGCAATAATGATGGATAAGTATAATGTCATAAAACATTCATAAGATCTTCACTGTGGTTCTACATAAACCCTTTTAGTTCTCAATAAGCTGTTTTGGTTTTTGTAGAAAAGGATATGAGTTAATTGCTATTTATCTGTTTTTCTATGTTCTGGAAAAATGATTAAAATTTGGAACATTCCTTCTATAAAATAGCATGCAGTTGAGTGTTTTCAAAATTATGGGATCCTAGCATCAAGACAAATATGCATATGTGATTTTATTTGAAAAGGGATAATAAATGGTGATACAAAATGAAAATTTATGAAAACCATTCTAAATCTTTTATGTGCTGTATCTGTAACTCCTGTTTGTTGAATATCATAAGTAAATAAAGAACGATCGTTCCTGTAAACTTCTCCCAGAATGATTAACATGAGTTTCACAGCATCTCTGCCATCTTTCATGCTTCAGTGATATTCCTTAATCAAATAATTGTTTTAACTTCAGATGTTTAAGATTATCTACTTCTTAGTAAAATATGAGAAAACCAGTTGTAAACAAGTAGTATTATTGCTGTTGTGAGCAGATCCAGTTTCCTTTAAACCTATTTTCTACTCTCATGTATGCCATTTATATGCATTTTTCAGTGCTGCAGTTCATAATATATTTTAGGGATGTATAAATTTAATTGTACAAGAATTAAAACATTGTCACTTGTTTAATAATATTACATAATTCTGAAAAAAAAATAGATACCTCTTTTTTTAACCTCCTTGTATGAAGCAAAGGAAGTATTGTAATTACGAAAAATTTTGATATCATACTTCAATGAAAATATCTATTTCAACTGCTCTCGAAAGCATTTGAACAATGTTTTTGTGTGGCATCTGTACGTACTGACAGATTAAAAGACTGTTTTTGCCAAAAAAGATCGTGATTTGGGTTTAAAATAGATTCAGAGCAGATATTTTTCTTGGCATCTGTACGTACATGTGCATGTATCTCATATAACTCAAGAACGAATAGCAGTAGAACGTTGAAATTTTGTATATGGGACTGCCATAACATGTAATTGTGCAAATACCTCTTTCATTGCAATCGGCTTTACCAAATATATAAATATGTATACTCTGTTACCTGGCTCAGTGAGCTTAGTTTTTATTATTATTATTATTATTATTTTGTGTTAGTAAATTGTGCATTTTTTGCTTTAAAGGTGATTGAATTATGTGTTTTTAATGTTCTGGTTAAGGCTTGTGCTGGCCTTTTGTTAATCTACATGCAATAGTTTTAGAATTATCAACAATTTAAAAGTTTAAGTGGCAAGTTAAGCTTAATGAACTGCCATTTGTTTACATTTGAAACTCAGCAAAATAGTTAATTAAGTCAGTTTCTGCACCTTCAGTGTCTTTTTGCCGAGTGAGACGAAAAGTAAACTTTCAGTTTTGTACACCAGAAAATCTGTCATCTTGCCTGCTGGCTGAATTGCTTGTTTTTGTGTTGAAATTTTAATTTTAATTGCAAAAATTGTTTTTTTAATTGTTTTAACTGTATTTGATGTTTTATATTTTCCTGTGTTTTACAATTTTTAGTGAAGATGTTTTATGAAAGTAACAAATATAGAAAATATTGAAACTAACAGAAGAGGTATGTGATGGAAAAAAAAACATAATTATAATTTATATTATGGTTACAAAGAGAAACAGGAGTCATAAATTGGCAAATTATATTTTGGTATTACCCAAAGTTTTCACTAACTTTTAATGCGCAAGTGCCCACATAAATTCTTGACTCTAAGTTACGTTATGCTGAAGTATATCTTTTATCAAAAATTCCAGTAAGTTAAATTTTGGGGTAATATGTAACAAAGAGTTTCTATGAGGCAGCATCCCAAACTTGTTTATTATTAATTTCATTCATAAACATTTTGGCACTTGCGTAAGTATGAAATAAATCATATTTTTCTTGAGTACTTTAATCTTTGACTGTTTAATCTCAGTCCCCCATGTCTGTTTGCATACCAGTATGAAGGTAAAATTACCTTCCCTGAAAATTGATTTTTTATTATATTCTGTATGTAACAGCTTGAAACACTTTTAGCCAGCACATAAATACAGTAGTAGATATGTCTCATTATAGAGTGAAATAGTAATCAGAAAACACAAATACTCTTATAGATAAATATTTATAATAATCAATATATATAAATAACACTGGAGGTATCACTTATGAAAGATGTTTGTTCTTATTGCTGATTTTCTTGCTTTTTACATGTGTATCCATTAATAAACTATTTTATTAAATTCTTTGAATTTTGAAATATTATTTTTCAGTTAAGTTTATTTCCTAAATATCCTTAAAAATTTAAAGTGAAAACAAAAATGGTGTATTTTTATTCATTTTTAAATTTTGAATTTGAACTTTTATTGCAGTTGAAAAGCTTAAGGTACAGATTTGTGCTAAATAAATAAGTAATTTCATTTTGATAAATTTTGAAGTTCTTAGTAACTCGAAAAAAAAAAGCATGGCATTTCTTATAAGATAACTCCACAGTGCACTGAAGAAAAATTCATCTTAATTTTTTTAATCATGAAAATCAAAATTTACCAATAAAGATGGGAAAATTTTAAAACTATATTCAGTTATATGAAGAAAGGTATTTATTATTAGGAAACAAAAGTCATCTTAGATATTGAAAAAGGCTTTGTACTCTAGTTCAGTTGATAAGAAAAATGTCAAATTTCATACCAGAGACATTTGATAAACTTCAAATGATATACTATTCACAAAGAAAGTAAATTTGAGCAGAAATTGCTATTTATCTTGCTCGAAGCTGGCATTTCCTATTGCAAAGTGACAACAGAACTAGTGAGTGACAATATTTTTGCAGGCAAGGGGTTTCAAAATCAGTCATATTAGAAAAGAAACGTAAGAAAAAGATTTGGCTTTCAATAGTATAGCTTCTGGGCATTATGTAATAAGGATAACAAAATTGTTGATACTCAACTTCACTTTTGTTGCTAACCAAAATGAATACATACTAAATATTCTCCAAACTTGCTCAGTTGACAATTTTAAGGTTTCGTAAGATTGACTCGTGAATTTAATCTTGCCCAAAGAATGATGTAGTTCCAGAATTAACAAGTAAATAAAGGAGGGAGAAAAGGTCAGAGAAATAAAAGGGCTTGCGAAAACATTGAGGTAATTCAGTCTTTTTCTATAATCATGTACAAGAAATCTTAAAATGTTTAAATTAATATATAAAATATGAAAAATACTATAAAATAGTGAATGATAGTATGCAGGAATTTATTTTGTTTGAGACATTAAATGGTCTTTTTATATTTTTGGTGGAGAAAGGGTATGTTTAAAAAAAAGGGGGGGATTGTTTTTGATATAGCAGTGAGAAAATTTTTATATTAAGATTTAAAATAATATAAATTTCAATTCTGAAGTTTGATTTTGAAGCTTGTCCATTGTTTTAAGAAAGCATTTTCAAGTTTTTAAATATCTTGTAATGTTTGAAAAGATATTTTTTTAGATGTTATTTATTAAAATATATTTTCTTTTTCCAGTGTTTTACTCATCGAAGATGTGAAAGAGCAATTGCACCAAATTCTTTCTTGATGTAAAAATGTTAAATATGTACTGAAATTTTATTCTTATTTTTTATGTTCACAAAGTCACCATTTTCCTTTGATATCAAATTGGAAGTATTTGTAAAAATCATAAAAATATTGTAAAATAGTATTATCTGAAGTTTATGATACAAAAATTTTCAGATCGGTGTCTTATACATTTCCACTGTAAATATTTTGTAAATTTGAATTAACTATGCTTTTTTATGTCTAATTCTTGTATATTTATTAATAAGTTTTTTTAATTGTTTTTCTGTTCCATATTTGATACATGGTTAACCAGGCTGTAAAAGTAGTTCAGTTAGTTGAATAAATGAATTTTCTAAGACCCCTGTTGTTCAAAATATTAAAACTGCATAAGTGTGTATAAGGGCAAAGTGTTTTTTTAATGAACAATGTTCTTGTAACTTAATTACTGTTTATTAAATTATAGGCTCGAAATGAATTTGGTGAAGAGGTTTTAAATTACATTAAATGTCATCATGGTCAAAAAACTTTTTGTCTCAAATGAAACAAATTTAGAGTTATACGAATCAAATGGATTTAAAATATTTTAATTGGTATTAAATGTTATCTAATGTTTCATTATTCTTTAGCATAATTCATATCTCATTTAGTATTAAGCACTACAGCAAAGGAATAAAATAACTATAGCATGCGGAAAGTAAAAACATTACCAGTATTAGTTCTATAGTTTCACAATTTTAGATGGCTTTATTCCATTCTTTGACTTTTATGTAGTATTTAAGAGAAATCATGACTATCATACAAGCTCTTCTGGCTAGACATTTCCCCAAAAACATAAGGCTGTGAATAACATAAGACTATTTTAAATCACATTTTTACTCAAATCTTTTTTCCCCCTAATTTAAATGCTTTTAATTTTTAGCATGCATTTTTGCAATTATTTTATTCATTTTATGATATATTTGAAACAGAAATAATAATATACAAATCACACAAATATGTTACACAAAAGATTTTAAAATTATTGAATCATGTAGTGATAGTGTTATTCTTGTCCTTTAACTGAGCAGTCTGTTTACTGTTTTGCTGTACTTTTAATTAATTTGTACTAATTCAAAATACAGAATGATAAATTTCATTTATCAAGCTTTCTGTTTTTGCTTAATTGTCATTTACACTGTGTTTTTTTAGGCAGAACTCATAAGCACTGTGTCCTGTAACTTAAAATTTTATTGTTTTAAATATTTTTTTCAAATAAAAATATCTGTATGGTAAATATTTATAAAGGTAACATGAAATATTTGGAGCTGTATAGTTTTTTTGCTGTTTAAAATTATTGTATGTAACTCCTTTTTTCTGCAAATGCATTTTGATTTTGAAATTCAAATAATATGCTGTTAAGAATTATTATGAGTTTTTTTTTTTTTTTGTATGTTGGTTACATTTATAGTGATTACTAATTTATTTCAAGAATTGGATTTACTTTGCAGTCTTGAGATTTAAGATACCCATACCATAACCATGTATATGTGTGTGTCTATTACATACATCAACAAAAGTGGAAACATAAAGCTTTATTTAACACCTAATTTCACATGAAGATGGCAAATATATTTATTCATGAAAGAAAGCAAGTATGATATACAAACATGAAAATATTTAATTTTCAGAAATTGTATGATGACATAACATTTATATCATTAACAATTGATGATTAAAGCTAAAAACAAACAAAAAAAAAATTGCATTACTAAGCTATGGGATTATCCAAACCTTCACACAAAGTTTACAATGATTGCACGGGCTTTCAATGAGATGAACAAAAATTGCAAAGGCCATCCTTCAATTAAGCTAGTTTACAACTGTCTGAGACTGGCTGGAGGTGGTAAACACGCAGAGACAGTGTGCTTGATAGCAACACAAAAATTTCAATGAGATTAAATTTGGAGGAATATGGTGTCCTCTTCGTATGAGAAATCCCTCACTCTCTGGGTACTCTTTAGTGATGTTTGCTTGATGGAGGTGAATACTGTCCCTAAGGAGGAAATTAAGAATAACTTCAGCTTCTTTCAATGGGGTGTAGGACTTCATCCTGATAGCACACTGCCATCACAGAACTGTTGTTAAAGATGTGCAGCTGGTTATGATATCCCACTGAAATTCCAACCCACACCATGATGCTGCTCCCTGTAAGCATGATGTTTGATGATGCTCTGGGCCTGATTCCTGAGCCATTTTCTCTTCAGACCCTTCACACATATCATCTAATTTCAGGACAGATCTGGACTCTCCCTGAATCTGGAGCAGGTCGTTATGCCAATCTGAGACAGTCCATTTGAGATGTTAATGACACCACTTTAATTTTTCTTCCTCTGTAGTGGGCAATTAGTGGAGCATAACGCTTAGTACTTGGGCACACAATCCCTACGTGTGAAGCTTTCAACACATAGTACTGGCAGATATTATTTTACCACCAAGTGACACAGCAACCATAGATGTAATAATCATGCAAGTCACTCGTCAATTCCACCCGGCTATTATAGCAATACACCAGTTTTTAAAAGGTGTAGTAATCCTTAGTTAATTTGGCACAGGTGTCTGGATAACTGTTTAACTTGTTTGGAATTTGTTTCTATGTTCAAGAAATTAACAAATGATCAACAGAAAAAAGAGCAACATCTTTGATTCACTGCCCTGCATCAATGCATCTGACACTAGGGCTCACTACCTGCCATTTGCATTTTTACTTCCTTGTACAAAGTAAAGGACGTATTGCAATGAAAATATCCATTTTGATTACTCTCAAATCCATTTGAATGATGTTTAGGTGTGACTCACAGCTCATCATACTGAAAATTTCAATTTTAATGAAATTAACAACAGCTGTATTCAAAATTGTTTTTCAGAATCTTGTATGTTTTATAACCTTTCTATTAATGAAATCTTAAAAGTCATTCCCTGAGAAGATATATTTTATTTATACTTTCTAGTCCTTATTCATTTTCAAACCATGATAACAAATACTAACTGTCAAAGTTTCAGGATCAGTAAATGATGCTTATAATTTTTATCTTTGAGCAACAGATGCATTTCATAGGTTTTTCTAAGCAATAAAAATTATTTTGTTTTGGAAATACATTTGATGTTTTATTTCTATAACATGGCTGTTATCTGTGGTTTTCATAATTTATTTTGCTTCATTTCTTTCATCCTTCATTCTCATTCAAGATTAATAAGGCAAAAACTGGATCTAATAAGAGAATTTAAAATTAAATTCTCTTATTAGATCCAGTTTTTGCCTTATTAATCTTTTTAAACATTTTTTCCTGTAAAGCTGTAAGAATAACAGAAATTTCTTTAAGATGTCACTTATTAATTCTAAATCCTTCAAAATGTTTTCATTGTTAATAAAATATGAAAGTACTATAATTTCATGATTTTGAAAAAAAACATGGAGACGGCTATCTTTTGCAATGTGCATTTGTTATTTCACCATTATAACCTATTCTGCATAGTCTCTAATTTAAATATTTTAGTTCTAAATTCTGAGAAATAATTTCTGTCTGATAATGAAGTTTATTGAAAAATGCATAGGAAGGGTTTTTTTTTTTTAAATATATATATATTTGTGTGATACAGATGCAACTGATATTGGTGGGCTAGGTTAGCTAGAATTTCTTCAGCTTTAGCTAAAACACCAGACTTCCTAGTATACAAGGTGCCCACTAAAGTCCGATCCCCTTGAACTATCGGATGGCTGCAGCTATAGTCATAAAAGTGGTGTCTAGGTATAGCAAAGTGGCTATGCGCTACTAGATAAGATAGTTTTACATCGCCACGTCGTGGAAAACGGTGGAATTAGCGTCCCTATCTCGAAAAACGATACGATAGAAAAGTGAGTTACGAAGTTGTAGAGCATCGTTGATTTAGCACGAACAAGGTGTCTGCCGTGTCGGTCTGCAGTGCATGCTTTATCCAATCACAAACTTCCTCAAGGGACACGGGCATTGGCAGTACATAAACTTGGTCTTTAACAAACCCCAAAGAAAGAAATCAAAATGGAGTTAAATCTGGCGAACGGGGTGGCCAGGATAGAAGGTTGTCAGCTGTCATACGTCCAATCCAGCATTAGTGAAGAACATGATTAAGAAGCTCTCGTACATTTCTGTGAAAATGGGGCGGAGCATCATCCATTTTCAAAATGTAAGCATCATATTGGTTTTCAGCTAGAGTAACTGCCAGGTTTCAACCATGTCTAGAAATAAATCACCGATCACAGTTTCTTGTTCGAAGAAAAATGGGCGGCGCGCTTTCTCGCGGGGCAGAAAATGTGCACGAAAACACGCTGTACTGAAACCACACATCTAGACACCTCAAGACGGAGAACACAGAAAGCCATTTCCTGTTACAGTGCCATCAAAGAAACCGGCGCTGCGGCTGTACAAGAAGCAAGAGAAACAAACAGCAGGTAGCATATGAGAATATTAGACAGTTGGCAATGCGTACGGTGTGAGTCGCACCACGGATAAGGTAATACGCCTTATTATTATTAATTTTTAAAACCGCACCATTCATTTATAAACACCGTGTATTTCTTTTTCAGTTATTTCTCAGTTTACGATATCAGTTTTCTTAATAAGATAACGAACATCTTTATTTGTTATTTTAGCTTTAAATTATTGAACACTTTCTTTGCATTTGCGCCATATAAAATTCAGCAATAAAATCTTTAAAATCAGCATATCTTTAGAATTTCCAAAAGAGTGCTAATTATTGCCATACACTTTTTTAATATATATTTATTATATTATTTATCTCTGCTGTATTATTTCTTTAAAAATAATACAAAGCGATAATATTTGATGCCAGCATCCTTTTATTTGAAAAATGATTCAACACAATATTGAGGATTGAGGCATTTTATTGCTTCATAATGAGCTTATTCTGGTTGCATTTAGCGTAATTCCAAGAATACATGTAATGCTTATAAATGGGAAATGTTGTTCTCAGTTACATACGTATTTTGAATGCCATATCTAAGAAATTTTGAATTATCCCGTAATATATATTATTTAATGGAAATCTGTTCAGAGCTTCAAGTAAAGTATCACGTCTGGTTTACTAGTTTTAGCCAAAATCTAATATATTGTTCACATTAATATAAAAGTCTTAAATACTGGAATTGAAAAGTTTTGGATTATATTTTTTCATTAAAAATTGTTATGGACTTCATGTAAAGTACCACTTCCGGTTATCCGATTTAACCCAAAATCTAATCAACTGTATATAGTCAAACCCGAAAACATCGTGGGAGAAAAGAAAGCAGAGAGAAAACATCGTGGTACAAAATATTGTAGTCGAAAATAAAGCGGTTCGATAACTTCGTAGTTTAAAAATATCGTGGTAAAAAATACAGCACCTACAAACCATCGCATGACGATAACATCGCAGACATGCGTTTTTCAGGCTTTACAAGGTGTAAATGCATATTCGCATAATGATTTGTGAGCGCAAGAAGGAAAAAGGAGCGTTTTTATTTTTATATTTCATAATTTTGAATTAAACTAATAAATTTTTGCTGAAAAAGAACTTAAGCGTTTAAAAACTGTAAAAGAATAAAAAAACTAATGTTCCTTAACTTTTGGAGGGCAATATATATCACTTGAAATTTCAATCACAGTTTATACTATTAGTTTTAAAAATAAACACGTAGTACAGCTCAGTGCAAAAATAACACATGTAATACTAATCTATGCGATTCATTTATTGTATTCGTAAATGGCATTTGTCACTAGTGGGGATGCATGACGAAGACTTTTTTCACAAATATTTACATTTTGTGAATTTTAATCATAAACCACGGTCAGTATCCAACATGTTTAAAAATTTCTGAAATTTTTCATCAAGCATTACCAATTTTGCTGATAAATGTTTTTAAATGCTTTGCAACTTAAAATCTGAAAACATTATAGTTATTGTTCAGTACTGCTATTTTTTAATTTCAACCAACATACCTATATACATAGGTAAGGGAGAGATGTTTTCAACCCATGTTTTTTGTGTCTAATTTGAGAATGAAGCAACATAGAAACAAGAAATTCGCAGGGCATGTTCACTAAACAGTTCTTTAATGAATGCGACATAGAATGTTTCTAAAGTTCAACACAAACATGAATTACAACAAAAAATGCACTCTTGGAAGAGAAATCCAATCTTAGAGAAACAGTATATCACGGTTTTTTTTTAGGAAAAATGAGGTGGTAACATTACAAAAATGGGTTCTAATAAGGAATGTGTCCACCTCTAACTGCGATTCATTGGCGGCAGCGGCGTTCCATGCTGTCAATTAAGTTGTCGGTCAATGAAATGGAAAGCAACGACCAGACACGGAGTAATTGTTGTTCAAGCTCGTCTAACGGCCTTGGAGAAGACTTAAAGCAGTAACCTGTCCACAAGGTAGTTCCAAAGATGCTCTATCGGATTCAGGGGGGACTGAGCTGGCCATTCCAACCGCTCAATGTCATGACCCTCAAGATATTTTTTAGCAAGCCGAGCTCGGTGGGGTCGTCCATTAGAAGAAATCCAGGACCAATAACAGTGGCATGTGGGCGAACATGTTGATCAAGGATCTCGTCTTGATATCTCACACCGGTCAAAGTTTCTCCATGGAACACATGTAGGTCAGTGCGAACACCGAGAGAGATCCCAGCCTAAACCATTATTCCACCACCTCTGTAGCTCTGTCTCTTCACAATGTGAGATTGGTTGTATCTGGTGTGTTGTTCCCTCCATATCAGATGATGAGCTGAATCACTCCAAAGTGAACTTGGACTCGTCTGTGAAGAGAACGGACGCCCATTTGTGATTGGTCCAATAGACGGGTTCTCTTTCCCAATATAAACGGGCACCTCTGTATCCTCGGGTCAAGGGGACACAAACAACTGGTAGTTTTGCATACAGACCGAAACTGTAATAACAACTGAAGATCAACACTCGTGAACAAAAATTACGCTGTTAGAATTTTTCTCTTTCTCCAACTCCTATATAAGTATTCATTTTTATGAAATAAAAGTGGCAGGTATTGGTTTTGCATATATTTCCTTAAACTTCTTTACTGTCATGCATATGAACTGTGAATTTAAACGTTACTGACTTTTTGGTAATGGCGAGCTTTTAAAAACACGCTAATCCTTAACTTTTGGAGGGTAGTGTGTAACTTCTAATGGTATACGTTGTTGAATTGTTAAAAACTAGAGTCTTGTTTAAAAGACCAAACCTCTAAGATGATACCATTTTACAGACTGCCAGAGCTATCATCTTCACCCAAGGTAATATTTGAATGGGCTTTATCATAAACACGATAATAGCAGCAATAACAATGGTATATGTGTATTATATATCGAAATAATTTGCCATTAATATCCATTTTGAAATTTCCACTATTTTTGGAAGTTTGATGCTCGGGACTTTTGGATTAGCCTCTATGATACACATTTTGTTACTCTTCATTTTGGTCAAAAATGTACTAAATTTGTTGAATGCCATTAGGAGATATGTTTTTCTTATGTTTGTAACATAAGGATTATAGATTATACATTATTATAAAAATACTATCATTTGTATCTGTGAGCCCTTTTTTAAAGGGATGTATAATTAATTCACTGTGCTGTTACTGCGTGAACTCTGTATATGAAAACTGCATAATTTAAAAAGAAGAGGACTATTTATTTAAAAATTTGTTTATAATATAATATTAATTAGAATAATCGTTTCTGCATTCTTTCTCTTCTTTGAGCACTGTATTTCTTATACATTGATATTGCAATAAGTAATATAACTGCTATACCAGTTATATAAATAGCTTTCCTCATGAATGAAACAGGAGCAGCAGTTGCAATATCTTCCTCCTCAGTTTCCGTTTCTTTCTCAGACTGTGGTGGGGAATCATCCTGAGTTTCTCTTTCCTGTTTCGTCTTTCGTTGTTCCTTTTTCTCTTGAGCCTTTTTCTGTTGCTGCTGCTTTTCTTCAACTTTTGGGGGTTGAGCTTTCTGTTGTTTTCCTGTATCTTCTTCGGGTTGATATTGTAAAGAGAAATATAATAATTATTTTTTAAGAAAAGGACTTCTAATGTGAAACCTAATTAGCATTTTCAATGTATTTAGTTATTTCAAAATTTTAGGAAAATTAAGGATTTTATTCCATTATCATTATTTCAGTTTTAGTATGTATGGAGAGGATAAAATGAGTTATCCCATTCAGTTAATTAATTCAAAGAAATTAATGTGAAATCTAATTAGCATTTTCAATTAAGTCAAAAAGACCGTTTCGCCTCCCCCCAATCTCTCTCTCTCTCTCAATATATATAGATATTAATTATCCCATTTGATTCCATGTCTAGGATTCCAAAAAATGGTTTATTTTTAAACTTATGATAACTAGAAGAGAAAATAAGCTAAATTCACTGGAAGCTCAGCTTAAAGTTGAGCACGATGCTTAACATGCTGAACAATGCTGAACGTGGGTAACACCAATACTTAAGCATTGATGTTACCGACGTTCTAATTTTACCTATTTGTGTTTTACCTATTTATTTGGTATTCTAGAACTTTCTCTTGCCACTGCAATAATTATCGAATTGGCAAAAATTAGGAAAAAGACAAAAAGGAGTTAGGTGGAAAAACCAAATTAACAGATAAATGTATCGATAAATTATAGAATTATTATGGAATTGCAATCCAAAGCAGTGTAACAGCAATGCCCAAAGGAATGTAGCAGTCAGTAGTTATTGCTGCATTTTCCCATTGCTGCTCTCACAAGACGAAAGAAATGCACGAACAGTGCCCAGTAGGAGCAGACAGTTGATATCTGCAGTAAGATAAAAAGAGCAGTACAAAGTGAATTGAAAATTTCAGGTAAATCTTCTGATGTTCCAGAATATGTTTTGAACGCTATTAAGCCTACATATTTGAGTATATGTGACAAAGGCTTACTCTCAAAATGTTTACATGGAATGACTCAAAATTGCAACGAGAGTCTTAATAATGTACGATGGAGCGTTTTGCGGAAAGAAACTTTTGTAGCACTAAAAATTATATGCTACTGGGTGTATATATAATTGTTTTAATTTTTAATTCAGGATATCTTGTATTAGTTCTTGTATTTGAATACTTAGTAAATCCAAATCAATTAAGTATCAGTTGAACAAGAAATGATTAAAAATTATTTTGGAATTGACAATGAATGAATAAAGAACTCGAAACGACATTTGTTACTCATGACGACAATAGGTAGGAAAAAATTAAAAGCCAAAAGGAAATCAAAATCACTTAAGTATGAAGCTAAGAAAGGCTTGATGTACAAATGTGATGAATTTTAAATCTGGAAACACAGAAAAACAGTTTTCCTGCTAAAGTGAAATCTTAAACGCATTTTCAAAAAACCTCTTTTTCTTAAAACGTTTTACATGCATGAGATTTACTTATTCAAAACGTTTTAGAGATATTTCTATGAAATTTCTCCACAAAGTTCTCTATGTTATTGACTAGATTTTTGAGCTAAAAGATAAGCTCTCTGTATTAATTTGATTTTGTAGTTTAATAGGTATTTCTATGTAAAATAATAGTTTTTTTTAAAAAACTGTGTTTTTTCGTGTAATTTAACATATTTCAATAAATTTTAGAAGTATTGTAAAACGTTTAGCTGATAACACGAATGAGTGTTGTAATAGTGTACTGTATCAAAGGCATCAGAGTCCACCAGCCGCCAAGCAGTAAAGTCGCTGAACACTGGTAATTCGGTCCGGGTTTCGAATCCTCGGCGAATGGGCTGGCTGCATGGTGGTTTTCCTCATGCGTAACGTGTATACGGACCAGTTAACCTTAAAGTGTCCTCCACGAAGGCATCCCTGCCCTTAGGCAGATAACCCTTATGTACTTTGCCATACTTAAATAAACCAACCAACGGAATCAAAATATATGCATTTGGAAAAAACTGAATATTTAATGTAAGCATTGAATTTTCCAAAAAAATTACATATAATGCCTGTTTTTAAAAAATTCCAAGCTTTGATTAAATAAATACATATTTAATCTGTTTTCGATTTTTTTTTTTACTCCGAATATAGGCAGACGAGGACAAAGAAGCCCTGTAGGCAGATACCTTAATCTATTATTTCAAATTGAGCAATTTAAGTTGATTTTTTATTTAATTAATTAGCTTCTTTATGTACATAAAGAAAATATGTTTCATCTAAATATTTTGAATTATCACTGCCAAAAAGTTTTAACTTTTTAAAAGAATTTTTTATTTTAAGTCATTTACTTCTCAAAATATAGTTTTTTAGGGAAGCTATTTAATAATGCCCATAACTGACAGTGGCAGAGCAGTGGTTGCTTAGGGCATAACATAAAAAGGAGTTAAAATACTAAGTGCCTGCAAATCTTCTCCCAGCAAAAGGAGAAATATTAAAAAGCGGCACTACAGAAAAATTGATATATCAAGTAAAAGGAACTACTTACTAATCTCAATACATACAAATACTCAATCTAATACAGGAAATAATCTGGGCTCGGAACCAACAGGGATTACTTTACTTAACAGGGATTACGAAGAGTTCAACGATTTTACCGCTTTGCCGTCAAATTGACAAATAATTTTTTATTGGCGAAATAATTTCGCCCATCTAAAATAAATAATCATGATTTTGGTATTCTATGCTTAGATTTGAAAAGAACATTTCATTCTTTATGGCGGTCGGTGATATTCTGTGCTTTCAAAAAGTGCCGAAGAAATATTTATATGTATCTAATTACTTTAAAAATAGGAAAGATGTTATAATACATTTCAATGTACTATAATAATACACTTTAAATATAGAATTAAAAAGTGTCTAACAAGACGATGTCCACGTGGTTCGCACGTGAATGTTGACCTATGGGTGATTCTTTGATATGCACTCATTGTCATAAAAATACGCGCATCAAGAAATAATTGTGGGATCGTAACGAAACTTGGCATGAAGGTACATGTCGGGTAGATATGCAAATAATTAGAAATGCAGCGTGATTGTGAACTTCGTTTTTCTTGGAGTATGAAACAGGTAACTTAATCTTTTGCTAAGGAAACGCTGAGGTAGACATGCCGTTACGCCGCCATCGAAGCCATTATCAGCAGCTGTCAGAGTTCGAGAGGGGAAGAATCAGCGTGATGATGGAAGCTGGATGGCCAGCTCGGCGAGTAGCTCGTCAGGTATGTCGCTCTGATTTTACTGTGAGGAGGTGCTGGAACCAGTGGACCGAAAAGACGTCATTTACACGACGACCAGGCTCAGGACGCCCTCGACAGACCAGTCGTCGAGAAGACCGTCACATCATACGACACGCATGCGTAGAGCCAACTGCCTCATTCGCCGCTAGCCAGACACAGGCGGCAGCTTCATTACGGGCTCCTGTGTCTTCCCGAACCATCACAAGACGCCTGGTTAAAGGACATCTGGTATCGCGACGCCCATTACGTGTACTGCCAATGACATCCACCCACCGACGCCTCCGTTTGGAGTGGTGTCGCGCACGAAAGGATTGGACTTTAACGAAATGGAACCAGGTCGTCTTCAGCAACGAATCTAGATTCAATTTGAACAGTGATGGCAATCGTGTTCGTGTGTGGAGGCCCCGTGGTGAATGCCTCAATCCTGCCTTCGTTTTACAGCGACACACCGTTCCCACAGTTGGTGTGATGGTATGGGATGCCATTGCTTACGATACACGGTCACCCCTAATATTGATCCATGCCACAATGACAGGCCTGACACGTGTAGCTGAAGGATGTCCATGACATGACCATGACATCCTTCAGCTACACGTGTTGCCGCTTATGACAGGGCTCCCAGAAGCCTGTTTTCAACAAGACAATGCTCGGCCACACGCAGCACGAATCTCACAAGACTGCCTCCGCCACATTAACACCCTTACCTGGCCTGCTCGATCCCCACATTTGTCACCAATCGAGCATATCTGGGATCATTTGGGGCGGCAAGTTGGATAGCCTACGATATTGGCCGAACTAGAGGCGCGTTTACAGCAACTGTGGAACGAGATGTCTCAGGACACCATACGGAACTTGTTGCCTCAATGCCCACTCGTATCGCAACGTGCATTCGCGCTAGAGGTGGTCCAACAGAGTACTAAAACTTCCGTTCATATGCACTTTTTTCTGCAATAAATTATCCTTTTTTCTTTGATTTTCTAATCACTTACTTATATCAAAGTAGTACTTACATAAGTAAAATTTCGTTTCATTCTGACAACTCTTTCTTGGTGCGCAAATTTTTATGGTGATGCGTATAATTGGCCGAAAGGACACCGACGCATTTTCAGATGATTCTACATTTGTAACCGAAAAACGCACCAAAAGAGTTCTAGAAATTAAGTGTACGAAAATCCTGAACATCATTTACGAGTCATTTTCCCTTGAAAAGCCCTTGAGTCAGGCAAATAGCCCTAGTGTACTTTGCTATAATCAAACAAACTGAACATCTTTAAAAATCACTGTACCATAATCAGAATCATGGTTTAGAGGCATTTCCGCACAAATTGAAAAGCAGAAATCTTGCTACACTCATTCATGAAAAATAGTAGTTTGTATAATTTAGTGGCAGTTCCGCATAAAAGTACCTCTCTTTGATTACCTTTCGATAAACTAGGAACAGTGACTTTAATTATAATATAACTTTATTTTATAATATAATTTATAATTTATTTTACAAAATTTTAAGTTACTGGAATGCAGAAATATTAATTTTAATAAACTTTTATATTGTGTGTATTAACATGAATTTATGTGAAGAATGATATATATCTTAAATCAGTTTTTCAAACATTTTTAATTTACCTTTACACTTCATCTAGGTTTCAGATTGATGTGTTTGAAAATTATGAAGGGATTTTCGTCGTCGTTGAAACAAATATATTTTGAAATCATAATTTCCCAAGCGCCTGATTTCCACTGAGGTAAACGAGGCATGTGCAGCAGGCTTGCGCTTTTAGGAGAGCCTTCAAATCTTCATATAATATGTAAATTGTGTAAAATATTATGCCTTTCTTTTTCGATCCTAAGTTTTAAAAGTATAAAATTAGAAGAAGGAATAAAATGTTTAACTTCGAATTTTAGATTTTATGATTTCTTTAAAACTTAGCCTTTGAAATTACTTTGAAAAACTCCATTTTTTAAATTTGAAATTATAAATTATTACATTATATTATAAGGACCACATGATTGTTTTAAACAATTCCAGCATTAAGGTGGCCAGAGCATATAAATACCACAGAATAATCCATCAATTAAAATGATTTTTCCACATTTGAAAGAAACTGAATTTTTTAAAATTCTACACTTCATATCTCTACTTGATTAACTGATTTGATAAAGACCTTAATTACATTAATTTGATTGTATAATTTAATTAAAATTTTAGTAAAACTCCAATAGAATTCTTTAGGATATACGTTTTCCCTTCTAGTTTTTTTCAGTAAAAACAGGAAGTTCAGTTTCAATTTTGAGATTAATTCTAGAGCTTTTACGCACTTTTTAACAACATTCGTTACTCCTAAGTTAATTAAGACATTTCCAATTTTCTTGTCCACCTAAATGATTATTTTTACGCCTCCTTTTTTGGCATTTCATTTCCAAAAAAATTCATATCTCCGCAGTTGATTTGATTAGCCTTTAGAATGTGAATATTTGAGTGATTTATTGAACTGTCTGGAAAGCTGGATAAAGTTTTTAAATAAGCTTGTTCAGTCTGTGATTCCATCCTTCTACAATATTGTTTGCTATAATTCTTACAGGAACATTTTGTTATTCAGCTATTACCTGATAAAGCTGTCAAAGAATTCTCTTAATTTAGATGCCTTTAAGCAATTTTCTTCTATTATTAAATAAATAGCTTTCAATAATAAACTGCTGATGAAGATACGCTAATGCCTTGCCTGATACTTAGCGGATTCCTTCATTTTCCTGATACAGATTTACTGGACGAGTGTCTTCTTCTCTAGTTTGTTTTGACCAAAACCCTGCGTGTAGACCATTAAATGTATCGTCATATTCCCTGAAGATATGAAGTCAAGGCCTTCGTAGATCGGTACTTAAAGAATCTATCTGATAATACGGTCAATAAAAATTTGAATTTCTTTATCACAGACTATTTCTGATGTATTTAGATTCCTAGTGATTTGTATCATGAATTAAAATACAGTTATTTAAATGAATTTTTTAATTATTCCGTGTAGTCTGCGATTATATTAGAGTTAACATTAGTATTCACTAATTGTCGAATATGGGGCTAAAGCCTCAAAATAGGGGTATTTCGCGTCAGGTTAGTTAGTTAAGGGAACGGCCTTTACATAATCGGAAAAACCAAAACAAAACAAAAAAAAAAAAAGCATAAATTACATGCACACACTAAGCGAATGCGCCCACCAATGTTCCATTGTTTCTTATGAAATTCCTTTCGATTTGTCAATATTTCTTTAAAATTAATGCAATATTAAAATCGTTATTTTCTTGAAAATAATTCCTGATGTCATTAAAAAAAATCTACGGGTCTTTACCTATCTCGTTGCAATTGCTGCAGGGGTCGGAATCTTGTAATTTAGACCTTGTAATTAAGAAGATAATTTGCCGTCGCTCGTTAAAATTGAGGTCAAGATCATTGTAAATAAGTTCCTTTTTGTTTTCACATACTTCATATAACCCTTGTTCCTCTCCGAGACGGCCCATTTTCCATCCATATTTAAAAAAATAAAATTTTTCATTAGAGTCACAGTTTTTTATCCTCGACCCCTGTAGCTGAATAGACTCTATTTCATTTTGAATTGTTGCGTCTTTGGCCACCGCGTACACCTCCTCATTTCTCAACAAACCCGGTGTGCCTACACCCAGTTCAAGATAATAACTTATTATCTTGAACTGGGCCAGAGCTCGTAATAACTTTCTTGACTTGAAAAATTAGTTGATTGGACTGATCTGCGTGAGTGAGTGCCTGCAGGGCAGGGAGACTATATTAGTATAAATATTTATATTATGACTCCAAGCTTTAATCGTTTTTTCCATTTTATAAGTCCTTTTTTATTCCATTTTAGAGCGTATCAGATAGCTGCTGTCTCTGCATAGAAAAATGAATTGTGTACGTTCGATTAATATTTTTTGTGATTAGTTTCAGTGCCGTAATAATATATTACCAAAACGAAGGCTGCAGTATCTCTCACAGCAAACTCATCTGTATATATATATCGAGCTTTTCAACTTTAGGAATACTTCTTTGATAATCTATTGAAAACTTTTGGTTGGTTGTATCATATTAAAGTCAATGTTTCAGAGGCACTGTGGACCACTTTCTTGTCTTCGTATGTTTTAAAATCTATCCTTCGAATCGTTAATAAAAATTTATGGATGTAGAAAAAGTAATGATCAGAGAGAGTGACAAGCCAATTTATGGTGGTGACAACTTTGGCGGAGACAGTTATAAAATATCTGGTAAAAGTTAAAAACGTCAAGCCTTGATAGAATCTAGTTTCGTTCTTAATCTTACTAGCTCCGCTGCCCACCAACTGTATGCGGCTATGTAGCTCATGACAATAGGAATAAAAACATTGTCGTAAACAGAGCTTAAATTGCGCCGGAACCCGGCTTCGGCACTTCTCAGTTTTCGAGATAAATTATAACAAAAGGGCTTCAGCACTTCTATGTAAATAAACCGCAATTTTAGCAGACAAATTTTATTTTAATAGTAAACATGCCTTAAAAATCAATTCTAACTTCTGAATGCAGACTATCTTCCTCGCAAACAAGTTTTGCACAGAGGTTGAGACTTTTAAGGAACGAAAAGCTCTCCAAAGGCATTTTCTCGAGGATGTTCAATGAATTGATGAAAGCGAGTAAATTTTGTGTTCCTGACCCTCTGGTCGTGCACATTCCACGCTAGTGACTTCCTACTGCAGACATTCTGAATGATGCAACCAGACGGGGGAACCACTGCTGTCATTTGTACAGAGAAGTTTATTCTCACGTTGTTACCGAATCGTATTCAGGAGAAATTTCTGCTTGACGACCAGAATTATACCGATAGGGCATCGCGATCAGAAAGTCTTGAACTCTTCCCTCTTTATTTTCGAAGCTACACTTTTCCGTTAAATTTCTTTCCATACCCTCATACCGTTTCTAGAATTCTCAATATTCTCCTCAGTGGAGCTTTAATCGTTTTACCCTTTTTTCTTGGTAAGCTGCAAAAAAAGAGTGGTACCTGCCATCCCTTGGAATAGTACATTATACGTATAATCAGGGCTTAAACTCAGACGGAGATCGGCTGAGCTGCTTCTTAGCATCTAAATAGAATTTGAATTCCAGCCAATGCCCCAAATAAGACAAGGTCCGATATTTTTTTTCCTGTTTAAAATTAATTAATAATTTATTAGATGTCTTTTTAACTCTTTACATTTCTCTTAATTTAAATTTAATTATTTTAATTTTTAGCTATTTTATTTATTTATTTTTTCTTTCGTTCCTCACGGTGTTCCATGGGGCTCCGGCATTTCTAATTTTAGAAATTAAGCCCTGGTCGTAAATTGCTTTCAGTGTGGCGTTTTTGATATCACTAGGAGAATTATCGTAGTGATTTAAAATTAGAATTAAATCACTTCAATAGAATTTTTGTAGTGATTAAAATTGAAGTGTAGAAATTGTAGTGATTTAAAATGCTTTCGTTTTTTTACGTACAGATTCAAAATGAGAGATAAAATTCAAGTGATTTTTCACCACAATACCTAGGTATTTTATATCATCCTTGAATTGAATTTTTTGTCCTTAATATTTAAATCTTGGACATCTAGTGTGTTGGCCATCCCGAAGGAACCAAATTGATCTTCCAGTCCTCTAAAATAATTTTAAGTTCGTTAAAAAGTTTTTTGATTTTTCTCCGGGGATTTTCCTTACATCAGGCCTAGAAGATCGTCGGTATCGGCAATGATGTCGATGTTTTCGTTAAGCCCCTTTTTGGCAAAAGTTCTTTCGTTATCAGGTTAGAGTACAGCAGAGCACTACATGACCCCTCAATCCGGATATTGCTGCTAGCGGTTGAGTGGGTTACTTGTGTGGTATTCCTCATGGGCTACGTAAATGTAGGCTAGTTTTTCATAAAACGCCTTTATGGAAGTATTCATTTCCTTAGCTAAATAGCTCTAATATGCTTTGCCATTATCCTTTAATTTCCGAAAATAATGCGTTTGCCTTTCGGCTTTATGTACTTTATGAGATATCTGTATTTATACCATATGTGCTCGACTTGTCGACTCGAATGAATGCTCGATCGTGGCTGTTCTTAATAGCTTGTATTTTGGCTGTCAGATAATATTCTTACAATTATAAGCGGCAAGAAAATGTAGCTGAATAATAGCAGTCACAGTTCTTGTATTGTGGCTGTAATTATTCTGGTTTGTTTTCTTGCCGCGGTTACCAAGTTTCTTAGCGTGTATATTATTCGTGCGTGCAAGCTCATTTCTGAGTTACATTAATATGTTAGTTGAATGTTTTATGGTTGATATCGTTTTCTAACCATTGAAAGACTTCAGTATTGTGATGATATATACTGGCTATCATAAGTTAAAAAAAATCACAAAAATGACAACTACTCAAAATGTTACATATAGAACTTAATGAAACTGAACCATAGAAGTAAGGTATAAAATTACATGAAAAGAAATTACCAGACAATTATGGTGTTGTAGAAATTAGCATATGTATAAAATCAACAAATACGATGTGCAAGTTTGGTATAGGAAAATTACCTTCAATATGGAGTTTGCTCTCCCCTAGAATCAATACAGCACATACAGCGATGTGTATTGCTGTCAAATAAACGATCTATCAGTTCCTTACGAAGTAAGAGGCATTGCTCTTGCAAAGCACTTTCAATGTGGCAAGGGTCTAAAGAGGAGGATTGAAGGCAGCTATACGTCTTCCTGTAGCGTCCCAAACATGCTTGATAGGATTTAGGTCCAGCGATCGAGCTGGCCACTCCATGAGCTGAATTGTTTGTTGCTGAAGATAATCATTCGCGATGCGAGCCGTGTGAGATCCAACGCTGTCGTCCTGTGACAGAAAATTATCACCTGTGTCCCCGGTATAAGGGCGCACATAAGCATCAAGGATATCATCTCTACAGTTCTGAGAATTCACGGTTCCACGTGAAAAGACATGAAGGTCTGCGCGTCCAACCAAAGAGATACTACCCCAAACACAGACACCGCCTCCTCTGTATGCATCTCTTTCACGAATGTTTGATGTCTAATAACGGGTTCCAGGTGCTATCCAAATCCCATAACGCCTACTATCGCTTTGGAGGCTAAATCTGTACTCATCCATAAATAGAAAAACCCTCCACTGATCAGCCATCCAGTGGATATGTTGACGTGTCCACATCAAACGTTCCCTACTATGACGTGAAGTGAGCGGTATACAAATGGCTGGTAGCCTCGCGTACAGACCTCCTTCGTAAAGCTTCTTACGCCCAGTTGACGTTGACACGAACCTTCTAGTAGCTGCAGCATAGGAGGATCTGAGGTGAGTCGGAGATGCCATTCTATTCCTTCGTGCGCATAACAACAAATATCGGTCATCTTTGTTTGTTGTAGCGGTTGGCCGTCCTTGGCTGAACCTCTTGGATGCCGAATCTGCGGTTAGAAATTGTTGCCAAAGTCTATGAACCACAGAAAGACTCATATTTAACCATCTGGCTACTTCTGTCTGACTTTGTCCTGCCTCTAGTCATATAGTAAATACCTCTCCATTGCAGTTCTTTGGACAAATGATGCCTGAAGGTCATTGTTGCGAATTGGCTACAGCAGATTTCTTATCTCAGTACCACAACGAAATTTACAGGCTTTCTCTCAAACATGCAAGTATATGCTCCTTGCAGATGATGCATTCTGATTGCAGCGCCACCAATTTGCATACAACAGCTGTAAACAACTCTTATTTGACAGCGTACTAAAATTTTATATGGATTGGCTTATTTTGGACGAGTTATCATTATTTTTGTGAATTTTCCTTAATGTTTGGTAACCAGTCAAGATATCACATGAACATTAGCAATGTTTATTATGAACACGGTTCTGAAATTTTATAATTATTTATTTATTTTTATTGCTAATTATTAGAATAGCTTCAGCTCTGCCTTCTTTCGTTAGCGATTAATGCAGGGAGTTCAAATATAATATGTAGTTTGTAACTCCTTTTTTATCTATAATATTGATTTTAACTTAAGGCTACGTAAAGTATAGTTTGGTGCTTCGAAAAGCTGAGGGAATCTCCTGTTTCGATACAAATATAAAAGTGATTGGGTGATTTACAAAGAGAATGTAGTTTAGTTTTAAAAAAAATGACTAACTTACTGATTGGTACTTGAATATTCTCAGCAAAAGGAATAACATCGCTCTTGTCTTCCCATTCCTGGTCAAAATATACGAAAATTCTTTTAATTTTTATGAATGAATATAAATAGTATGTAATAAACATTAGAGTAGGATATTCATAACATCAGTACCAAAATGTTGTGAGATGGTTTATCCGATAACTCCAGTAATAAAATTCCTGCTAACTTTTATCCTTATTGGCAGCTTACATTTCAGCGAAAAAAATTACAGATATAAAAATGTATTTTTATGCATTTTAAACATGTAAACTTATAAAGTAGTTCTCCCGCCTTCTTTGCATGCCTTCGTGGTGTAGTGGTCAGCGCTCTCGACTCGTAACCGAGAGGTCCGTGGTTAGATTCCCGGTGAAGGCGTTGCTCATTTTTCATGCCTCCTGCTTCGAAATAACCTAATGTCTCTACAAACTTTTCATACATCAGCGTGAAATTAATAAAAATGTGCATGGTCATCAAATTTAACATTACCTATCTTTATATTCAAAAGTGTAACTAGAGTAATAAGCACGTGTTTAGGGCATCAAGGACAGGGGTATCAGAAAAAAGAAGTTAGGAAATCAAGGAAAGAGGACACCACGAGAAGTTCCCATTATCGATTTTAGCATAAAACGTATGGTGCAGCTAAATAAGACGGATAATGAAGGAATGGGGGGGGACTCGGGTAAATGTGTGTGACTACACCAATTTTTTTTTTAATGTTTAGGTGTTCTAAAGGTCTTAATAAACCTCTGGTGTACATGTTGTACTGACTGCATTGTTTTTGCTCAAAATATATGTATTTCCTAATCAAGAAATTTTAATTAAATAACTGGTACCATTATGCATTTTAAATAATTTAAAGCTTGTATTTAATCTTTTTCCATGGTCTATTAGGAACCAATTCTTTATATATTAGGGCCAATTTATCACCCATTTTAAACGGAAGGAGTAGGAAAACAAATTGACAACGTCTTACACTTCCTACTTGATATTAAGGAGTAAATTTAAAATTTCATAGTTTATTTGAATTATTGAGACACATTTAAAAATAGCGAACCTGCGGAACATATATGTTCCAACATCCAAGAAAAGGTTAAACGTTTGTTTAATCGTTCGAACTGCCGGTAATATTGATCAAAACAAAACCATGCAGTGACTTATTAAAAATTTTCAAAACGAATTCTGATGACAGTTCGCATTTCGGCAGCAAAACCTTTCTGAAGTGATGATGTTAATGGGAAAGTATCAACTTATCTATATATTAATTGATAACATTTTGTTTAGATTTAACTCTATTTTTAAACGGATTGAAATCTCACAAAATCTTTTACAATTAAAAAGTATATGCATTGTTCTTTATAAATAAAAATGTATTTGCATGGATTTTATTTTTGATTAATCTTGATATAAATTTCATGCAATAAACTCACCTTGTCAGCAGGCTCCAGATTTAATGTTGTGATAGAAATGACGTCGTGGTTATCTGCAAATAAGAATATTTATAGTTTAAGTTGTGCTTAATAAATCAATATTAGGTTAATTAATCGATTTACGGCAAAGATTTTATTATCGATCTTTAAATTTTCGGTATGTCTTCCTGACATCACTTAGAGGATTTTACGCGTGACCGTATCATTGGAAAGATCAAAGAAGGGCGAAAAATAATAGATGTCGCCGAGGAATTCACCATCGTCCACAGATTGGTTCATTGCTGTGTAATGCATTTAAAACAAATGGATTATGTAGCCAGCGTCACAGAAAAGGTCGTGTTATAAGAACGACGCTTCAGGAGTCAAAACATATTGCCCTATAGGCGTAATGAAATCGAAGCACAACAGCTTAGCAGGTGCGGAAGGGGTTTTCTGGTGTCACAGGGCAACGCAATTCTCGAAAAACTGTAGCCGGACATTTGGGAGAAGGAGGACTATACGCTTGCAGACCTGTTGTGTGTATCCCGTTATCCAAACAGCACCATGCTGTCCGTTTGCAATGGTGTCGCGACCATCACACTTGGACTGAACAAGGTTGACTGGACTTGCATGCTATTTTCAGAAGAGAGTGGGTTCAATCTGGCATCAGACTGTACACGCTAATTGATTTGTCATGATAATAGTATCGCTTATCGTCCATAAAATATTCAGGAAAGGGACGGATATCCGATATGCAGTATTATAATATGACACGGGATCATGACCAATGGCCACATGCCGCTCGATGTGGTTACAGTTGGGACTATGACCGGCCAACGATACATTGATGAAGTTCTGCTGCCTTATATTCGCCTTCTCCAAGATACTTTCGGTAAAAAATTTCTCTTTATGGGCTATAACGCACCATGCCATCGAACGCTCACTTTTCAGGATTCATTAGACAGCGAAAATATTCAAAGCCTTGTATGGCCAGCACATTCTCTAGATCTAAATTACAATGAAAAGGTTTGAGATGCTCTGGGAAGGTGACTTGTCGAAAATATCCTTCAACATCCTTATGCAGGCAATGATAAAGGAGTGGGATCAGTTGTCTTAAAAGCTGCTGGATAATGTTGTACGAAATATGCGTGATGTGTGGAAAGTTGCATCGCAACCCACGGCAGACATATTCCGTACTAACACCTTTCTCAAAGTTTCTGCCGTCGTTCATATGCATCTTTCCATTTTTCCATACACAGCATCAAAATAACACTTTTCTACTTTTGAATATTTCAAAAGGTTCTGTATTTTCCTGGACAATAAATGTCCTTTATTCTAAAGTTTTAACAGTGTGGCAACATTATTTTACTATGCTTATCTTCAAACTCGACTTAATGTTATACTATCTTACAATTTGAGATCCATCTTAGCAATTGTCCGACCGTGTAATTTGAGATCCATCTTAGCAATTGCCCGATCGTGTAATTTGAGATATACTACTGTAGAGTGCAGGTTCATACTATACCATGATTTTCGCTTTTACACTTTCTATTAAAATATTTTAAAAGGAACGATAAAAACCTTGAATAGCAAGTAGCCCAAACGGACGTATTCTTTCCTATTTTAATCCTTGTTCTACATATAATACCACAGTAATATTCATGTGGAGGGAGACGACAAGCCTAAGAATCGAGGCTTAGCTTTACCTTAGGGATCGATTTGGGCTTCCTGCTCTTTTTTGGGTTCAGCAATGACCGGGTCCTAGGACTTTCACATGTAATACAACCTCTATTAATATGCAAAAGGCTTAAGATGATATTGATAGCTTTCTTATAACTGAAAATCATTAAAGCCATTTTATAGAGAGATGAATCAAGAATTCGTTTATTGCAGCGTCTTTTTGATCACTGAAGCACTGATCAATTGCCTATTTTGATATTCATTATTCATGCTATGTTTGCTGAAATACACTGGTGTGAAAAAATTAAGGACGAAGTCGAAAAATTAGCATATCAGCTGAACGAAGAGGCAGAGCGGACAGAGAGACCAATCAGGAGATTAAGTAAGGTGATGTACGGTAGCACATGCGCAGATATGCAGGTAGCCGTAATGGGGGAGTGTCTGAGTAGTATAAAGCATGTTGTCGGTGTAAGATCAGTATTTCTGGCAAAGAGATTGCACGTCGTATAGCAGTTAAAATCACACCGAGTTGCTGCCTCAGCGAGAAATGGCGAATAATCAATCTGTTAGACGACATCTGGATGCTTTTACCCGAGGTCGAATCATTGGGAAGTTGGAGGAAGGCCGCAGTGTGACAAGTGTGGCTGCAGAGTTCGGAATTGCTCACAGCATCGTTTCACGACTTTGGAGACAATTTCAAACTACAGGAACAGCTATCCGGGGGTTTAGTAGTGGTCGTCCACGAGGAACCACACCCGCAGATGACCGGTATATTGCCTTACAGGCCAGAAGAAACAGGCGGCAGACAGCGGGAGAAATCGCTAGACACACGACACAGGCGACTGGACGACCGATATCGCGTTTTACCGTGGCCAGAAGACTGCACGGTGGTGGTCTGTTTGCACGACGCCCTGTACGGTGTGTACCTCTAACGCCTGCCCATCGGAGAAGGCGTTCTCTGTGGTGCCGGGAACACCGGAATTGGAGAGACAATGAATGGGGACGAGTACTCTTTACAGATGAGAGCAGATTTAGTCTGAGTTGCGATTCTAGACACATACACATCTGGACAGAGCGGGGAACACGCAATAACCCCTTCAACATCATCAAAAGGGACTGTTTTGGAGGTCGCGGAGTTCTCGTTCGAGCAGACATAATGCTTGGTAGCCGGACCGACCTTCATATCTCCCAAGGAGGTTCGTCACCTGGGACTGCTATTGTAACGAGGTTCTTCTTCCTTACATGCGTCTTTTCACAAGGGCTATGGGTCCTCAGTTCCTCTTCATGGACGACAACGCTCCACCTCATCGCACAGTTACTGTCGAAGAGCTGTTGGAGAGTGAAGATATTGAACACATGGATTGGTCGGCAAGGTCTCTGGATCTAAATCCCGTCAAGCATGTACGGAACTTACTAGGGAGACCCGTGGCAGCACGTAACTTATCGCCAGTAACGATTCCGAAACTGCGATTGGTGCTACAAGAGGAACGAGCAGCAGTGTCTCAACAGCTCATTAACAACCACATATCCAGCATGCACAAATGATGTGAAACCTGCCTAGCAGTCAGGGGAGATCATATCCCCTATTAAAGACCGGATGTTTCTTGCTGGACACCCATCACAGGGATGTTTCGGCCTTCAGTCGCATTGCGCTCCATGCTACTTTTTCAATAAAGCTTCTTTTTATCCCTCTGATTTCTCTTTTAGTAAGTGTTGCTTACATTACTCATGTCCTTACGTATTGGGGATCTTACGGTATTAAATGTGTTGATTTGGAAAGCTTTTGTACAAAGTTATATTCAAAAAACCGTCTCGTCCTTAATTTTTGCACACCAGTGTATATTAAATATGAATATATTTAGAATATATTCATATTTAGTATATTTTAGCAAACATAGAATGAGTATTTCAGCAAACATAACATGTTCTGTTAATTAGAGAACAAAAAATACTTTTTTTACCTGAGAGTTCTTTTGTGCTGGCTGAGATTCCATAATAATATCCTGTTGGAAGGTAGACTCCTGAAGCTCTAAAGCATGGTTTCCATTGCGCCCGTCCTTCTGTATCCAAGAAAACCTGAACGAAATATTTGATTAAGAACTTATGACAATTAGTTTTCATTTTAATTTAGAAATGCCACAGTTCAGATTATTTGTGTAATACCATGCTTTCTGAAACATATATGAATTTCAATATAGTATACTTTTTGTAGATTTATAGCATGTTAATTTATAGTCATTTCAAATTATGCGTCGATTTATTAAAACCTTATTACTTTTAAAATAAGGCAATCCGTATTCACTTTACTTTCATTTAAAAATCGATTATTGCATGCAGTTTCTTGTGTTGTATATCTTATGTGGAAATGAGAAAGATGTAAGATATGGAGTACTTTATTTCCTTAGTGTCTGAAATCAGGGGAATACCATCAAAAATACATTTATACAAAAATATCTATTTTCAGTAAGGATAAGTGCCTTTATTTATCGATAATACTTTTTAAAAGAATTTAAATAGTTTTTAAAACATCTGGAGAAGAAGGTTCTAAATCAAGTATATTAAAATGTAACTTCTGGAACTTTTTTGCAGGGGAAATTACTCTAATGTCTGAATGAAACTCGCTTTTATTAAAAGGAATTTTCTAACTACATACCCGGTAGGCATATTATTTATTTTACATATTCATAATAATATTTGCTTCGATTATTGTGCTCTTTAGGTGATCAAGAAACATAGATTAAAGTATGTCTTCAGGAACCAATCTGCTTATTCAAATTTTCCATATTTATTCAGCAGTTTTATAAAAATATGAAAAAGGATGACAAAGCATCGTCGTTTTTGAATTTTAGTTGAGTAGTTCCTTTCTATATAAATATATATTCAATATTTTTTCCTTCTACTTTTAGTCCTTTTAATGGAAATTATTTCGATCAGCATTTAATAATCAGCGAGAAAAGTATTCATTTGTAATTATTTTAAAGACAGTGCTATTAAATTATGACAATTACGTTCATTTCCTAACAGTTAAATTGCATTTTTATATTTTCCTACTTATACTGGTTATCGTCGCGATAGTTCTTCCAGTTTGAAAGCTTTATGCAAATCTCAGTTACTCTAGAACAGTGGTCTCAAACTAGGTGCCCGCGGGCCCATGCGGTAGGCAAGCATTTTTATGCCGTCCGCGAAGACGCTTCAATTATATGTTTACTAAAAGATTTCAAGATTTTAGTTATTTTCAATCAGAGTTTACATTCTTTTCATTTCCATCAAAAACGAACTTGAATAATGCACCAGAAAAAGTCTATAAATGGAGCTAATTAATTTACAGTGTTTTATTTAAAAATCTGAAGATTTAATTAACTTTTAGCCGATTTATCAAAAAATAAATAAGCTCAGCTACGAATATTTATATTAAGAATAATCACTTTGTTTGAAAATAAATTTGTATCTAAAGAGCTTTTTTTCACATTTGAACAGTAATAACAATACGATTGATAGATAAGCATCTACAATCCGTAATGAAGATAATTCTTAGTCATTTCTCTGGAAGGCTACAAAAAAATGCCATCAGCAAAAATGTCTTGCAGGTATTAAACTTTAAATTTCAGATAGGTAATAAATACAAATTTCAATTTTTCCTTTTGCCATAATATTATTATTTGCGAATGTTTTGAAAAATATTTAGTAAGCGAAAGTTAAAACTTATGATTCGTCAACTGGTTTTTAGATTGTACATTCGGCCCGCATGCAGTCGAGTTCCAAGCCACTGCTCTAGAGTGAGTTTAATTACTGTGGATTTTACTGTATAATAGCAACTTAAGCATGGTAAGTTCTTCCTAAGTGCTACTTGTTTCGCTAAGTTACTCCTGTGTTGTTCACTAACCTTGGTTTGAGAGCCTTTTAGCTAGTCAGTGAAAGATGATCTCTCAAAATCGCTGTTCTTATTAAACTACCTCCAGACGTCCATTCAAAACAAATGGTCAAAGAGTGATATTCTTGCAGTTTTTAATGGAACTTAAATCTGATTTTTTACTTCTTGTTAAGTCACTTGTTCTTATAACGATACATATATTCTGTAAGCTAAATAACTGAAAAATATTTTTGTATGCAACATTCACTCAGGTACAACTTTTGTTGGGCGAAATAGTATTTTGACCATTTCATTTTTAAAAATTAGAAATTTGAACTGTTAATCGGACGAAGTAACAAAAGCACATATACTAACTGTGAGTACGTTAGACATATACGATACAGCTATTTTTGTGGGATTTTCCAGATTTCGAAGTGGAACGTGACAACCACCAATTTGGCCTTGTGTTCCATCTTCGTCATGCTTGTATGGCATCGAACCGTTATTCACTACTGCAGAAATGTAAGGATGTCGATGCTGAAATTAAAAATATATAATTGCATTAATAACATTGTCTCAATAAAATTGATTGTTATAAACAGTATTGTTACAGACACAGGAGAAAGCAAATTAGACATCTGTAGCCGTTATAATTAATGCAATTATTTCACAGAGCATATGCTTAAGGTTACGATCAGAATTTGATTTAAACAATTCTACACTATATAAAATAATGTAAGTGCGCTTTCGTTCTGAATAAGCATTTTAATTTGAAACCTTCCCGCAAGTAAAGTCATTAGTTAAGAAAGCCGAATTAAGTGAGTGGCAGAAGTTCCGTTGTAAGAATTTTGACTGTCGGATTAATTCGGAACTTCTGTCTGTCGGGTTAAGTGACTGACAAAAGATCTGTTCGTCTTTGACGTATGAAAAGAATACTGTTGCGTTCTACGGGTTCGTGGATTTGGAGAGATTGATGACAACACTTGATGAAGAATCGAAACACAATTTATTCGTCAGTATTACACAAGACAGTTCCATATACGCATTACAGTCGTTGAAAAACTACGACAATACACTAAAACAATCATCAACACAGCCTTCAGACTATCAGGCTACAACGGTGAAAACAGCTTCACGGCAAAGCACTAAAGTACAGGTCCTGACTCGGTTCGGTCACCCTCGAGCTAATCTTTGAACTCAAGACACTACTACTGAACTCAGCATACACTAGATACTCTCACGATACTCTCCTACTCCGCGTACAGGCAGGGTATTTATAGCTTTAAATCTGCCTTCGAGAACATTCTCGTGAAAACCGGTAAGAATTCGTTCTAGAATGTAGACAATCATAATGATTCCTTTTAAGCAATAGTTCCAGCATTCTCTCAAAGCAACATATCCATTCTGCTGAAATTATAGAGCGAACCATTATGAACTAATGTGACTAGTGTGGAGTATAACAAAACCTTGTCACTGATCAAAAGGCTAACTAACTCCCACACTTAATGCCTTTCGAGAATATATCACCGGCTTCGGAAAAAAATTTTTAAAACCAAAATGACGCGCCCCAAATATAAATAAATTGCAAAGGATAAACTGTTTTTATAACGGTAAAAAATGATCCTAGGTATTTAAATACCCCTGTTGGATGTCTTTCCGGTTAAGGGTCAATGCTGTGGTTTTTATGTATATATAAAGTTTTTAATGATTATTATGATGTTGTCTGAGTTTCTTATCTGGTGCCTGTAATTATAAATACGAATTTAAAGGCAAAAAATATTAAAGGAAAAAAATCTGAAAGCTTTCAGATTTTACATTATGGCCAAAGAGGCATTTTTTTAACTTTTTGTGTGTTGCCTTTACTTATTAAATACCATGTTTTTCGCAGTAAAACCATAAAATTCAGTTCAACTGCAATATCGCAAAATAGTTTTAAAATGAGCATATCTTTAGAATTTTCGATACACAGTATCGCGCACTGGAGATAAAAAAGTTTTTTTTTTTTTCTTTTTCGTGCAGTGTTGCCATTGTTCCCTTTTAAATCGTTGAGTTTTTTAATCAAAAACTTGTTAAAGTTTTACAAAATATGAAATAGATAATAAATGAATTTCCAAATTCCAAATTTGGGCTTCCAGATGCCCATATTCGAGTGGAAACGTATAAATCAATTAAAAGCTTCTTAAAATATATATTAGACTGTTTTGTATTTTCGTATTATTTAAATCAGTGAAAGAACATGTAAATAAATTAACAAAATATTTAATCTTTGTTGCACTAAACGAAGAACAAACGATCCAGAAAAGTCGAATTCTATTGTGTAAATCAGGATTTTCAACCTTTTTCTTGCTTCTACCTCTTCTAAGTTCCATTTTTGAAAGAAGTTCCCGTAAATTCCGTTTTTAAAAGAAGGGTTTTCTTCATCGAGCCCTTACATTTTTCACAATAATTACTGTTACGAATTTCACATTTATTTGGCTATTTATTTAGAATTGTAATTAAAATTTCTTTTTATTTCCCCGTGCAACTCAGACTATTTTTGAAGAGAGAGCTACGTCAAAAAAAAAAATTAAAAATAAGAGAACGCGTGCATTTAATGCTTAATAAATAAATATCTCGTAATTACTGTTGCCATCCAGAAAAATCTAGAAAAATCGTAATTGTTCAACTGATAATTAAAAAGCTTATAAAAGCCGAACTGAAACACCTCATCTCAGTTGTTGTTGCAGTTGTTGTTGTAGTTGTAGCTGTAAAAAGCAAACTGCTGTTTGTTTACTGTAGCGATTTCGCTGTGCGATAGAATTATTTTATCTGTTTAGAACTGAGTTTTTGCTAAACGTTTGAGATATTGTGATATTGTGCGAATATCTCTGAAGAAATACTTTAGCATTTTGATTTATTTCTTGTGGAAAGAATAAATTTTGTTAACTTTTCAACGACTTGTGCATTCAATATATAACGAACCCGTGCGCAAGTATCAGAAGTGGGATTGAATCCCTTTAACTAGAGCAATGAAAGAACAATTAAGGCAGTTTATGGCACCCTTTGCTGCATTTAAAGAAGACATTAAAGCTGGCCAAGATTCCGTTAAAGAGGAGATGAAAGTAGGTCACGAATCCGTTAAAGAAGAGATGAGAGCCGTTCAGGAAAAGATGGAAGAATCTGTTAAAGATGAAATGAGAGCCGTTCACGAAAAGATGGAAGAATCTGTTAAGGAAGAAATGAAGTCTGTTCAAGAAAAGATTGAAGCAGGTCAAGAGGAAATGAAAATAGAAATTACCAGCGTAATAGAAAATAAATCAGAGGCTATGGAAGGCAGGATTGACGCTGTCGAAAACAAAGTTGAACACATTGAAGAAAGAGTTTCTTCTGTAAAAGAACAAACAGAAGGAAGAGTTTCTGCTGTGGAGTAACGAATCGAAGGAACAGTCTCTGCCGTCCAACACCAAATCGAACAACAAATTTATGACAAGGTTTCTGCGGTTGCGAAAGAAGTTGATACTTTAAAGAAATTCCTAGCGACGGCAGGAAGCAATTTGGATAGTTTCAAATTTCTACCCATGAGTGCTCGTCCCTCTCTGAAGCTATCTGCATATGATGGGAAGACCTCTTGGCAAGTGTATAAGACACAATTTTCTATAGCGAAAGCAAAAGACTAGACTTCGAAGCTCTGTCCGGCGCTTTGGAGCTGCGATTTAGAGAGAAGTGTTTAAAAGATTACAGCAGGCTGCATTTAAAATCCCGTCAACAGAATCCTACGGAAACACACTAGGAGCTCGTCACGGATGTTGAAAGGCTGCCCCACCTCGCCTTTTCGGAGTGCCCGACAGAAACAAGGGAAATCCTGTCCCTGCAATACTTCATCGACGACATCCGGGATCCTGAAATACAGAAAGCACTGCGAATGGCTGATGTGAAGGACTTAAAAAGTGCTCTGGTGTACGCCATGAAATTCGAGGCAGCACAGCAAGCCACTAGTAGAGACCGCCACCCAATCAGAGCTGCTCACATACAAGAACCAGTGGATCCAATGACTGCTCGCCTAGACGATTTAACCAGAAAGGTGAATGCTTTGACACGGAATACTTGTGACAAGAAACCGTTTGTAAAGTGCTAGAGCTGCGGTGCTGAAGGGCACATTCGAAGAAACTGCAGAACACCCCAGGGCACGGATGTTAAGGCCGCGCCTATCAAGAAGAAGGGAAACTAATTCGTGGCCATCTCGCGGGGCGGAGGTTGCCAGATAATGAAAAGCCCCAGTTTAAAGCGCTTCAGATTTCTGCAGTGAGTGGCGGCAATAACGGAATTTTCATCATGGGACAAATCAATGGAATTCCTTGTAACATGACGATCGACACGAGAGCCAATGTTACCATCATTCGAAAAGATTTGGCTCAACAACTCGAAGGTAAACTTATCTGGATGCCGCCCTGCGTTACCCTCCAGACTGTGTCCAGCGAGAAGATCGATATAGAGGGGAAATTGAACGTTAACATCACGTTTGGAAGTGTCGCTTACCATCACACGGCGTATGTAGCAGAAATTACAGACCCTTGCATACACGGATTGGACTTTTTAAGGAAATGCAATTTTTCCTTGGACTTCAAAAATAACGAACTGCATTTTGCCTCTGAGGACATAACTTTATTCGGGATTAATGCTGAAGGAGTGAAATCTATCCACAAAATCATAGCTCAAGACGATATCACAATACCGGCAAGAACAGAAATTATACTTCCTGGATCCATAGCCGAAAATAGAAATTTCCGCTACGGTGTCATGGAATATCCCAAGATATGTTATAGCCCTAAAGGAGTATTAATAGCCTCAGCACTCGTCGACTTATTGGGGACCGTATCCCGGTGAGAGATAAGGCGAAAGTTATTTAGAAAGGTGAAGTGGTTGCAGAATGTACTCCAGTAAATAGCGTTGAAAGAAAAAGTAACATCCCAAAAAACAGTGTCTTCAGACAACATTATATCGGAGTTATTGCAGAATGCGCAATTAAACGATGAAGAAATGAATGCTGCCGAGCGTGTCATTAAAGATCTTAAAGATGTTTTCTCCCGCTCGTCTTCTGACGAGGGTCGAACCAGTTTGACTCAACATAGAATCGATACTGGTGATCATCCACCAATCAAGCAGCAACCAAGACGTCTGCCGATTTCGAAACAAGAAGAGGTACGAACACTTTTAAAGGACATCCAAGAAAGCAATGTCATCGAGCCTTCAGCAAGTCCCAGGGCATCTTCCATTGTCCTGGTGAAGAAGAAAGACGGGTCAAGCAGATTTTGCGTTGACTATCGCCGGTTGAACGAGGTTACGAAGAAAGACAGTTACCATCTTCCTAGAATTGATGACATTCTGGACATTCTTTCTGGAAGCAAGTGGTTCTCGACACTTAATTTAAAGAGTGGATATTGGCAGGTAGAAATACATCCTGGCGACCGAGAAAAGACGGCATTTACTACAGGACAAGGACTTTGGCAGTTCAAGGGGATGCCGTTTGGGCTATATAATGCGCCGGCTACATTCAAACGTCTAATGGAGACTGTTTTAAAAGGTTTTTCATACGAAGCCTGTCTGATATACCTGGATGGCATCGTCATCGTCTGGAAGAGTTTCGAAGAACATTTGGAAAATCTTAGAAAGGTGCTTCAGAAACTGAAAGAAGCCAATCTAAAGTTCAGTCCCGCTAAATGCAAATTATTCAGACAGGAAGTGACTTACTTGGAACATGTCATTTGAAGGTGTGCGCACGGATCCTGAATTTCGCAGCAGTTAAATACTGGAGACGTCCCGAAAATGTCCACCAGCTGAGAAGCTTTCTAGGACTTTTGCGCCTACTATAGGAGATTCGTGAAGGATTTTTCTTCCATCGCAAGAACCATTCACAAGCTGACAGAGAACAAGCAAAAGTTCGTACGGACAAAAGAATGTGAAAATGCATTTAATAATCTGAAGAGGAAGCCTTAACATCTGCTCCAATCCTGACGTATCCTCTGCTCGACAGACCATTTATTCTCGACACGGAGGCGAGTATGAAAGTGTCGGCGCTGTTTTGTCCCAAGAAATAGAGGGACAAGAACGTGTAGTGGCTTACTGGAGCAAGTGCCTATCTAAACCGGAGAGAAATTACTGTGTCACCAGGAAAAAGTTACTCGCCATAGTCAAAGCCGTAAAACATTTCCGTCATTATCTATACGGCACAAAATTCCTGCTCCGCACAGATCATGCATCATTGGTCTGGCTTTTAAATTTCAAGAATCCTGTGGGTCAGATAGCCAGGTGGATACAGAGACTCCATGAATATGACATCACTATCCGTCATCGCAAAGGACAGTCGCACGGAAACGCTGACGCCTTGTCTAGAAGACCTTTCCCAGAAAACTGCAGATATTGTTCCAGGGTCGAAGCTAAATACCAACTGGTTAATCCAGTCGCACGGCAAATTACAACATCAACATCGGCTGATCGAGACCCATGGAGTGAGAAAGAAGTCTGGAAAGACCAGCTGGGAGACTGCGACATTAAACTCATAATTGATTGAAAGGAGTTCTCAAACAGGAAACCTACCTGGCAGGACATTTCAATCTATAGTCCTACAACAAAACAATATTGGGCGTTGTAGGACTCACTCCACATTCGAAACGGTGTCTTGCACCGGAATTTCGAATCGGATGATGGAAAGAATTTTCGATGGCAGGTGATTCTTCCAAGATCTCGGATACCGGACGTCTTTAAAGAATTACATTGCATCCCTACAGGAGGCCACTTCGGAATAATGAAGACCTTGAAGAGAGTTTGAGAGAGCTTCTATTGAAGTAATGCAAAGGATGAAAGCGGTGCCGATCTTGCAATGCCTGTGCAGGTTGGAAAGGACGGAAGAAACGCAGCCAAGGCAAGCTGCAACGTTACAATGTAGGAGCACCTTTTGAACGTATCGCTTTTGACATCTTAGGACCTCTACCACGAACTGCTGATGGCAACAAATATATCCTCGTTGTCATCGATTACTTCACCAAGTGGCATGAAGCGTATTCTGTTCCTGATCAAGAGGCTGTCACAGTAGCAGAGATGATGATACAGCACTGGATTTCCAGGTTCGAAGTTCCTCTTCAGTTACATTCCGATCAGGGAAGGAATTTTACCTCGGCTGTAGTCAAGAAACTCTGCAAGCTACTCGGCATTGACAAAACCCAAATGACGCCTTTACCTCCCCACTCGAACGGTATGGTAGAGAGGTTTAATCGAACTATTCTCAAAAACCTCTCATTAGTGGTTTCCAGAAACCAACAGGACTGGGACAAGAAGTTGCCACTCTTTTTACTGGCTTACCGCAGTGCTGTCCACGAGACTACCGGCTATTCCCCATCTCGGATGCTCTTCGGTCGTGACCTTCATCTGCCATGTGATCTTTTGTTTGGTCGCCCTCCGGATGCACCTTCATCGTCTGAGGAATACATTCAAGATCTCCAGGCCTGGTTTGAAGTGATGCACAACTTTACACGAGAGTGAGTCAACTTGGCGACAGAGAAGATGAAGACCCGCTACGACACGAGAGCTACTGGACATCGTTTCAATGAAGGAGACAAGGTGTGGTTATGGAATCCGACTCGTCGAAAAGGACTTTCTCAAACTACAGTCACCTTGGAATGGTCCTTACACAGTCCTAAACAGGCTGAATGACGTCGTGGTTCGGATCCGTAAGTCATCGAACTCTAAACCTAAAGTCGTTCATTTCGACAGGTTAGTTCATTACTATGGCCATAGTACGTAGTGTATATAATTGTAAATAGTATAAGACCATGGTCCTATTTGTATTTAGTATTTGATTTGTATTTGTTTAGTATTTGATAAGTATTTGTATTGGATAGTATTTGTACTTAATATTTGATAGTATTTGATAAGTATTTGTATTTGATAGTATTTGTACTTAATATTTGATAGTATTTGAATTGTATTTAGCGTTGGATAGAATTTAATTTGCTGAAAGTTACTTATTGCAATTATTGTTTATTTTGTTATTATAAAGTAATGTTTATTATAGCACTAATGCCTTAGTTGTAAGTTTGGCTTACTGTCCAAGGATTGTACTGCCCGGGACGTGCAGTCCTTGGGAAGGGGGCAATGTTACGAATTTCACATTTATTTGGCTATTTATTTAGAATTGTAATTAAAATTCCTTTTTATTTCCCCGTGCAACTCAGACGATTTTTGAAGAGAAAGCTACGTCAAAAAAAAAATAAAATAAAAATAAAAGAGCGCAATTAAAGCTTAATAAATAAATATCTTATAATTACTGTTGCCATCCAGAAAAATCTAGAAAAATCGTGATTGTTCTACTGATAATTAAAAAGCTTATAAAAGCCGAATTGAAACTCCTCATCTCAGTTGTTGTTGCAGTTGTTGTTGTAGTTGTAGCTGTAAAAAGCAAACTGCTGTTTGTTTACTGTAGCGATTTCGCTGTGCGATAGAATTATTTTATCTGTTTAGAACTGAGTTTTTGCTAAACGTTTGAGATATTGTGATATTGTACGAATATCTCTGAAGAAATACTTTAGCATTTTGATTTATTTCTTGTGGAAAGAATAAATTTTGTTAACTTTTCAACGACTTGTGCATTCAATATAAACGAACCCGTACGCACGTAATATTACAATACGAATAATTGCTCATAAATGACTTAAAGACAACAATTAGACTAAAAATGTGAACAAACATTTTGAAAAAATAATTCATTTGATTTATGTTTTATTATTTTTGGATTGTTATTATTTTTAATTTTACAAATATAAACAAGTTTTTAGACACAAAATCAAGATTTTAATTGCACAAAAGTTCGATTTAATTAATGTGATATCTGCGCTTCTGTCTTGATTCATTTTTTAAAAATATTTGGCATAAAATTGCGGTACTTAATTCTTAAATGACTTGGTTCACAAATATTCAGCTCATTTCTTGTTTTCGGTAGTAAATTATTGACTTGATTAAAGCTTGCTTCTATTAGGAAAGAAGAAGGAAAATTCAACAATGTCGTTTGGTAAAAATTGTTATTTTGGGATAGTTCTAGTGCATGACTTTTAAATTCCAAAACTTAGTGTATATATATATATATGTTTTGAATAAAACTTGTGTTTGAGCATCCTTCTTCAATGTAATCAACTTTTCTTGAATCATAATATCATAACTTGCATCATAATATCGAAATCCTATATACACATGCCGGCATGTTCAAATTTTCAGTGTCTTAAAAGCGAAAATTAAAATCTTCTTTTAAATTTGGCAAGTTGACAGTATATAACAATATACCTTCTGAGGAAGTTTTGCGTTCTTCGCATTTGTATTTTTTAATCTAAGATAATTAGTTGAAGAATTATTTGCAGTTAAGTTTACTTTTTATTACAAATGGCGAAGGTATTTCAAGCATCGAAGGTCAACTTTTCGATCTCTTTTACGAGCTTTTATCTAATTCATTCATGGTATTTCAATGCGGGTAGAATTTTGTCATCGACATTTGACCTACTTCCCACTAAGCTATCAAACTCAAATTTTGTGCACGCAATGTTTTGTCGATGACTACACAATATGGCTGAGCAATTTTTTCAAAATTCGATTTAGATTTTTTTTTTAATTTTAAGCTTCGAAGCTGCAAATTTGACAGGATAAATGAAATCCGTTTTGTTATTTGCAGCCAGCAACACTATTGCTAATCTGGTTTGTTGCCTAATGTCAGTTTTTAAGTTTTCTTTACAACGCAACGCAATTTGTTTTGCTTGACATGACTAGTCGAATGAAATTATACTTTAAAGGCGTTTTGTTAGGTTTAACAAAAACCACCTTACAGAACTGTACTGACTCCATTAAGAACCCTTGGTGTAGATACTATAAGGAAAACACAAACAGTAATAATATGCTAAAATATATCATTAGTTAACTTTCTTTTGTTAAAGAAATTTCTTACTCACGTTATGAGGAGTCGCTTCGTTTTGATAGGTATCTATGAATATTCCTAATCCATCAAAGTGATCCATGTATCCAAAAACTGGACCTGAAATATGATTTTTAATCATTACATGCCATTAAATAATTTTTGTAAGTTACAATTCTGTGGCAGAGAGAGCTTTGTTAGTCAAAGAATTTTATGTTATACGTAGGTCACTAGGAAGTTTTTAATACAAAGGAAAACAATATTCCTGTAAATAATATAGTAAATTTGAACACTTTTATATCTGCAGACGATAATTTGTGGCAAAATTGCAATTTTTTTATTGCAGAATAAATTTTAAAATGAGGGAATATAGAGCTGACATGGCAGCATTATCGCGATATGATTTTCTGTGATTTTAAAATAGGGATTTTTCAAAAGAAGTACCTTCAAGGTCTACAACTAGCTCATGGAAATGAAGCTCCATCTCATGCCACTGTATTCAGATTTCAGACAAAATTTCGTATAGGTGAAATTTCCTTCTGGATGGAAAAACACAAGAAGACCTTTGTTAATTGTACTCTCAGAAAATTGTTCGACATACTAGAATTGTTAATAATAATCGCTGTGCCTACAGAATAATGCAGGACAGGATAGGAATAAGCACTAGGACACTAGGATTTTAACATATGGTGATACAGGTACTGTTCCGTGTTTCTAGTGATACAGTGAGGAAACCTAAGGAAGCTACACATACATACCTACATAAAATTATTCTTGAAGAATTATATATAAAAAAATCAGTTTTTCATTGCATCTCCTATACATTAACGTAGCATCAAAACGAGAAGCAAGTCAGAATCAGTAAAGAAACCCTAAAAATACTTAAGGATGGTAGATACTGCCTTATTTCTAAAATCATAACTGGTGATGAAACGTACATGCCTTTTTACACTTTCTAATACGTCAAGAAAGTAAAGTACGAGTCTTTGAAGATGACCCCAAATCGACAATGGAGGGGGGGGAGACAACGAACAATGAAAAAAGCAATGTATGTCGTTTTCTTTAGATGTGCATTACCGGCCAAAGTTAGAGGGACAGAAAATAGTTACAGCTGACTAGTTCACCATCAAGTGCCTTCCAGAAATTTTTTAAGAAAGAAAAATTACCAGACTCATACTTCACTATGATGATGCATTTCTTCATTCAACAAGATTCACAGCTGAATCTCTTGGACAAAAACCCAATTAAAGTGATAAAACAGCCACCCTATTCTCCTGATCTTGCTGTAGTGATTTTTGGCTACTTTTTAGTGTAAAATAAAATTTACGTAGCTGTTATTTTCATTCCGAAGACGAGGCTGATGAGGCTATAAAAGCTTATTTTTCATCGATTTCAAGAAATGGATGGCTTGAAGCATTTAGTCTGTCTAAAATTCGCCTATAAATGTTGGAATAAACTGCTTTGAACTCACGTAAGATTTGACAACTTGTATTATTTAGCTGTACATAAAAATTTCAGAGTGAATCTCGTACAAATTCAAAGTAAACTCCGTATGCAATCCTTTTATTTCATAGCGAAGAGTGCCAAATTACAAGCGTTGAGTTTATACATACTAATGTGGATATGCCTGAACCACGGATTATAATGAGTCATTATACTCCGTCATCCACGAAGTCATTATACTCCGTGGCCTGAACGAATGAAAGTGATCGTAGCGCTTCCTAAAGGAAATTAAGTAAGTTACCAAATCCAACTCTGCTGTGAAGCATGAAGTCAGAACGAATCAGAAGAAAATGATCATTGCGAGATTGTTCATCATTGTCTAAATATTGTGAATCGGCATGCAAAATAACACGAACGTACAACAACAAAATACGTCATTGATTATAATATATTACAAAATGCATTGTTTTGATATAAACAAGATTACAAATGAATTTCTGTCACGTTAAAGATATTCCTGCCATATACTGTGTTGTAATGCTTGTCCAGAATTTGTTATAGAATCCAGAATATGTTAATCCATGAGTCTCGCACATCGCCTTTGTTCAAAGACCTGGAACAACAAAGGCATATCTCAAGGGAAAATAAAATAGTCTTTGTAGTGACTCTCTAAGTTTTTCTCTTTGTAACTTAACTCTTTGTAGTAACTCGTCTTAAGTAGTCTTTGTTGTAACTTTGTAGTAAAATAAAATAGTCTTAAACTTTGTAGAGTTTTGCTTCTGTAGAAGCTTGAGGCAACGTCATTTAGATCTTACTAGACTGACAAGTGAGTTAAATTTAACAGAAACCCTCACTTGTGCTACAAAACAAAACTCCGCTACTTGCGGGTATTCAAAATAGCATAAGTGAAACTTAGATTTAACGTAGTTGGACACGAATGGTCTACTTAAGGTCTACCTAAGGTGGCTCAGTTATTTAACGGCGCGTATTTAACGCGATTTAGCGAAATGGCTAATCCAGAATGAACTTTAGAAGTGCTGGCAATAGGACGTAACTGTGAGCGAGGCTGTCAGAAGCTCTCACTCTAAAACATTCAAACTGTCGACTTAAATACTAAAAAATTAATTTCCATTCAGGTGAAAGAAGTTATAATAAAAGTTCACATCATAATAACTGGTTAATTACGTAAACCTCACAGATTTCCTCTTTATCTAGGCCTGTTAAATCAAAGATTTTAAACATCGTTGCTATAAAATGCAGCACTTGTAGCGAGGGGATGCACAAATTCCCTGAAGGTTCTAAGAGAATGCTAATCACACGATCAGTACCATGAAATGATAAAATTTCATGGCAAGTGAGATCGTAATGACAGAGATGCTCCTATGCGGTATGCCCAGAATTTATCAATTCCGCACAAAGTTGATAAAATCATTTCCAGTAGCTGGTAGAACTTTATGCATTTTAATAAGTTCTCCCTGCTCAGGTTTGAAATGGCAACATTCCAGCATGGAATGTATCTTTGCCATTTCAAACCTGAGTATGGAGACGATGGGATAGGCATATATTGAAAGGATAGGCACATATAGAAAAATTTGAATAAGCATAGTTGTCATCATACATGACGAAAATGTTATCAGATATGGTATAAATTTGTCTACAGCCATGTTTGTGTTAAAGCAATGAATTCTATAGTTTATTTACGTTCAATTATGTGTAATCTGTGATTAATGTGTGTTAGTGCATATCTTGAAGGTGAATCAGAATAATCAGATAATTCTATACAAAATAGCAATCATCTTTCCTCTCGCTTCATTGCGGAGTTAGGTTTGATAATTTCTCTAAGTTTCCGCTACAGAACATTCTAGTTACTTTCATTCTATCGAATATGTCCATTGTACCGAACGCAGACCTCACATGTACAGTCTAAAAAAACAGAAACAAGCTTACGTTTAGACTTTCTTTTGGATTCTGTGCAAAGTTTTTCTCTTTGTTTACCGGATATTCTCATTTATTACCATATACCAGTATGGTGTTATTACTACGATCCTTTCAAGCTTCAGAAATAAGGCAAAATAATATTTTAGTATGTTAGGTTAAGTAATGTTGTTTGTTTCGAATAGGGGTTAATTATGAACTGTTTACCAGCTAAAAGCCAAAATCATGAAAATTATTACTAAGTGCATTATTAACTCAAATTAATTTTAGCTTGAACGAGAATCATTTTTCCGTTGCTACATTGACTGAGATATCTACTTGAAATAAGAATGACTGTAATACGCCTCAATTTGGTAATTTTTTTCTTGCGGTTTGTTACAAGAGAATTATCTCTGAACTTTTTTAAATATAAATAAATAACATTAGCAATTTTATACAAATTGTTAAAATTATAAAAGAGGACTATTATTCCACTTTGAATGTAATAAAGGTGATCGATGATGAAAGTATGATTAGATATACCACAGTTATACCAAGAAATAAATGGCATCATAAATTGAGATAAATAACGACGACGAGAAAAGATAATTAAATATTTTCGTTTAAAAAAAACAGACTTAAAAAAAACACTTTCTTTTTCTTTGACAAATAATTGTTTCCGGGTACAATCAAAATTCTTACCTAAATGTAGTGGCTCCTTGGCATACCAAAGTGCCATGCCTTCTCCATTTAAATAGACACCCTTACCATGTATGTGGAACTGTACTTGAAATTCCCAGTCAGAATTCAATACAGGCTGAAAGGAAGGAAAAAAAAAGAATTAAAGTAGTTTATCGAAGAAACAGAGCCAATTTTTGCGGAAAATGTAACAAGTACTCCTTTAAAAACCTTTTCTCATTAACATCGGAGCATCTTATAAATTGGTGCTTCAGAACTGCAGTGAATTGACCATATTTTTAATTGATACTGATCCAGCAGGCTTTCAACAGTTTTAAATTTCAGTATTTACAAACTGGTATGTGCACAGTTCTATATATCTATGTACATTGTAAGATCTACTGTCTTGGCTAACATAAATTGCTACTGGATTACTTGAAAGCCTGTTAGCGACTTATCCCTAAGACTAGAACATGAATACAACAGAGAAAGTATATAAAAAACCCTTTTTTATTGAACTCAATTATTTACAGATGGCACAGTCTCTGTGCTTACAAATCCACCATCCACTTTTGGAGATAAAACTAAAGATAATGGTGATATAATGTATTTCTCCCGCCTTATTAGCATGCCTTCGTGGTGTAATGGTCAGTACACTCGGCGCGTATTCGAGAGGTCCAAGGTTCGAGTCCCGGGGAGGGCATTACTCATGATCAAAATTTAGTTTCGAAATAAGCCTCTACAGTGAACTAAACTAAATTTAAAGATAAGCTAGTAGTTCAAGAATGTAAAAATTAATTTAACCTAGAAGACTGACTGAGAAACCTACACCGGCGTGATATTAGACTTCGGCGGCAAGAATGCGAAGCCGAGATTCAGACTTCAAACAGTTGGTAGAAGCAACAACGTTCGTACTCAATAGCGAAATACGCTCGGACTAACCTTTTCGCTTCACCGTAATTCATTTACATCCTGGCTAGAAACAGGAAGTGACAGAAGAGGCTAACAAATTAAAATAATAATTAGTAAAAATAATAAAACCCTCACAACATAATTTTGTATTCTGCAGAAATTATCTCATTTTTTTTTACTAAATGTAATCAAACATCAGATGCAATAAAATGTCATGTTATATTAATATTACACGATATCCAGTGAAGCGCAATACGACTTTTAAGAATGCCAGTTTCAAAGAATGCGAAGTCTTTTAAGTAATTTTAAATTAGGATAAATGTAAACAATTTTATACTTTTAAATGTTTTGCTCACTTGTGTTCGATTACACTGCAAACTCAAACTTGTTTTCATCTGTTCTTTTAATTGTCATTCTTTCTGTACATTATCTGTGGTTACTTAAGTAATTGTGTTAATCCTGGTCTTTGAAGTTCAAATTCAATATTATTTGGGGATTGTCGAAATGTTTACTGTGTCATTTTCGTTTCGTTTGCGCAATTCAAATACTTTTAGTCAAATAACACTTAGCATAAGCCATTCATTCTTATATAATGTATTTTCATATTTAAAGAAATTTAATGTGCTCAATATTATGCATGAATTATTATGCTCAATATTAGCAATTTGGAAATGCTGAAGTGTTTGAACTGGTAATAAGTCGAGGGCATAGGCTATTTATTTTTTAACAAATTAAATAAGTCGATATCCATTAAGAGGCAATGTATGATACTTGCACTGCGTTGCAGCATTTCCATGCGTTTCCAGGCAAATGAAAATCTCGGAGTAAACATTAGAGAAAACACAGCGTTGAATTCTGCCATTTAAAACAATCGGCAAGATTCGCATATTCTTGTGAAGGATTTTGCCACTGGTGATGGGAAAACTCAAAGCGATTTTGTTTGACGTCCTTAACTTGGATGGAGATGAATCTTGAGTTGATGAATGTTCCTGAGATATTATATTATTGTTCCTTAATTCTGTACTACAGCTATATCACTTTTTGTATTTTTACGTAGTTTCCTGTACGTAATGCTATATATAGTACTTTAATACTGCAATTAATCTAATATGTTAGCTATAGCGGCTAAATTATACCAATCTGTTGCATCTCATCATTGTCCTCCATGTGCTTACTTATTCTTCTTCGTAATGGATATTGGAGCATGGTCATTTCATTAATCTTTCTAATTCACTAGTACTGATCTCTTACTGCTACTGTAATTGCTGAGTGCCTTGTATATAGAACACAAACGTTTTCTTGAATTCTCATTCTGTGTTAAATTATGTAAAACTAGATAGAATTGATAGATTCCGCTTATAGAACTGCCTACCATACCTTGTATTTTTATGTATATTTACTTGGAATTAGAATAGCTATCACGTGATTCAGCAGACACTTTGATCCATATAAAAAGTGACAGCTATGACATCGCTCATTATACATTTTTACATCTTTGTGGAAGGCTGCCCAAGAAGTTAACAGAATGTCTCGTTTCGTCACTGCTCTTGAATATCAAGAACTGCTGTTCAGTTTTGCTCTGTCTCAACTTCATCTGCGAAGGTGCTTCGAATCACCGTATGAAAGAGGAAGCGTTGTATCAAAATTAACTGCCGATATATATCTAGTGCTGAGAAACAGTTAGTCTGAGCTAAGTAATTAGTCGTCACTTCCCATGGCACAGATATGTCTTGCGCCTGGTTTGAAATCTTGCAATTATTAGTGAGTTGGATACTCGTGAAAATTCAATATATACGCTTTTCAAGAGTGATGCAAATATTACGTATATAAATAAAATTCAAAATTAATTTTTGGGACTTACATAAGGTGAATAATATTTTTGCTTTTATTGAGAAGGAAATAAATTGGGTTATTCGAATCAAACATTTTGAATCTATATCAGATGTGTTTGTTATAGCAAAGAATACCCCCATTTTCTTGCTGTTGTGTCTCTAAAATTTCATCTACAAGGCTTGTTAATGATTTAGATTGAATACGCTATAAAATTCAACAACTTATTAAAAATAGAGGTCTTCGCTATTTTGCTTTGAATGATCATGATTTCTGGCTTAAATGATTGAAAACACGACTGGACTACACATGCTCTAATCGGCCTTCATGTGCGAAAGTGACAATAGAGTGAGTGACTAAAGTTTCACTTACAAAATTATTCCAAATAGCTCCTTGTTTATCAGGTTCATCTGTGGTCAAACGGATGAATGTTTGCCCAAGCTGTGCGCTTCCTGTCAAGTCCCAGTAAACTAGATTTTCAGCACCTGCTGGAAATAAGAGGTTTAAAATTTCCAATAATTTCAGTAATATACTCTCGATATTAATAGCAGTGGGAGATCATTATAGATTCTAAATTTTATGAAAGAACTAATTAGTATACTATATTAAAGAATTTTCTACTTTTCTTTATAAAAATAGAGATTTCTTTATAAAGTTGCCTTAAGAGGATTGATATAATACTTTCGACGATTAGGATACGGGAAAATTTTAAAAACAGCTTCATTCATAGAGAACTTTTGCGTCATTCCATGTGAGATACCTACTCACTGTCAGCATTTAGTATGCTTTCATAACGCACGTTCGTAGAAATTCAATACAGATAAAAATAAAGCGAGATTTTATAACTCACTTTCGTAGAAATTCAGTAAAAGATAGTTATGTTTCAAATTTAATCAGAAAACTTAGCCATATAAAAGAAATGTGTTGCCACTCGTAGCAGTTTTGTCTTTCGAATTAAATAAACAAACTCAAAGATTTAAAAGAAATGTGTTGCCACTGTTCGAATTAAAATGTTCGTATCTTCCACCGAGCAATGTTTTGTCGTTCAGCAAAGCATTAGATATTTAATTTTTCTTTCAATTTATTCTGCTATTAATTAACAAAATAAGTGATTTAAAATCAATAAACACAGATTCATTTCAATTGTTACTGATTACTAAAGAGGCCAAGGAAATTACAGTAGTTGGATAGATTATAATCATAAATATGCATTAAAATCACGTATTATATATAAAGAAGAGGGACATTTTCTTGTTTCTTTGCGTGTTATTTCACACAGATCTACAATTTTATTCCGATCTTGATGAAAGTTTGCTCACTTGACCTTCAGAACGAGAGGAAGATGGATAAGGATAGACGGGAAAATGGTTTCAAACGTCTCAAATGCCGGAAGGCATTTATAGGAAGAGAAACATTGATCATGCATGAAACATGAAAAATATTGGTATGAACATGGAAAACCTGGACCACAAACTTGACATCTGTCTCGTCACGAAGGGATTTCATTCAGAACACCTCTAAAGTGAACAAAATTTCAAAATGTTCTGCTCAAAACAATTTTAGTTTCAGTTGAGTAACCATAATGCTATTCATAAAATTCAGAGTGTATCGTTCATTTTGGGGCACCCTATCTTTCTTGACAAAACACTAGATTCCGTTTGTAAACTTAAATGCATAAAATTAAAAAGTGGAAACTTTGATTCCCGCAGGTTCATTTTTAAGACAGCATCAGATCGCTACATATGAATAACTGCCTCTTTATTAGAAAGTGCTTACTATGATAGTACAACAAGAAAAGCTCTGAATGTGAGAAGTTTATAGTTTTATGAACAGAGCAAAGTTTAGAATACGGAAGGGAGAATTTCAAAGTAAAGGTTGTAAGATCTCGCTGCCCCAACTTGTCAGAAACTGGGGTAGTGACTGCTACTATGTGTGAATTTACATAGAAACGTAAGAAGGGGTTGAAGCCCTTTTTATTTTACCTTTAAAATGACAAATGCGTCTACTTGACGCTCACAAATTGCGCCAACCTGGCGGTTTAACTGAAATAAAACGTAAAACTGAAAGCAATGACTAGATGAACAAATATCAAAACACTACCGACGAGGCTCTGAGATCCTAAACAAACCGCGTTTTTAATTACCGCTGAGATTCAGCAAAATTAAACAGTTGAAAGCTAGCATTTCTGCAAAGCTAGACACACAAGCCGACACGCACTGATCTAAATTCTACCGAGCAACCTCACTAGCGTAACTTTAAAGCAAGACTCTCACACTCTGGTTTCCTTTCCTATTTTAATTCAACTAGCTTCCGCTAAATTTGAATAAACTGCGCATGCTACTACAATTTACATACTCTGGCACGGGCATTTCTAGGGGGAAAATGAAAGCTAAACAGGAAAGATAACTTAAAATAAATGTTAGTTAAAATAAATATAAACACTACAAGGTAATTCACCTTTCTGTGAAAATGGGTCTAATTATTTTTGCTATGTCATTTAATGAGCTCATTTATTAATTTACTTATTTATTTCGACAGTGCAAGGATATCTGATTCACCAACTAGTCTACAGCTAGAGCCATGGCCAGCAGTGCCCTGATATCAGCTTTCTAGAACGGTGGGCCGCGGGATGCGTGCATATGTCCTCGACAAATAGTCAGCTTGTAGCAAGACTCCCGGTGTTTAGTCTTCAAGCGAACTTGGTACTCATTTTATCGACCCACTCAAGGCATGAAAGGGTGAGTCAACCTTACCCAGCCAACCTTGCCTGTGGTGTAGCTGCGAATCTCGTTAGCCACTGCGCCACCGGGCCTTAAATATTTATCTACTGACAGTCAAAATCGACAGAGTTGAAATGGTCAGTGAGACGATATTTGCAAATTCATTTCAGTTATTATTGATTATTAAACAACTCAGCAGAATTAGAGTAGTTGGATTGATTATAATCATAAATATACTATATTAAAATCATACGAAGAAGAGTGTCCGTTATTTTGTTTGTTTTTGTTTTGTTTTGTTTGTGAATTTAATGCACACACAGATATACAGTTTTATTCCGATCTTGATGAAATTTTGCATACTATACCTTAAACAAGAGGAAGGTCACTGTCTGCTTAAGGTTTTTAAAAACTTCCCCATGGATTGCTACGTTCACGATGTTTATATTAGAGCGTTGAGCTCACCTTTAGATGGTGCCACGTTTATTTACTCTTTGGAACAATGTAAAACTTTCAGAGCAGTGCAGAACGATAAAAACAGAATTTAAGCGCGAGTTCTATCAGTTTTTCACAAATATTTTGAAAATTGTGAAGAAGTCGGACAAAGTAGATGGTGATTTTTCGCAAACTCATTTCCGAAACAGACATACCTGATAACGAAACAAGTATCGAGCTTGCTAAAATTTAACCAAAATAAGCTGCCTTAGATTTCGAAAAACTACCAACATCCCTCTCGATGAAGCCTCTTCACTCTGTATGAAGGCCAGGTAACGTCGGATACTTCAGCTACTCTGTTATATCAACTAACTGCATGTATTCCGAATTAGCACACACTAAGGGATAAGAAACTATTATTTAAAGAAATGTTAAATCGTTTCTGTGGATCACTTATCTGTTATTTTATACAATTTATTCAAAAATTGCAAAATGAAAGGGGCAATATAGCATTTTTTGTTTCAACTAGGAATAGAACTAAAACCTTTTTGAGATCAAATGATTCTGTGCCAAGGTATATAATATAAGTCATTAGCAACATCTTTAATAATAACGCTCATAATCACTGACAACATGTGTTATAAACTAAATGCATTTCAAAATTTATCAAATAGATTTAAGGTTTAGATTTTTAAAAAGCACGTTTATTGTTTTTAAATCATTTAATTGTTAAGCAGTAATAATTTTAAAACTAAATTACATCTTATGGCTTCCTCAATGATAACAATTGCCAAATCGTGGCCATGGTAGCATAACATAGGTGCTCAAATAATCTGAAGTAATAATTTGCTCAAATAATTCAACTTCGTAGACAGCGCATAAACCGCAATAGAATAAATGCACTCTTTAAAATCCACTATATTTGTTTACCATAGCGACACTCTGTCGCTAGGTTCACTTAACAGCGTTACATCTCATTCATTTTATACCTTAGAATGCACAAAAATTATGTATATCATCTGAAGAATTATCTAATCGTTGCCACATGGTCTATTCAAATACTATGATAAATCTGAAACGACGTATAAAAAAAAATTTAAACAAACAAACAAAAACAAAAAAAAAACAGTTTTTCACAGACGATCCAGTATTTGTTATTCAATTAATTCAGTTCTCACTTCGCGATAAGGCAAAAATACATAAAAGCTCAAAATATCTATATTAAAAATTATGAAGTAAATCTTAAAGACTTAACTTGTATTTCTTCGAACAAATTCCAGAATGGGTTAAGCATGATTTAATTTGCAATAAGAAAAGAAGTTACCTCTGTTGTTGCGAAGCTTAATTTCTCTAGATTGGCAACAAATCCACTATTCTGCAAAGTTTCAAATGCAAATAAATATGGCTGCTTTCGTAACCATAATTAGGCTTAGCCACACTTAAACACCTTTTAAATTGTTGATAGTTCTACAAATATTGCATGCAGATTTACTGAAGGTATAAAAACCTTAACCGGAAAATAAGAACAACAATTTTAAAGCAAAAAATGCACAATTTAACAACATATAAAAATTAAAAATCTGAGCTCACTGAGCCGAGTAACTGAGTGGGTATATATATATATATTGCATTTGCATTTGCAAATATATTTTGGTGCATGCGATTGCAACCAAACAGGGAGGTGCACATCTACATGTTATAGCAGTCCTATATACAAAATTTCAAAGTTCTGAGGCTTCTCGTTTTTGAGTTATGCGAGATGCATACGTCGGTATGTACGTACACGTACAGACGCCACGAAAAAATCTCTTCAGAATCCATTTTAAATCAGTTTTATAATTTTTTGGGAGAAAAAGAGTCTTTTATTCTATCTTTACCATGGAGGTAGGAAGTAAGAAGAAGAGGTCCTAACCGGTTTCCCCCATACACTGCTTTGATGCACTGGCGATCCCTTCGTGGTGACCAAAATATTGGGTGATTTACCATTAAGATCAATGATTTTTGACACGATCGGATGTAAATATTTTGTAATTACGTCTTAAATATGCATATAAATGTATATATTTGCTTTTTCTATACTATTTCAAAGTCCTAAGCATATGAAAAGAATACTTTTTAAACAACATTTCCTTCTGAACGGAATTAAATGCTATACTTTTCACAGGACACTTTGCTCAGAACGGTTTAATTTGCATGAAATATTTTCCCAAGTTTTCGTTAATTACATTAGAAAAAAATTTTTAAGGTAATTCGATTTTAATTGGTTAAGGATTACAAAAATTAAGATTAAAGTTTATTGTATTATTAATATTAAAATTATGCATTATTTCTTTTCTATTTATAGAGCTTCTTCTTAAAATACTTTCTCAAATATGACACGATTTTTTTAGCTTCTGAGGCATGTTTTAAATGGAAAAATCTAAGGCAGTTTATAATTAATGCTCTATTCGGTCCATTTCAAATTAGCGCACCTTTTATTTTAATAGTAAAATACGTTAAACAGTACTCAACTTTCTCTGACTATTTCTTAAAGGGAATAAAAAAAGGATTTTCTTAAGACCTTATTTAAAACTTGTAACTGAGTTATTATGAAATGTAAGAGAATAATTCTTTTAATTATACTTATCAGATTTTTTTACCCTTAATTTCAACAATGCATGTTCCAAAACTCTTCTTTATTACTTTTTTAAATATATATCTCATAGAATTTGCTTTACAATACCTTTTAGCAGATTGCTTTCCAGTGCAAACATTCCTTGCTTAAATAATTTTATAACGTATTTGTCAACAGGATTTCAATTAATGTTTACAATTCAATGTTAAGGTTATTATATATTTAGATAATATTTACTATCATTATAAATGTAAATACATTTAATAATTAGATTTCCTCACAGTAACTTTCACAGGTGTTTATGAATGAATAAATCCTTCATTTCGAATACATTTATAAATAATTTAATAAATATTTACGTCTTTTGTTAAAGGCAAATGCATGCTTTTTGCAAGCATATGTATAAATACCCATCCATATTTCATATTTTTCACTTTCAGCATGTACAAATCTTTAATTTCGAGTTTTACATAAGAAATATGTATATGTATATATATATATATGTATATAAATTTGAATGAAAATTACATTGCGTTATTTTTAATACCCAATCAAATACCTTTGATGTGGTATAGTATATCTTCGAAAGAAATAATCTTTCGAAGAAAAATTATTTCACTTTTTCTTCGAAATTCCTCCGCGATGGCATCTCTCCCTTTAGGCAGATGTCCTTGCATCTGCATGTCTTACTCTATTTAATAAAAAATTTACCTGACCTATGTGGCCTAATTACAAATATTTTAACATGCATAATTTTATATTTACATTTAGCCACTAAGTTTCAAATTTTGACTTAGAACACGTTTTAGGATACATTCATTATCAAATTCAAATCTTCTAGTAAATATATTTTGGCAGAGCACTCAATACCTTTGCTGTTCCTGGTTCTCAATTTCTCAGAGAAGTCTTTAATCCAGGAGAGAGTTAATTGAGAATCGAAAATTTCGCCACTTTTTAATTACGATACTGAGAGCAAATATTATAATATGCTGCAGTTAGCCATTCCTTGTCTATGAATGAAACCTGCGTACGTAAGAAGCGAGCATGAACCTCGAATTTCCGAGAAAAGAAGACTTGCGTGGGAAAAATTTAACAATCTGGAAACAGTAAGAGGACCATTCACGATCGGACTTCCTTTGGCAGCATACACAAATATTTTCACCTCCGTCGATTACCTCATTTTCAAATTCTTAATAAGCTGTCTTACTGATGTGGCACGTTCACATGGTCACATTATCTTGACCGCATATGGTACTTTCGCCGAATTCGCAAATGTATCCGTTTTCTGTTGCACACATTTGTGTAAATCTGCATATAATTTTACACAAATGTGTGGTTACAAATCAAGAAAGAGTTAACTTATTGGCATGTCTATGTGTATATTTATTAATTTTGAAGAGGATTGCAGCATTTAATGGCAATTTTATTTTTTAATTAACCCAAATAAGTAATTAAACCAAATAAGTAAAAAGTGTAAACCCAAAGTGATTATTTTTCAGCTATAAAGCAACTATAAAGCCTCTCCTCTAATAACTTTAAAAAAGTACATGTTAGAAGAATATGTGGATGATAAAAAAATTTATTTTATTTAAAACATTTTGGCGTTCGGAACCTAAAATAAACGTAGCGAATGATCTATCAAGGATATCGAAAGACGTATACAATTTTAAAGGTACCGTAAGGTATTTTTCCATCTTTAAGCATAACATTTTTGCTAAAATCTATATTTTTGTAGTTCAACAGCTTAGAATTTTATAAAACAAATTCATGATAAAAATTGCTGTTGTTAATTATCGAAAAATAACCAAGATGATATAATAAAGTTATATTACCATCAATAATAAAAGATGTGATTTTTGCGTACATGTCACTAAACTATACAAATTGCCATTATCCGTCGCACAGTGAATGTTACTTTTATGCAGAAGTCTCCCGTTTTTCGATTTGTATGGAACTGTCGTGTATCGAAATACTATCAAAGCGCTCTCAAGGGAGCTTCTGAATGTAAACAAAAAAACATCCCATCTGGGGACCGAAGCTTCAGAGCAGTGCTTCACTTGTAGGGAGGTTTGGCCTCTCCTTCTTTTCTTACCTCCATGGTCTTTACGTACAGATGTCACTCAAAAACGTCGTTAAATTGCATTCGATAGCTGTCAAAATGGATATTTTCGTTGAAATATGATACCCGAAATTTTTCGCGATTACAATACTTCCTTTTTACTTCGTACAAGGAAGTAAAAACCAAAACCCTAAATAAACCGGGAAAAGTGGCAATAAACTTGGGAGATCAGTTTGTAATCAACTAACACCGCCACGCAGATATCAGCGAATCGAGATTCGATGCGGTGTTTATTGACATAAAACAGGTGCACGACACGATTCTTCACATACGTATAAGGTAGACTTCTAATTAAATACGTAACCCAATTTTTTCTTTCTTTCATTTTTTATTATTATTATTATTATTATTTTTAACTTTAAAATTTTCAGCATGGCATGATGCGTTTTTTTGTAACTGTGCTGCATATAGCATCTTCATCGCAATTACAATATTTCCTTATTTGTATAAGGTGACTGATGTTTTTACTTCCTTGTACGAAATAGAAAGGAAGTATTCTAATAGCGAAAAATTTCGGGTATCATTTCGGGTATAAAAATTTCCCTTTTGCAAGCAATACAGTTTGTCGCTGATAGTTGGCGAGCTATAAAAGCCACTACAATACAGAACTGTTTTACTAATTGTGGCTTTAAACCCCTAGAAATTTCCGAAAATTTAAGCAACGAAGAAAATGAGGATATGTTGCAAGTTCCTATTTATATTAACTATGAAGACATTTCAACAATAGATAACAATTTACCATGCTACGATGATAATGAAAACTGTGAGGATTCAATCGTAGAAGGTATTAAATCAAAACATGGAAAATGAGACGAAGACGACGATGATGATGATGAGTCGCCTGTGCCTGTGACTAACCAGGAAGTAAAAAATGTATTGCCACGTTACAGCGTTATTTTATGCAGGAAGGAAATGGAGGGAGCCCTGCATCCGCACTGAATATCTGTGCTGATTTTGTAGAAAAGAAATGCTACAAAAACAAAAAACAGACTACGCTTGACTCATTCTTGTAATTTTAATTTAGAATTTTAGATTCATATTAATTTTAGATAAATATTAATACATAATTTTCCCATTTGTAATTTACATTTATTAAAATTATTGAAAAAAAATATGTATTGTTTAATTTATTACCGGTTATTGGCCTTAGTTTCCAAAACCAAATAAATTTATTTAAAAAACTGTGAAATTGGCTTAATTGGGACATCCGCTTAATTGGGACAAAATGCCCGGTCCCGAAGTGTCCCAATTAAGCGGAATCGACTGTACTTGTATTTTGAGTTTTTATATATTTTTGCCTTGTCACGAAGTGAGAACTGAATTAATTGAACGACAAATACTGAATAATCTGTGAAAAACTTTCTTTCTTTCTTTCTTTCTTTTTTTTTTTTTTTTTTTTTTTTTTTTTTTTATTCTTTTATACATCGTTTTAGATTTATCATAGTATTTGAATAGAACATTTGACAACGATTAGATAATTCTTCAGATGATACACATAATTTTTGTGCATTCTGAGTTATGAAATGAATGAGGTGTAACGCTGTCAAGTGAACCTAGCGCCAAAGTATCGCTATGGTAAACAAATATAGTGAATTTTAAAGAGTGCATTTATTCTATTGTGGTTTATGCGTTATCGACAAAGTAGATTAAATTCAATCCAATAAGTTTAAATGAAATGCAATAAAAAGTGTATATAACTTAATATTCCGTACAGGGAAGTCAGATTTTTTTCTTAAATATAATGTGCACGTTCTTGCCTTAATTATAAGACATACATTTTTATATTTTTTAGCCCTGAGGACTACATTTGAGAATAGCTCGGCTATTACGGCGGATTGTTTATTAAGTAAGATTTTTAAGTGATGGGTCAAAGTGATGTTTAAGTGATGCAAGCGACGACTATCTGAGGAAAGGATATTTTCGGAAAGGATTTTCTAAAGTAAACTGGCTCATATTCATGCAATACACAAGAGAACACAAATACCTCATGCAGCAAGCTTATTTAATGGTAACTGCATCCAGAACGAACTATTAGTGTCTAAAATGTTTATACACTCGACCATACTCCTATGTAAGAGATTTGGCTCTGACAAATGTGAATCACAGCCAAATCTATTATTCTATATAATTTGCAATATATCAGATAGCTGGTAACAGAAAACTTAGCAGCTTTGGCATCTTTAAATTCACTGACTATTTTGGATGCTAGATAATGACTTAATAAATGCTTTTTGCGAATAAATTCCTTTTATATAAATATCCAAAAGAAATTTATTGAAGAACTGAATTATGATCAGGAACTTTCTCCAATTTTTAGGGCACATTTTAAAGTGTGCTCAGTATAATGGTTTAAGCAACCAAACTCTTTTCAGAGAATTTAAATAATGAAAGTGAGTTTTCCCATAGGTTGCATTAATTGTCCTCTTATTAAAAGCCATTGAACCTGTTATTTATTTAAGATGCATACAAAAATATGCGTTATTCTAAACAATAGAGATATTATCTTTTATAATGTGTACAACTTTTTTGCTAGAAATCAATGCCACATCAATTATAATTTATCCAGGAATTAAAAGCATATAAAAAATTATGAAGTCCAAAGCACACGAAAAGAATCTGGTTTGAATGAAGAGTAAGTTTCAAAATGATACATAATAGCTCACGCAGTCTCAAATACTAAATGAACATTGCACTGTATTTATTACAGGAACCATTTCTTACTGTAGACAATGATATGATTCACTAATAGTTCTTATCAATATTTTTGAAATAATAAGGAAATAGACTGTGAGACGACACATTTAGTTATCATCAGACAAATCACACAGAATTCTGTTTGTCCAGTTTACTGACTTTTCGTAACGCATGCAAGTGATCGCGGATTATTGTTTCAAAAGCATTTATACCTAAGCTATATCTGAGAAAGTTGCATGTGGCTTCGTTGCACTTAATTCTTTAAAGTATTCACAGAAGACCTACCTAGCTATGAGGTATTTCCTAATGCCCTATCTGGCATAAGAACGAAATTTCCTAAACTAATTCTCGATCTTGTAATCACTTAATAAGATCTTAAACATATAACAAATATTATGGTTAAGTTAAACAGCCATTATGGAAAGCCAGACAAATTTAGTATGTAAATTTTTAAGTATGTTTGCTTCTACTGTATTTCATAATATTTTTGATTCTGTATTTTATTGCATATTCATTTTTTATTAGTCCAAAGGGATTTAGTCCCGAAGGACTATTACTTTCGTTTCGCGATTTTGCGTTGAATCACTCTGAATGCCCGTTTCACTTTTCAAATTGTTGCCACTAAATGTTATCGCTCTGCATTAAATTTTAAAAAATGGAAAATCTGCATAAATGTATGCATGTTTCTCGCATTGTGATAAAACCTAGAGCCATCGAATTTTGAATGACGTAATCCTACTGCGAATATGGGCATCTGGAAGCCCTAATTTTGAATTTGAAATTTGCTTTATTATCGATTTTATGTTTTGTAACATTTCAACGAATTTCTGATTAACAAACTAAATGATTTCAAAGCGAGCAATGGCAACACTGTACGGAAAAAGAAAAACATTTTTATCTCCAGCGCACGAGACTTACGGAAATTCTAAAGACATGTTCATTTTAAAATGATTTTGCGATATTGATTTTGAACTGAATTTTATGGTTTGAGTACGTAGTACATGATATTTAATAAAAAAAGGTAGCACACGAAACGCTAAAAAAACGCGCCTTTGGACGTAATTTAAAATCTGAAATCTTTCAGATTTTTTTTATTATTTATTTTTCATTCTTTTTTTTATTACAGTTTGGTGTATGCATGTAAATAGACGTAGAGAAATAGACGTAGCAATGTGATAGCATAGCACGTAGATAGAACGTAGATCCATATTGAAGAGGGATCTTGGCGCCGAGTAGGATTAAATATTTATTTTTATTTCAATCAGCATTTGCGGCTATAATTCACTTGGCACATTCGCTGAATTTAAAAAGAAAAGAAATAATAGTCATTTATAATTTTATACAATAAGCAAATCTGATGATACAGTAAACTGCATTTTGCGTAAATTAAGTAAATGATTTTATTGCTAATAGGATGTAGAAGCAAAATATACCTACATTTTCTTTTGCAGAGTATCGAACAAGTTAGAATATGGGAAGGGCTGCATAATATTGCTCTTTGCAAAGTAATTTTTCAGTTGTATTTTTCTTTTTCTTTCTTCTTTTTTTTTTTTTTTTTAATTCCTTTCAAAATATTTTTTCAAAAAACAGCAGACAAAGGGAATTATTTGAAAATCTTTGGGGTTCAAATAATTAATAAAATATTGATAAGTTAAAATATTATTCAATAACATTGAATTGTAAATATTTTTAACTGCCATTCTGGGAGGAGGCTATTTTCTAGTGTTTATTCAATAAGCTATTACTCCAAAAATTTTTATCGAATGCAACTTGGACATTATGACTTTCTAAACCTTTATAAGGACCACATATTTCGTTTGGGCAATGAGCTTCTGAGTACGAATATATTTATTGCTAGTACACCTGCAGTAGGTAAAGATTTTGACTATTTTACTGTATAAATATTACGGATTCTGGTTATTTTGTGACTAGAAAGAAAGAGAGAAGAATGGCCTCATTTCCTTTCTGCCCCAGAGGCAGACGTGTTTGCACAGGATGCAGTTGATAAAACGAATGAGCTGTTTTAATATTTTCCATTAAAGAATAAGTTATGGAAGAATTTTTCAATATTAGCCATCAAAATTCGCTTAACACCTCTAAAAAATCTTTCTCCCTACTGTGTAAGGGTTTATTACCTAGTTACTTTTTTGTCACTTATTTTCATATTTACTGCACATTAGATTTGATTGCACATTAATTTCAAATCAGTTTTACCGCACATAATCATAATATTGTGCTTTTTTTTATTCCCTGAGTCACTGTTTAGCCATAAGAAGTGCTCCCTTTCAAAAAATAGACTAAACAAATGCGCTGGTTTTATAATATATATATGCCACCTACAAGAATAATAATTCAGTACTTCAAACAGTATATTTATATGGGGTGTCTCATAAAAAGCACAGGTTTTGGACTGCACAGCCCTTTTTGTTTGTTTGCTCGTTTGATTTTTTTGTTTGATCACTGTGCTCATCAGTTTCACCATCGGCCCAATTAATTGCTTTTAAATTTAGATATCATGAATCAGTTCACTACAGATAAATGCTTTATAAGCAGGAAAACTTGTAGAGTTCCTCACTTCGATTCTGCTAAATGATATGTCCAGGAACCTATTTAAGCGAATTATCGCTTAGTTCAAAGAACAAAAATCGTAAACTCAAGCAGGGTTAATTACGCTTTATTTCACTCAAAATAAGACGAAAAGTCGGCCCCTTTCTTCAGACTTACTTTTGGCCGTTAGTTTTAAACTAGCCGACAAACTATCAAAAGGCACGTAATATACCGCCGAGTGTTACAATAGTTACAGAGACTTAGCCCAAAGGCAAACGCGCGCTACTCAGGATGACTAGCTCTCTCTCTCTCTCTCTCTCTGTTAATTAAGTTGAACTTTCCTTTGATACTATTTCTTCCTCATTTGCATTCAACGCTATTCTAAAAGCTCATTCTGGTAGGGAGTTGTAAGTCAAAACGAGGAGCGATAGGAAATGTTAACTAAATTAAAATAACTGTTCGAAAATTAAAATATACCTTACAAACTCATTACAAAAATCGAATGCACAGTTCGTAAATTTTGCGCGATTTTTGTGCCTGCTCTAGAGGAAAAGAATATCGGGAATAATGGTTTCGCAGGGGTTACCTGCCATATATCACTCGAGTCAATAAAACGTTGTTTTGTGAAAGCCTCCTGGGTGCGTGATATGATTTAGTGATGATGACCAGAAGTTGCTTAGGAAGTCTTGTCACTTCACACGTTTTTATGGGGTTACGTCAAATCAATGTTTACGTGAATAAACCATAAGCAGTTCCAGAACTAAACAAAGAAATTTAATGAACCATTTTCAAAATTATGAAAGAAGTTTGTGGAAAAGTCGCTGTGAATTTCACCGACAACAACAATTGCCTGCTGTTAAATGGAAGTGAACATATGGATGGACATCGTTCTTCCGTATTGAATCGGAGTATATATAAGGAGAAGTAAAGAAAATTTTTGATTTGTCTTGCTGAGCAAAAATTTTGATTTCTTGCTTTTCTTTGACTGACATTATTTGCCTGATATCATACGCTTTTTTTAAAACCAGCGAAATTGATGAGAAACCCTGTATTTTCAAGTAAAATTAATTCTATATTCGAATGTTGACTTTAATCGTAAAAGTTAAAGAATACGATTTACACTGCTCGACATTGAAAATGAAACACCAAGAAGGAGTGGTCAGAAAGTGATGAAATTTGAAAAAAAGACAGAGACAGCAAGCAGCAATAAGTGATCTTTATTTCAAAGTGATAGTCAGAATACAGAGCGAAAACGACGTCGGCTCAGTAGGATGTAGGACCATAGCGGACAGCGAAGTACAAAGAAGGCATAGAGTTACGTCTAGGCATAGAGTCAATAAGAGTGCGGATGGTGCCCTGAGGAATGGCTCTCCATTCCCTTTCAACCATTTGCCACAGTAGTTCGTCTTCTGAACGAGGCAGGGGCACAGTCTGCAAACGGCGTCCAATCACATCCGACACATGTTCGATTGGTGACAGGTCAGGAGAGTACAGTGGCCAGAGAAGCATCTGTATACGTTGCAGAGGATGTTGGCAGATGTGAGCACTGTGTGGTCGGGCGTTATCCTGCTGAAAGCATTAGGCAACCCCTGAAGGTAGGGGATTGTCACCGGCCGCAGTAAATTATCCAAGTATCGTTGGGCCGTCATAGTGCCCCGTATACGAACTAGAGGTGACCTGGAATCCTAAGCAATAGCGCCCCAAACCATTATGCTACGTGTCGCGTGGTGGGGCATTCCACAGTTACTGCCGGATTAGATCTGTCTCCACGTCGACGCCACACACATATGCGGGGACAGTTACTGGATAAACAGAAGCGTGACTCATCTGAGACCACGACGTTTCGCCATTCTGTCATCCACATCGCTCCAGTCCGGCACCGTTTTAAACGTTGGCGTCTACGCTATGGGGTCAATGGCAGTCTTCTTAACGGACGCCGTGAGTGCAGGCCACGTTCAACCAATCGACGGGAAATGGTTCTCGTCGACACGGGAACATCCAGGGTATCTTGCACATGCTGTAGAAAGAATCGCGGTACAAGTGACTTGCGGGACCGCCACAGCTTGTCGGCGGATGCGTCGATCCACACGTGCTGACGTTACTCTGGCTGCACCTGCACCCCTCCTTTTTCCCACATTCCCTTGTTCCAAACATGTTCGCCATAGCCGATGCACCGTGATCCATGTGGGTATCAGCTGCGATTTGACGTAAGGACCGACCCGCCTTTCTCAGTCCGATCACCATACCCCTCTTAAAATCGTCTATCTGCTGGAAGTGCCTTAGTTGAGGGCGGCCTAGCATTGTCTCCTATCGCACGTATCCTCAGGGACAAAAACCAATTTTCTTCGATAATTCGTCTGGCAGAAATAACGACACGAATATTGACCATTCTGCACGTTCCTTCCGTTATATGTTACTTCACGTGCGTCGGAGAGCTGCGCATTTCACATCATTCGCATAACTCAGTGACGTGCGCCTACTTTAAAATTTGCATAAATTTCTGACGACTTCTTCTTGGTGTTGCATTTTCAATGCTGAGCAGTGTAAATTGTCTTAATACATCTTATAAATGTTAGATAACACATGAAAGATTATCACGATTTCTGAAGATATTTTAATATCAAAACACGATGTTAAACTCGAATCAGTACTTCACGTAATACGGATGTTACAGTTTACCTTCTTATCAAAGTTATTTCTTTGCCATTTGAAAAATAATAAGTGTTGTCGTGGTGTCCTCTGGAGATAATGTATGCTAGAAAATTACTGTATCCGGACACTGGAGAATATAATATCATCTATTATGTTAATCATTTCTGATTCTTTATATTACCGAATTTTAAGTACTGTAAAATAGAAGACTATCTGAAGCTTTATAATTCAATCAATAAGTATTAGGTTGTTGTAAAGGAAATGGCCATTGACTGGTGTCAGCCTTTTACTGCTGAAGGAGAAAGCAAGCACTAAGGTTTAGGCAAATATTTTATAACACGTGACAACGTCACATGTCATAAAAGGTGATGAAATTATAGGCAACCAACTTAAAAAACAAATATATTCATTAAAATATTAGAGCATTGTATTTTTAATTTTATGCTTGTATTTCAAATTTAATGATAAAAGAATAAAAATTGTAGATATTATATTCAAAACATGTTGAAATGTATACGCAGAGCCGCGACAAAGGCGAGGCTAAAGAAGTCTTCGACATGAAAAATCAGTTACGATTTGTTAAAAAAAAAAAAAAAAAAATCGGATTTTTAAATACACGAAGAAGCATGGCTTTAAAATAACGGACTTAAAAAAAGTTTGTTAGCAGTATTTACGGTCATTTAAAAGCTTTATATTCTTGCTTTTGCTTTCATTTTACATGGTAGAATATTTGCTATACTGTAGAATATTCACTATATCGTAGAATATTCACTAACCACTTTTCGCAGCTGTCCTCCGGCTAAGGGAGACATCTCTCAGTTTATGTTTGGCACAGCTTAATGTCAGAATTAATTAACTAACATATTTTTTGCCGTCTAGCTACCTTTATTTAACTTTTAATGAAATGTTCCATTAATTCCAAAAAAGGAATGACAAAAAATATTTTTACTATAAAAAATTCATATGAATTAAAAGAAAAGTTAATGACATTCATTTATTCTCAAAAATGCTTAAGCTTCACAATAGTGTTTGCACTGTTTTTTAACATTAAATTTTATTACTGGAACTAAGACAATGATACTGATTCAGGTTTAAGATAATGATTCCAATAGACTGAACTGACCTAAAAAGTTGCCAAGCAACTGGCACCAGCAATTTTGCACAGTCTCCCAGTAATCTGAATTAAACTTTTATAGCAGTTTCTAATGTAAAAAATTATATTCGAGCCCGGAAGGATTTAAGTTCTTCATAACAAACTATTCAGATTCCACTGAATATGGAAAGCACCGCGCTTAAAAGTTTGTTTTAGCAGACATATTTCCAAAAGCGCATTGGAATGGCATTAAAAGATTAAAAGAAAACATACCGCATTATTCAGTTCTTTCATTCTTTGTATAAAGATTTTCTTCTTCCATATTTCGATACAAAATATGCCGTTGAACGAGACGCATGTTTCAAGTTTTTACCCTATTGCATCCACACTTAATTTCCCTCAGAGCTATATATAGTTTGTTTCATTTACGGTTATTCGCGAAAGAGCTATAATTACTGCCAGAAGAATCAAGTGAATCCGCACCATAGTTTAACTTTTTCTCAAGAATGGAATGTGAAAAGAAAGTAAGACATAGTTTCCTTTTCTCTGAGTTATGCCTGGATTATATGACATAGTCCATCACAATGCCAAATAAATAAACATGAAAGTTTTACACTGTTGTAAATGAATTAACTCTTGTCAAGGGTAACTGTTATTAAAGATGCAAAAGCATTGATTTTTGCAAATATGTGTAATTCATCTTCTACCCCCCCCCACTCAAAAAAGTGTGTCTAATACGGATGATGCAAGTAAATGTAAATAAATGTTGTTCTGAAAGTATAACTACAATAAAAAAAATGGTAACACATATCGGAAAATAAGGCAAAATAAAATAAGATAAATTTAAAATAATAATAAAAAAAATCTGAAATGTTTCAGATTTTAAATTACGTCCAAAGGGTCGGTTTTTTTTTTCCTTTTTCTTCCCCCCCCCCAGTTTTGTGTGTTACCTTCATTTATTAAATATCATGTTCTTCAAACTTAAACCATAAAATTCAGTTTGACCGCAATATCGCAAAATAAAATGAACATATCTTTAGAATTTCGGATACACAGTTCCGCGCACTGGAGATAAAAAGTTTTTTTCCCCCCTTAGAGTGTTGTCATTGCTCGCTAATATGATATAGATAATAAAACAAATTCCAAATTCCAAATTTGGGCTTCCAGATCCTTATATTCGGGTGGAAACGTACGTTATTCAAAATTGGATGGCTCTAGGTACCGTTGTTTTATCACAATGCGAGAAACATATATACATTTATGCAGATTCTTCATTATTTAATTTCTTTAAATATAATACAGGGCGATAATGTTTGGTGGCAACAATTTGAAAAGTGAATCCGACATTTATAGTGAATCAACGCAAAATGCCAAAACGAAACCAATAGTCCTTCAGGGACAAATCCCCTTTGGACTAATAATAATAATAATAATAAAAAAAAAAAAAAATCTGAAAGATTTCAGATTTTAAATTACGTCCAAAGGCGCGTTTTTTTAACGTTTCGTGTGCTCCCTTTTTTTATTAAATATCATGTACTACGTACTCAAACCATAAAATTCAGTTCAAAATCAATATCGCAAAATCATTTTAAAATGAACATATCTTTAGAATTTCCGTAAGTCTCGTGCGCTGGAGATAAAAATGTTTTTCTTTTTCCGTACAGTGTTGCCATTGCTCGCTTTGAAATCATTTAGTTTGTTAATCAGAAATTCGTTGAAATGTTACAAAACATAAAATCGATAATAAAGCAAATTTCAAATTCAAAATTAGGGCTTCCAGATGCCCATATTCGCAGTAGGATTACGTCATTCAAAATTCGATGGCTCTAGGTTTTATCACAATGCGAGAAACATGCATACATTTATGCAGATTTTTCATTTTTTAAAATTTAATGCAGAGCGATAACATTTAGTGGCAACAATTTGAAAAGTGAAACGGGCATTCAGAGTGATTCAACGCAAAATCGCAAAACGAAAGTAATAGTCCTTCGGGACTAAATCCCTTTGGACTAAAAATCTGAAAGCCTTCAGATTTTACATTACGTCCAAGGAGGCGTTTTTTCAACGTTTTGTGGGTTACCTTTATTTATTAAATATCATGTTCTTCGCACTTAAACCATAAAATTCAGTTCAACAGCAATATTGCAAAATAATTTTTAAATGAGCATATCTTTAGAATTTCCGATACACAGTCTCGCGCGCTGGAGATAATCCCCCCCCCTGCGTACGGTGTTGCAATTGCTCACTTTGAAATCGTTGAGTTTGTTAATCAAAAATTCGTTAAAGTTTTACAAAATATGAAATAGATAATAAAACAAATTCCAAATTTGTGCTTCCAGATGCCCATATTCGGGTGGGTATGTACGTTATTAAAAATTGGATGGCTTTAGGTACCGTTGTTTTATCCCAATGCGAGAAACATATATACATTTATGCAGATTTTCGTTGTTTAATTTCTTTAAATATAATACATGGCTCTAATATTTGGTGGCAACAATTCGAAAAGTGAACCGATATTTATAGTGAAACAACGCAAAATGCCAAAACGATATTAATAGTCTTTCAGGGCAAGTTGCCCCTTTGGACTAATAGGATAAAAAAAAAGGTTTTATCTTATTAACATTTTCATTAAAAGAGAAACTGAATTTTAAAAATAGGGTAAGTTATACAAAAGGTTTTTACGTATTTTTAGAACGATTTAGGGGCTATTTAATTAATGTTGAATTTTTTTTTTCTGGATTATATGTCTATATCGAAATTCCTGTCATGGGAGAATTTCTAGTAAATTTCTATGGGTATTCATCTTCAGTCCTCTTCCACTATTTTCTAGAATCATCAATAGGAGTGGGTTTGCGCTTAGAAAGAGCTCTTCCCAAGAAACCGAAAGAACAACCACCCATAGGTAAAACGTAAGGGACTTTGCAGGAATATGTTGAAAATGTACGTATGCAATACCTATATCAGTCTTCATGTTTCCAAAAAACTGGGTTTCGAAGTATGACTTGTTGCTTTGTCTTGATGAAGTTTCACTCTTTAAAAGTCATTGGAATAAAGAAATATATAAGACGTATAAAGTTTTCTTGATAGCAGGTTAAGGTGATTTTAACACTTTTTTCTCTTTTCTTATTTTAAATTTTCCATTGTAATAGAACCCTGCGACAATCATAAACCCCTTACTAAAACTTCCTTTGCATTGGCGGAACCAGGTTTGCACTATTTTTTCCTTTCCTCGTTTTCGATAATATGTAGACCTGTTTTTCCCAGTCGTTTAGTTAAACCCATGCTTCATCAAGGGTCACAATGTATTTCCATTTATCTCCCGCTAAATAGTTTTCATACAGGGTTCTACAAATTGTTATGCCCTGAGACACATGCCTCTGCAAAAGCTAGTGAACATTATGTTTTTAGCTTTTTTATTTATAAATCTTGGTATATTATTTTATTTATTATTTCTACAGATGTATATAAAGACTTCGCAATTGATTTCTATTTCGGAGGATTTTCTCTTGTTACCTACGGTTTAACTTTAGAAACATTAGAAAACAGTACGTATCTTTTTCGGGTATACGTTTGGAGTCTTCGTTCCATGTAGAAGTAATGACTGACGGATTTTCCCTTTCCGATTAGTAATATTGCTTGTTTTGCATTTGGAAATTTTAAATACCATGTTTTCACAACATTTTTGAATTGTGAATAGGAATATTTCTTTTTGGAAAGCGCGAAAGCATATTCTTCCATGCACAACTTGTTTACATACAATATATCAAAAGAAGAATAAATTTAAACATTTGCTTTCTTTTGTTTGTTTGTTTATCGAAATCGTTCAAAAAATATATAAACAGCTTCCGTATTAGGTGTGTAGCTAAAGCTAACACCTAATACGGAATAACAGAATTATTTGTCTATCAATGCCTGAGTAAATTTTTTTTTAACTGCTGAACATTGATTATTCGAATCGGTTTCAGGCCCCAGCGAATGGGCAGTTTGAAAGGGCATTGTATATTTTTCACCATATGACATAAATACAGAACAAAATCCATTAAATAGCCCTGCCCGTAAGGTAAGTATTCAGGTAGATAACACTCGGTTGCGTTTTTAAATCAAGTAACTAAATCAAATAAAAAAAGTTATTATTTATTAATTATGTAAAATTACTTAACATTTAAACTGAGGAAGAAAATTATTTATCAGTACTTTCCATATAATTTTCAGCCCATTACTACTACCTCAAATTACTATATATCAAACTAAGACAAGGCGCCGCCCAGACGGTATGGTAGTTAGGGGAGCCGACTGCGATACGAAAGGGCCCAGGTTCGAATCCCAGAGAAGGCATGGTTGTAACTGTCCGTCCCTTCATAGGAAGCGAAGGTAGCCCACCTGTTAGGAGCTTTTATAATAAAATTACCACCACTTCTGGCCTTAGGAGTGGCCAAGTTGAAGTCGGCTGAGGGCCCGCCAGTGAAAAAAAAGAAAGGAAAAAAAACTAAGCTATCAAATGATAAATGATTGCGGTGGATTTTAATTAGTACATGCAAATACAGTTTTAATATTATGTATGTAATATTTATGTTTCTGTACTGCAAGAAACAGAGAAAGTAAATATAGCCTCGCAATCAAAACTTGTACATAAACCTGCATACTTAAAGAGGGCTTAACCTTTAATGGAGGGTTCGAATCCTCGCGAATGAATTTTGGCTGCATCGGTATTTTCACGATTTTCCTTCGTATAACGTAGACATTAGACAGTTCTTGGGAAATCCTGCAGGAGACAACCTTTTCCTTAGGCAGATCAAACGTATTGAATTGGAATAAAATACAATGGAATTATTATATTCTTTACAAAAATGAATGAAAAATGTTTCTATGAAATGTGAAAATTTAGTATTCTAATTTCTAACATTTAGTTTTAAAGTCATTAGATTTAGGTATTTTAAAAAGAACAGAAGGTAACACTTAGCACTTGAAATATTCAAATGGAAATAAACGTTCCATAAATTCTATCAAAAATATCTAGTCTAAAAAATCACGTTATTATATGTATTTTGTTTACTAGATTAAGTCTTTTAAAGATAATTTAAAAAAAAAATCTTTCAATTGCATCTGAACACAGAAACCGTGTTAAGAATATTTTTACGGTCTCCAATTACCAGTGTACTATGGAAAAAGCTTTAACAAAATAAAAATAATGTACAAAATTTCTCTTGAGAAGAAAAAAGGAATTCAAACATGGTTGTTATTTTGTATAACTTCAATTAATTAATCAGGTGGATTTTGAAAAATTATTGTCGAATTTGTTTCGTTAAACACAAGAAATAGTATATTAAAAGGAGGTTTAACAATTAAAACAATATTTTCATGTTAATTTTATTGTTTTAAATATTATTTCAATATTATTTGCTGTTTATTAATATGTATATTTTAATGTTTTCAATTAAAAAAAAGATATCGTTCATCACATATCTTATTCTTCTGAATATATAAAACTTCAACAAAAATGTTACGTAAGTTAACATATTAAGATTTACGCAGTTACCTTTGATAAATGTACATGTCTAGAGATATAAGCTAATTTGACTGAATTCATTAACGCGCATTTAACTCTTTACCTCAGGTGAAAAAATATCTACGCACGACTCTGAGAATACGTTCATATGAAATTTGCTATCAAATTTATTTGCTAGAAATTCTAAAATTCAATGTCATAACAGTATCACTTATAAATAACATAAATATAGACTCTTCAAGTGATGCACCTTAAAAGATCGGTAACTTTTAAAAAAGCAATTGTTAGTTGCATAAAAAAAAACAAATCAAAAATTAAAATGACATCATATTTTAAGGAATTTAAATGTCATAAAATTTAATATTAATCGATTATCGAAACATAGTGTACGATTTATTTCTAGACTTAGTTAAATCTTTCTGTAAATTAACGAAAGTAAAATTCACAACTTTTAAAACATCTTGCGGAGATAAACACATGAACCTTGAAAATATTTAAGTAGGAAATTATTAGTCTTATTAAATTAAATAGTTCCTTTAGATATTTTACGTAACTGGAATCATTCGAAACCAAAAAAAATTCTTTGTTTTTTTAATTTTTCTTTACAACAAATCGTAAAGTCTCAGCACTGGCCCTGGTAAAAAACTTATGCAATGCTACAAGTTAAAATTTAAGAACGAGTATTTAGTTGATGAACTTGTAACTTGCGGTATCAGAAAATAGTATACGAATGGTAACAGGCTTAGATAAGAAATATAAAAATTTTTTTGCTGAATAACAATAAGCATTTCCATAAATTACCTTCATAAGGTCCCATTAAAGAGTTTTCTCTTTTGACGACAATAGCATCTGATGTTAGGAAGTAAAAAATAAAGATTATGGCGGAAAACATGAGATTGTATAACATTTTCGATTACTTTCGCCGGTTGTGAAAAACGAAGCGTTTGCCACATGGGAGGAATTAAATGTGAAATCACGATTTAATACGATATACACGTGGTTCTGATCCTATGTATACACAGCTGGTTGCCGCGTAGAAAATAACTGTTGCCACAATATGATCATCGTAATCTTTCTAGTTTCTTCAATTTTTGCGGGGTGATGGTTTTAGTACTAAATTATTAAATGCAGAATTAAATAAAAATATACCATTTTTAATATGCAGAATTAATAATACGATAACACATGCATAATATGAATCGAAGGAGAATTATATGGAAACTTAATAGCGAACTGTTGCGTCAGCGATATAGGATTCACACTGATTTGATGGGCCACATTTTCATTTTCATTTACCATGATTTTTTTCATACTTTTTTTCAGGCTTTGTAAAATCTATCACTCGCAGAAATGCATTGATTAAAATTTCATTAGCAATAAATATTCTGGTAAGCTAACTGTAAGCATGCAGAAAATTGGGTGATATAGTTTTGTGACAAAGTTAAGGGAATATAGACGCGGTTTAATAATAGACAGCACAATCTTGGTTGGCTTCTGCCAAAACACTCACATGTCCAAAAATTTCTTTTTAAAAACAGGATTTGGATAAATTACCTTAGACTGCAATCTTACAATGATCTTTTCAAACTCCTGCTTCTTCAGGGTTATACATGGGCACAAAGCTGTCTTCAGTTTCTCTAACGTACTCAACAAAAATAACAGCATAAAAACTATCTTTTGCAGAGCCAACTTATCCACTCTATTTTGTAAGTAAATCAGTTCGAATCGCGCATGTATAGTTATGATTACCGTCGCACTATCTGAATGTTAGACAGTGGTAATAACAGCTTTGGAACCAGGTAGTGAACAAAGTATGGCGGAATCTTTTCGGTTATAATCATCTTAAAAAGTTTTGATCAATATTCTATTTAAAAATTCCATGAGATGGAATACTTTTCATTAAAATCCAAAAATCTGTGTTTCGGATTGTCTTAAAATCAGTACCATAGTTATACAAGTTACTTAAAATATGGTACTGCAATGCATAGCTGCCTTCGCGGAAGTGTGTCCTTTATATAATATTTTAATTTCTAAGAGAAGACAGTAAGTTAGTGGAAGGCCAAACCGAGCAGCATACGGCCACTCATACACGATTAGCACATACCACCAGATTTTATTTAAAGACATCTAGCGATCACGTACCCCGAGTCCAGATTTGACAGTAGCCAAACGGACTCTGCCACACAAGATAGGCCTATGATAGAAACGATGGTCCGAGTTCTGTAAAGACAGCTTATCTTTCCCACTCCCAGCATATGCAGAGTGAGTGATCACGCGAAGGCAGATGTGCATTGTAGTAAGAATCTAGGCTATTCCTTTAATAAAATAAATAAAGATTCTAACTACACCGTTAAAAAAAAAACTTGAATGTTGATTGGTCTTTACTATTTTTCTTCCAAAAAGCCTTGAATTAAGTGAATTTTCAGAAATGTATTGAATACATAAAATGTGCGTATGGTGATATATAATACGGTTATTTGCTCAACAATTGAAAATATTTTTTTCGTAAGTCTTCAAAATTCTGGTCTGTGTTCTCTACATAATGCAACTTACTTAACTTTTCATCTAATTCTTAGAGTGTAAGTATATGTAACTAACTGTGTTTACCATATTTTTAGAACGATTTCGATAAAGAATTAAAAGAAGCAAATGTTCTGGAATTAAAATTTTTGACAACATCTTATTATTTGCAATAAGAAATAGCATCTGCTACTTTTAAATTTATTCTTGTTTCAAAACGTCGCTTGTAAAGAAGCTGTGGACTGAAGAGTATGCGCTTTCCGAAGAAAGATGTTTCTATGCCATAATTCAAAGACTTTGTGAAATGCGTGGTATTAAAATTTCGAAGTGTAAAGTAAACAACATTATAAATCGGAAGGGGAAAAACTGTCGATCATAATTTCTACGTAAAGATTCTAAATCAATACCTGAAAAACGTACGTGCTGTAGCTACTGTGTCTAGTAAATCGTTGAATAACAAGATAAAATCTTCGGTCGCAGAAATTGATTTTTAAGTCTTTAACTACATCTGTAGCAACAATAAATAAAATAATAAACCAAGATTTAGAAGTTTGAAAACATAAGCTTTTGTCAAGGCATACGGCTCAACGCAGACAAATTGTAGAACACCGTATGAAAACTACAGGAGGTAAAAGATGACTGTATTTCTGTACACACTGATGACGTATTTCTGTATTTCGCATGGTGACCTTCTGTACTTCTGAAATTCTGCTAGATAAAATAAATGCACATCCAGTCGTTTCGAAAAGGCCATTAAGTTCTACCATTGTGGTTACATTAAAGCGTGGATCCCATTTACCATGAATCTAAAGCGTGGGACTTCTTGGTGGCGGTAGAGTCTGTGATCTTGGGGAGGAGGGCATATTAAAAATTGCCTTCGGTTGAGCCGTTGTTCGAGAACCACTCTTTGGGAGAATAAACTAGCATCAAACTCCTAACAGACGTTAAGCGAATGTCTTTGAAATGAACTATAGAGTCTTGAAAAGGTTTAAATCAATATTTTTATTAATACGTATTGTGCTTAACAAAACAGCCCCATTTGCTGCGATGAAACTAAAGTAACAGTCAAATTTAAATTAAAATGTAGGCTAGTAGTCTAAGACTATACAAGTAAATTTAAACTGAAGTTGGTTCAAAATTTCAATTTGCGTAACAATTTAAATGACAGCACCTATAATGAAAAGTCGAATAATTATAATTTTATCAGAACTGACAAAACATAGAAACGTGACCTCCAGAGGCAGAAACACGCTCTTTCTTATAATCCACAATAAATACTCTGCAACTGGTTTGCATTCTGGTGAGGAAGCGAAAAGGTGAAGTGATAGTAAAAAGGCTGAAATTATAAATAACAAACTGGTTCATATAACGGAAGTTTCATCTTTTACCTACTAATTTACACAATTACTTGTACGTGACAAGGGGTACCAACAGCTGCTGTACTTAACAGTTATCCAACGACAACAGACAAAGCAATTCTTGGGACTGCGTTTGAGAAACGGGAGAATTTAGAATATTTTATTGGATAAAATGGTTTGGCGTAAAAAGGTTTGAACTAGAAGAGAATGGTGAAATGTTAAAATAGTTTGGACAACTGGACTTAAAATAATAGGTACGAGAATACTAGGACGTGATACCTAAGCCCGATACTAGCTAGACACTTTGAAAGGAAATTCATTACTGGGCTGAAAAAGACTATCAAATTAATATAATAATAATTGCTAACCAAATAACATGGATCATGCTAACCTGACAACAAATACAAGACCAGAACGACTAAATTACATCTGACCCCGTTTTTAAGTTATCCATGGACAGACCTCCTTTCTTCAACGATACGCACTGACCATTCATGAATATATGACTTTTATCAATGTGCATATATGAAGAAATTCGATTTTAAAATTCTAAATGTCTGGATAATTCTGAAGATAAATCCGAGCTCATTTCTGAGACGAAACGCTATACATTAATAGTGAAATAAAAGTATTAGTTCATTAATATCGTCAAAGCACTTGAACTCGACAAAAAGGGCATTCAAGACTGTAGAAAAATTTAAAAAATGTTATTCAATATATATTTCTAAAGGATAAAACCAATTGTTCTTTTTTTATTTTGCAGTAGCGACGCGACATTTGTTATTATTTTCATCATTTAGCAGAACTTGAGGCACTAAAAAGTGAGAATTTGCCCTGAAAATCAAATTTATCGTAATATTGAATGCACACGTAACTAATAAGAATATTTATAATGAAAATATTAACAGAACTTACACGCAAAAAAACCATGATAAACACAAAGCGGACAGGACAGAAACGTTTGACACTGTCTAAGGATATGACAGTCTGGCTGTTGG
>KK122169.1:416844-430768 GCA_000611955.2 Stegodyphus mimosarum
AGAGAAAAAATCTCAATGTTCTGCCAGTATGTTTATGCAGGAGGTACTAGCAGAGAGCTCCAAACGGGTTAATGAGGTTTGTTGGTTTCGGCAAAAATTTTATCTTTCATTTCCTGTTGGTCATTAAATGATTGATATGACTTACACTTTTAAATAAAAATTAAAGAGTTGCAACATTCATTCCTTAAGCTTTCTTTTTTAAACCAGTCGTCTTTCTCAAAAATAATCATATTTCATTGTTTAATTTCTAAAATTCACCTGTTACAAATGATAGAACTAGATCTGCCAAACGTCTGCGCTTTCTCCTACATTCAGTATTCCCAGTTTAGGCCGGCCGCTAGTATCTTTCATTGAAATCAACGTCGTATGTGCAATGTAATCTAATTAATTTCAGCAATGAATCTCATTTTACATAGTTTCCCACGCAGGCCTGTCTGGAGACGGCTGCCCGGCTAGCACATTAATCTTTTACTGATGAATGCCAAATGGCTTCCATACAGAACGTAATGGTCTGGCGCGCCATTCCGTTTCTTAAAAGCCCTTTTAGACATTCACGATATTCTCACGGTACAATTGTACATCAGTACAATCATAAAACATATTTCATGGAGCTGTCTTGTGGCACGATACTGCTCAGCTTGATACGCTAGCCTTTTCAGTGACTATCCTCATGGCTTCAGCGATTACGTTCATGGTATCTTGATCAGCCACTTGCTGCAGTATTTATTTAGGCTAAGAAACATTAAATGTCCAACCTTAGACACTAAGCAACAGCAGTTAGATGGCATCAAGCATGATTCCTTCCAAGTACTCTGTGATTTTTTTACCAAGAGGGTAATTATGTACCAGAAGCATATTTTCAGCCTGATTTCCCAAGTTCTAAAGAAATCAGCTCCAAAAGCAATGCAGAAAGCATTTCTTTACATTACTACAAGAATAAGAATAAAATAATAGGAAACTCGTGAAAGGTTAGTCAAAAGGAAGCTACAAGTAAAATTTCAAAAATAAGAATTTTTATTGCACGAAAAAACACATATATAATAAAACTAGGTAATAACTTGGCACATAAAACTGGGCATACCCAATACATTTGAGTTTTCACTCTTGCCAGAAATGGAATTACTTTATCATTCATGCTGCAGATATAAAAACATCTGCATGACATACATTACTTTTACAAACGAATAAGGCATACAAAAATATATACAAACATATGTAAATATCAAAATATATGATTGCTATAATTCTAATAAAGCAAATCAATCATTCTTTGGCTTGGCGCATTTTAAGAAATAAAGCGTAAAAAAAAAAGAAAGAAAGAAAGAAATTAATTTATAAACTCCGCTATAGAATACTGTTGGTAAAGATGAATTTCAATACATCTAGTACCTATATTATTATTCGAAAAAAATATGAAGATTTTTCGGATCAAGTATTTTATAAACCTATGCATGGCGCTATTTATCCAAAATATTTCAAACATTGAAACCAATATTTGTACCTTCTGGTGGCAACACAAATGATCACGTTAAGTTAAAATATATGAATACAGATATATAACATACATTTATTTACTCATATATGTAATTAATAAATTAAGCTTTGGATCAAAAAAGGGAGAAGGAGCAGAGGAAGCATTAAAAGATTACTCTTTAAAACTACCATTTAGTGTCAAATTACTGTAAAACTAGCCCGATGAACTTCTAAACTCTGCAGAATGTTATCAAAAATAGCGTTCTTGCTTACTGCTAACGAAAAATCTATTTAGAATGATAAGAAGATCGCAGGTTAAAGTTATGTTGCGGAATAATCTTGGAATTTCTAGGCAGCACAGGGTAGTTCTCCAAAACTGCCTTTTTAATGTATCCCAAATTTTGCTGCTACTTTGTTTTCAATGTTTTGCTCGCAGAGGAGGACATTTTGAAAAAAGATGTAAATGATGCCCATTAAGTAATATTTATTTATTATTGCATATGTTACAGTACTATTTTTTTTATCAGATCTTGTAATAGATTACCCAGACCCAATCTCAACTCTTTTATACTTTTCTTATTTTATATTCTATTACAGAAAAAATTTTAATTTCCCAAAAGCAGAGTAAAAAGCATGATATTTTCCTGGGGCGTAGAGAAATTTCTGCGTTAATCTTAATAGTTCACATTCAATATTAATCCATTTTAATGTATAATAATATGATGTATATTAAAGCAATATCATTAAAATACACTTAAATATGTTTATGCTTTCCTAATGTACTATATTTATGCAATAGACACTTAAGTTATGTCATATTACAGGAAATCATTACAGACAAACAGTTTCAAATATATACTCTGTACTATAAATTTTACAATGGTTTGAAAGATATACGGAAGCTTTATAGTACCAAAAATTCAAGGCTATAAAATATCTAAATACTGTAATTAGTACATAAATGCATTTAAGAAAATTAAGCTAATTTCTGAGAGATTTACAAAATACTGTATCATCATTCGATGGTACTTCTTAAAATACTAATCGAAATAATAGGTTTGTTAATTAATTTTTCTTTAAACTCAAAGAAATGTCAATACAGAGAATATATCCTACATTAATGAAGGGTTAAACAATTGACGAATCTTCCAACCAAATATTTATAATTAAACTGATTTTATAATGAGTTCAGGTGAGGTATCCTATTTTAATCAACACATGACTATATATTCAAACAACATTTAAATCAACATAAACAGGATATATTTATAAAAATTTAATTAATTATTTATTAAAATTCATCAGCTGAACTGTTTCTAGGAAGAAAAATTTTGATGCCCTTAGATAAACTCTTCTTTGTCCAGGAAAGGGCAGAAGAATTTAAAATGAGTGACATACAGAACTCTTTCTAAAGCTGCCTGATTCTTCATTCCCTCCAGATCCAATAGTTTTCTGAATCAATTTGATTCTGCACAATCAATCTGAACATGATTAGCAGTATTTTAAACATTCAAAAGGTTTTCTGCTTTTACTATTTACTTAACAGAATCCTCAATACATAACCGCTGAAGAAGATGCAGTAGGAAATGTTTGAAACTTTCGAACACTTAACGCTTCCGTAATACGATGCAGAGGATGCAAACATATTTCTGAAAGATCACAGTATATCAGCGCATAAACAGAGGACGGAAAATTTTATCAAGCAGCTCGAACGCTTCAAAAATCATCTGAGAATATGTGAAAATTATGACATTTGATGCAGATGTGATAACTGATACTTTTATCGTCCCAACTTTAAGGCAGATATTGAAAGAAGCATGATACGATAAGAAATCAGCATGAATTAGGCACTTTCAAGAAACTGAAACTGTTTCCAGAAAGAAATCGGTATGAGTTTCAACCATTGAGAAAGTCCACTTCTGCTTTGACACACTTTCCAGTGAGGACATCCATGGCACTCACTTTTAGTTCAGTATCACCAAATATCATGATTGTTTGAATTTCTCGCTTGCCTGCAGGCACACTATCACCAGAATGCGAGTCATCAGGCAAGTCCAGCACCAAAGTACCACAGCGTTTGACACCAGGATCTGTAATAAAAGCTACATCATCTCTCTCACTACAATATATGTGAATGACACTACATGCTTGGCCACTTCTTGCAGGAGTATAGCGACGAATGACAGTATCACCAACGCAAACGGACTGGTCGGCAAGTACGAATTTGTCAAAGACATCAGCACACCATTCTACTCCATCTTTAACCACAAGCTTTTCTGGTGGATGCACGCCGTTAATAAACCTGTAAAATATTAAATTACGGATTAATCTCATGCTTAATTTAAATTATGGTTTTTAAAGTTACTTTACCTATAAATAATAGATAAAAAAGGCAAAGAAAAGAAAAATGTTAAAATATTTTCTTTTTCTTTAGAAATAAATGTACTTCGATGATAACCTGGTTATGTTGTTACTGTGATTAGAAAATATATACTTGACGTTCGTATGAAAATGCAAAGATTTCAGGCCCATAAATATTTTTAATTTTCTCTACATCTTCTTAAATTTATCATAGTTTATATAAATTCTTGACAAAAGAAAAATAAATATATAATTTATATTTATTAAAATATAAATAAATGTTTAATAGCATGTTTGAAATCATTTACTGCTCGTTTAATTTCACAAATTAATATGAAAACAAAATATTATTAAAAAAATATCAAAGTGAGATGATGTAAATATCAGAGTTTCTCCACTCCTTTTACTGCATTATCAGGAGAAAGAAAATGAACTAATATTATATAAAGGTGCTTCGCAGGGTCTCGACAATGGAATAATTGTGTAATTTTTTAATGGAGAAAGACATAAAAATAAAGGAAAATAAAACAGAATCTTTCACGGACTGTTCTCTCCGACTCGTCCGAGGTAACGTCCAATTTCGATTCTTCGAATCCGTTTCATTCTTTGAATAGGGTTGCAGTGTGTATTCAGTAGGACATCAGACGCTCTGTGGTTACTAAATCCAATGGTAGACAATCGTTTCATGTATATTTCGTGTTTGGCCAGCAACAAAATTTGTTGTGATCTCCTGTAATCACACGAGTCCGTTTGTAAGTTTGTAAGCCCGTTTGAGAAATCTAACAAAAAGTCTCAGTTTGAAGTTCATGATAACCCGCTTGAGTCAGGTTTTTGAAATCGGCCTTTTCACATTTGATATCGTTATTTTCAGCTCTTCTGTGGTTTTTGGTCGATCTCTGTAGACTTTAACACAGCCCTATAAATCGAGTGCGATAAAAGAAGACTAAAAGGGAAATCAAGACAGTATTTCGCCAAAGTGGTTGCGGAAGCCTCTAGCGATAACTAACTAATTGAATGTCAAAGCAATTTCTGAACAAGTTCAGGACTTCTCTCTATTGAGTATGGAGGAGCTCCATTCACCTGCATCTTGGATCCAGTGTAGCAGGTATTAAGAATGAACCTTGTTTCTCAAGAATTAGATGCAACATCCTGAACTTATGTGCAGAAGAAAAGAATATGAATCCAAGACGCTTTCACCATACAACGAACGACCTTTTGTGGAGGACAGGATATGACAACGACCATTTCAGGCTTCTTATTGTCCCAAATGCAGTAATTTTGACGACCGATACATAAATAAACCCAATCAGAAGTAGGCCTCATAGCATAAAATGATTCTCTACGGTTGAAAACAGTGCCAGTCACTTGGATCATGTTGACATCATGTTGAAAAAAAGACTAGATGTTGGCAAAATCTAGTCTTTTTTTTAACTAAGTTCGGCCCGAGAAGTTGCCTTAACTATTTTTGCAATGAAAAATATCAAAATCTTTGTGGTTATTGTCTATGCTATTAGTCGTTGGGTCTACTGTTGTGTTAATATTGATGGCTGTTTCTCAGTTACGGCTTTGGCAACGCGTAGCAGTGATGGTTTCAGCCATTCTTGATGTTTTTAATTATTAAATCACAAGCCATCTTTTTCATCACCCACTGCAGTTAAACTTGCCAAGTAAGGCATGTAATATGTTTCGTGATTGTTTTAGCTTATTTCTCAATCACAAATCTGCTGTGGGTGTAACCTAATAATAACAGACGGTGTTAAGAGTTTTTACGATTTTTACGACGTTATTTTCGCTGTGTCGTCTATAACATTTCTGTACTTCACTTTTCAGAATAAAGGCATTATTTTACTTAAAAAATACACCTCATGCACTAATGTTTAAATTTCATATGAATCATATATTATGAATTATTTTTTCAAAAATATCTTAATTTCACTTTGCTTATTTTTCTGCGTTTAATATATTTTTTACGTTTTTTAAAAAAGAAAATTTTAGATTTACTTTTATAATTTTTATTTTCTTTAGTGTTCAAAGGAAGAAAATAAAATACTTAAGAGCAAAATAAAGTAAAGAACAGAATACTGGTTATTTAGAATATAAGCATATTATAAAAAAGGTACACGAAATTTGCGTTTTAGACATATCCTTAGTTTCTACATTATGAATTACTTACATTTTAATATGCTAAAAACTGGAATGTGTATTATAAAAATTAGAAATGAACTAAAATGTACTTTCTGAAAAATTTCCCTTATTATTATTATTATTATGACACGAAATAAAATTCTAGCCCGATCCGTGAACATTCTTGGCCTTCTCAATAACTCGAAGGAATACCTTATACAAAGCTCTTAACAAAAGAACTTACAAACGGACTGGTGTGATTACAGGAGATCACAGCAAATTTTGTTGCCGGCCAAACACGAAATATACATGAAACGATTGTCTACCATTGGATTTAGTAACCACAGACCTTCTGATGTCTCACTGCATACACACTGCAACCCAATTCAAAGAATGAAACGGGTTCGAAGAATCGGAGTTGGACGTTACCTCAGACGAGTCGAAGAGAAAGTCCATGAATAAAAGTTCCATGTATTCCGCATTGACTACAGGCCTTGATACTTAATGTCTAAAAGATACCCTTCGAGATGAAGGTGGCATTAGAATAACTTGTTCATATGGCCTTTTTCTTCCGTCTAACAGATATGCTTTCTATTCTCACAGATCTTCAGAAGATCTTTTAAGGTTCTAGATCGCGCTCATGAGCGAAGATATATTCCAGCAGAATACTGCAATTTATCATCAATCTTCAGTTGCCACAATGTTGATTACGGAATATTCCACTGACATTAACAGCATAGTTTGGAACGATATCCACAATTCATTGATCCCGTACAAGGCTAACTATGAAGAACTAGAGAAAGACCAAATCACTGTAAAGACATTTATTCTATCAGTTCTGGTCTCTTAAGAGTGTGTAACACTTTCATATTATACACTGTACGAGTTAAAATAAATTAACATATGAAATTACTATGCGGATACCTATTAAGGACTCCAACACCATAAGTCAACCTTGATCTGCGAGAACTGACAACAGTCGGGTCTATACCAAACAAGACGGCTCCTTTAAGAATAGCTAAGCTGACGCCCTGAGGGATTATCACTTTCAGTCTATCTGAAAAAGCATCACGTATAGTCTTTTGAAGGATGGCAGATTCGGCAAATCCACCCACTAAGAACAAATAAGAAATATCTCCAATGCTATCGCAAGTATCCAAAACTTGGGCTACATGTCTACGTATAGCATCTAATGTTGGCTGGAACAAGCTCATCATAACGGACGGCTCCATTCTTAACATTCCTTGGGATGACCATTTGATATCTTTATGTCCGTATTTCTTGAGAGCTGCATCCATCTGTAATAACATAATGAAAAAATGTTAAATTCATGTAAGACAATTTTAACATAATATGCTTCTAGTAAGTTTAGTATTTTGATCTCCAGAGTTTCTCACAGTTCAGAAAACAGACTGAAGGCCTAATTCAAAGTTTCTTATTTTCTATTAGTTTTAAAAAATGAATGCATTTTTTCCTAACACTGACAAGATGCTAAATTAAAATAAACCTTTGAATTAAAATGACACTATATGTCATGATAACGTTGCAAAAACATATTAAAATCTACGAAATAACATATGTGTCAAGCACAATTTTTTTCTTTGGATTTAGGGTCTGAAAGAGTTATGGTTGTTTAGTTTAGTTTTCAAATTTGCGCATTTAATTAAGAAAAACGGCTCGCTAAGTGATAAATTTGCCTTTTAAAGCTTTCTTTTCCTGCACTGATACCATACTACACTAATTTCCAAAAATTAAGGAAAAATCATAAAAATAGCATTATCTCATTCAAAAATAAGCCAATTCGGATAAAATTTGAATATATTGTCTAATAAGAATTGCTGAGTGAAACTGCAGTATGCATATTAGTGGCGCTGCAATCGAAATGCAGCATCTGCCAGGAGGTTAAATTTCATGTTTCATAGCACCCACAGCAAGCCTGCAAATTTCGCTGTGATACTGAGATAAGGAATCTGGGATGGTAAATTTGTAACAGTGACCTTCAGGCATCATTTGCCCGAAGAATTACGATGGAGAGGAAGATTAGAGGCAGGAGAAAGTCAAACAAAAGTGGCCAGCTGGCTAAATGTGAGTCCTTCTGTGGTTCATTGACTTTGGCAACGATTTCTAACCACAGATTCGGCATCCAGGAGATTCAGCCAAGGAAGGCTACGATGAGCGCTGATGACCGATATTTGTTGTTATGCGCACGAATAAATTAGAACCTCAACTCCGACTCAACTCAGATCCTTCCTTGCTGCAGCCACTAGATGGTTGGTGTCAACGTCAACCGTGCGTAGAAGGCTTCAGGAAGGACGTCTGTACGCGAGGCAACCAGTCATATGCGTCACGCTCACGTCACGTCATAAAAGGGAACGTTATATATATGCACGTCAACATATCCATTGGATGACTGATAAGTGGAAGGTTTTTCTCTTTATGGATGAGTCCAGATTTAGCCTCCAAAGCGATAGTAGGCGTTATGTGATTTGGAGAGGACCTGGAACCTGTTATCCATCAAGCATGCGTGAAAGAAATGCATACGGAAGAAGCAGTGTCTGTGTTTGAGGTACTGTCTGGATGGACGCAGAGATTCCATGTCTTTCCGCATGGAACCATAAATGCTCAGATAAAATCCTTGATGCTTAAGTGCCCCCTTATGCGGGGGCAGCAGGTGATAATTTCCTGCTACAGGACGATAGCGCTGGACCGCACAAGGCTCGCATCGTGGATGATTATCTTCAGCAGCAAACAATTCAGTACATGGAGTGGCCAGCTCGATCACAGGACCTGAAGCCTATCATGCACGTTTGGGACGCTTTAGGAAGATGCATAGCTGCTCTCAGTCCTCCTAGAGCAGTTCCAAGCACAAGAGCAGTTCACTCTCACTTCCTACGGAACTTATAAACTGAATAACTGACAGCATCACACATTGCTGTAAGTGTTGTATTGCTTTTAGGGGAGATCATACGCCATATTCAAGGTAAATTTCCTATACCAAACTGACACATTCGATTTTTCATTTTATACATACGGCTAATTACTATAACACCGTAATTGTCTGGTAATTTCTTTTCATGTTATTTTATACTTTACTATGTGTTGTATACTGTCGGTGAGTTTCATGAAATTCTACACGTAACTTTTTGAGTAAATGGCATTTTTGTGATTTTTTCCTTAATTAATGATAACCAGTGTAATTTAAGTTTACATAACACCACCATAAAACATCCTAACTGATCCTGAAGTATCTCATGTATTTTGTCAAAATGTAATTCGAAGATTTTAATTGCTACTAGATCTCCATCTGCTGCACATTGAAGAAATAGATAAAATTCTACTGTACACTTAGATTAATGAAATATATTTTCATTAAAATTCGAATTAAGTTTCCTTCATAATACGATATTTCTATTATAAAACAAGAAACAAAGACCTGTTTGCATAGCTACTATAATTCTTTTCACTAACTGCATATAATTTCATTTCTCAGTTTCTTCAAGCATATAAATGTTTAGTGCAAAATTTTTAGCTTAATTAAAGTTTACTAGCAAATACTTCTGTTAAGAAAGATTGTTGTAATAGTGGTATATAATGAACAGTTCTTCAACTCATATAAATATACACTGAAGTGCCACTGAATTAGGGATAGCAAGTCAATAACCAGCTGGGCCTCCTCTGGCCTTGATAATAACTGCCATACGACGAGGAATAGATTCAATAAGTTTGCGGATGCATTCTAAAGAAGTGGCTTGCAAAACATCGGATAGAGCTGTCATAATTCAGAAAAGGTTTCTAGTGTTACGTGATGTGGTTTCACACCTTTCTCCAAAATATCCCAAGAGTGCTCAGTAGGATTTAAATCAGGACTTCTAGGTAGCCAATTCATGACAGAGAATTAAGAGGAATGCCCATCCGATCAGGCAGTAGCCAACAGGGACCCGTGAGAGATGCAGTTATCTTGCTAGAATTTTCCATTTAAATATGAATGACTGGACAGCATAAATAGATGGGAGATGATCGCCCAGCAACTCTACGTACCGAATCATTATGAAGGAGGTTTGTACAAGTACCAAAGATCCCAAACAATGGCACGAGGAATCACCCCAGACTATGATTGAGCCGCCACGACCTTGTACATTTCCAATCTCGCATGAAGGATCCATAGCTTCATCAGCCTGACGCCATATCCTCAGCCTCCCATCGGTATTAAGTAGTCGGAATCGAGATTCATCATTCCATGCTACTCGTTTCTAGGCCTCTAGTTCCATTCTCTATGTTCCCTTACCCAGGCAAGATGTGCAGCCCAATAGATAGCATGCGTTTAGCAATGGTATTCCCGTGGGTCTACGGTTCCCGAAGCCCATATGGTGAAACGAGCGTTGAATGATCCGTTTACTGCTTATACGACTGGCAACCTGATTCAGCTGCGTGGTGATTTGAGTTAACGTTTGCCTTCCCTGGCTATGTACACAACACGGCTGAGCTGTTTCACACCTCACTTGTTCAAGGCTAATTATCCTTCGCCATTTGCCTAACCACTAGTTTTTTCCCCCACCATTCATGTATTCTTGGTATACTCTTGCCACTGTCAACCTTGAATATCCTAGTCCTTTGACGATTTCGGAAACTGAATGGCCCATGCTTCGAACACCTGCTGTCTATCCTCAATCGAAGGTGTCTACATCAGAAGTTTTATCCATACAGGCAATTGAAATGACTGATTAGAAACAACCATAGTACTAGCTATACATGCAGCTATCACAACGCCCTCACACGAGCATAAATGGTGCGCCGCGCGTACATAGTTTGCATATCCATGTCTATCCTAATTCAGTGGCACTTCAGTGTATATCGACAAGTTTTCTTTAACCAACTGCAATACATGTTTTAATCAATAATAATACTGTTTACCTTTAAGCAGCTATAATACAAATTTTCACAGCTTAATTTTCTTTAAATAACTTATTCAATGACGGTTTTGAGAAACTTCTAATTTCGATAGGGAATTCAAAGGCACTCTAGCCGAGGCTAAGAATATAGCACTAAACGCTTCAACTGCGCGGCTGAAATTTTGCGCATAGCAAACAAGAATGTTTGCTTGAAGATACTGATCATTTTACTTGTAAGAGGAAAATGATCATGATCTTTTTATGTGTCAGTAAGTAACGATTTTTATGTAAATTTTTCCTTTACAAGTAAAATGATCAGTACCTTCTTCCTAATGCGATTAATTACAATCATCTTTCTAATGCGATTAATTATCATTCATCAAAATTATCACGTCAATTTAAAAAGGAAATACATAAACATGCGTAAGATAAAAATGCTACAGAAGAAAAATACTCATTATTATATTGTATTTAACCTTAGACCTAAATTTATACAACTCAGAAATCTTTACGTTCCAAATAAGATGCGTATTAAAATGCAGGAAAAGAATTTTTTTGATTAAAAATTGAAGTAATTTTCTAACCGTGGTATTCTTTATCTTTTTGTAACTATTGACAAAAGAATAGGGCAATGCCATGTTGATGGGCGTGATTTTGAAAGGACTGGCATTCCTTTTTCGGGCTTCAAACAAAGCCATAAGCTCCACGAAAGCAGCCGGATTCTTCAGCTTGAAATGGTCCATGAAATCACCACCAAAAATGTCTACAAGGAGTTTTTCAAATTCCATGTCGATGCCCACCGAACCATACGGTCCACCGGTGGCTTTGTGCAGTTCTTTAATTGTACCATTTTCATCGATGATCTCGTGAACGGTTATGTCCACAGTTCCGCCTCCGCAGTCAACCACCATATATCTTGTACCTATTAAATTACACAGATAAAAAATTATCATGCAGAGAATTTATAATAAATTATGTAACGAATGCTCTTTTTTGTATAAAATATTAAAGAGTTGGTAGAAAGACTGTTTCACTACAGTTGAAAACAAGGAATCTCTTCGAAATTAAAACAAGTATACCTAAAATGCCTACTTTTTCTGCCCAAAAATACATATTAAAATCAACATAAATAATTCATAAAGTTAATGTGATTTATTTAAGACAAATATTTTAACTACCGAATGGCAACACGTAAACAACACACTTTAAACAGAAACTTGATGGGTTTATAGTTTGTTAAGATAATGATAGTATCGAATTATAAATTCAGATGTTTCTATGACCTAGACCAGGTATCTGTACTTTGTTGGCTGCGGGTCAAAACTAACCAAAATGTTATTAAGAAGATGTTTCGGGTCAACGGCATTTTCATTTTAGAACAGTCTTTCTTGATGAACAATAACATAAATTTTTTTGGGAAAATAATTACAATACGCTTTAAACATAAAAATTTCAATTGTAATTCTAATTATTATTATAAACAAGTATAACTGAATGAACTTTCTTTTTCCCTTTGATATCAGTAAATCCGCAGATGCTGAATTTGTGTGTGGAATTATGGATTATAGATCGCCTTTGCCAAATGTATCGTTTCTCCTTGAAATGGTGTTTTCTCTAACATATGTTATATGTTATACAAAATATGTTATACAATATGTTATACAAAATATATTTTGTGTAACAACACATGTTATATGTTATATGTGTAACAACATATGTTATATACATATTTGTATAACAACATAACAGTAACATATGTTGTTACTGTTATACAAAATAACAGTATTTTTAATTATGTTACAGAAAACACCATTTCTTTTTGTCTGTTTTCGGCTAAAAATATAATCAAGTAACCACCAATTACGTATACTGATTGAAATGTTTTAAGGTCGATTCTCTTAATCAGAATCAGATGACTACAGCCTCTATGTTTTTTTTTCTTTTCAAATTTTAAGTTCACATTTAACTGAATTTTTCACACCGTTTTATAAACGGTTCAAAACATAAAATACACTGTTTTGTGACAGTTCACTAGAAAAAACAGACTTACGACTTTGCATGGAGTGAAACAAACTGCCTTTTACATGGAGTGACACCTCAACCTCTAGCGGCGATCCACTAGGGGCTAGTGGTCAACCTCCAGGCGACAATGAACAATGTCAGGTTTCTAAGCACACAACAGAGTGACCAAGCACTAATTAGACACCGAGAAACAAAGACAACATACGACAACGTCAGTTTCCCCTGAGTTGACTAATGGAGGTGAACCCATGAGGACAACTTTAGGTAGCCATCAGACAGCCCGAAACAGACAAACTGCTTCATTATACATACAGCTTTGTTTGACAGTACCCTACGGTGTCTGTCACGCCTGAATGGACCACCAAAGGATCGGTGGCTCTAGTCCTGTGAAGGCAAATTACGTACCACAGTAACAGAGACTGTAAGTACAGGTCTCAGTAGAACGCCAAGCGTTGCCACCCAGTCGATCCTCGAGAGAGGGGGGAACTGTTTTGTGACAGCCTCTTTAGCATTACGGTAATGGTTTTTTCATTTCCTACACTGAAAAGAATTTCTTCCCCTACAGTAGGCTTTTCAGCGCTGAAAACGTTCAGAAATCACAAGTCACAAAGCGCAGAATGTATGCGGAGCAAAGCACTTTGTCGATCATTTGTGTATTACTGCCTTGAAGTGTTTCCATCATTTTTAAATACCGAAACATATGTCAACATCGTATGCAAACTGGAGCGTTTTGTAACCGTTCTCAAGTGAACTGACATTATTAGTGAATAAACACACACTTGTAAAATGCGGTAGTTGAAAACAGGTATGGGTTTTTGAAAGTATGAGTATTCGGAATGAATAAAAAAATCAGAGGTCGATTCAACTACTGCTCACGTCTAACTACAGTATTTATAAAATGCAAGAAGATGAAACGTCGTTTTAGTATAAGCGCTTTGGATTTCATTCGCTTGGGTATTTTTGAAGTCTTGATCAACTGAGCACTTATAAAAGAAATAAAACCATACCAGCATTTTCAATGACAGCTGGTTCAAGACTTCCTTCAGCAGGTTCCT
>KK122169.1:430807-451092 GCA_000611955.2 Stegodyphus mimosarum
CTCTGAGGAGAAGAAACAAGTGGAACTAGTTGGTGCTGTTGAAGTCTTCTGCAGAAAATGGAAGCGGCTTCTGGTTCCAAAGCGATCAGTAATTGCTCAGGATTTTCGCTAGATGCTATTCCAGCCTAAAAGAAAAAAATACATTTAAAGATTCATTCCGTGATCGTGTCTGTACGCTTTAATCTTATCAGATAAAATCTTGTCAGTTGAGTTTAAGTTCAATCATATCAAAAAGAATTTAGGAATAATCAGTGCTGCCAAGGCATGCCAGTTTTCACACATTTGCTGCTTTTGACAAACATATACTACTGAAATTTATGCCTATATGCGATTTTGTGAATTTTCTGCAACTTCACCATTTTCTTGTGCAACCTTTTGCTACTTAAATTTTCTGAATGTATCATAAAATTCGTATAAGTTACTATAATGTATTTATTGAACTTATTATACTTAAGAATAATAATTTATTTTAGGTTTATAAAATTTGGAAACTGAAGATCCTACGTTCGTGGTCCATGAGTGCACGTGCATGTACTAGCACTAGTAGCAGGTATTTTCATATATTTAATTGATTAGTTTGTTTGATATTTTGTAAATCTAATAATAGGACACTAAAGTTTAACCCAGATTATACGCTGTGTTAAATATGAAATAAAAGTAGCTTGAAAAAAATTCAGCGCCAGCTTTCAAAATGCTTGGCTAAAATACACATGTTTGAAAACTGGCTAAAAAGAATGAAAACTGATAAGACCACTTAAAACTCGAACATATGTGTACCCTTTTCTGTATTTTAGTACATTGAATGTGTTAAAAGAGTGGTCTTACTTCATATGCAGCATTTCTCATGAACTGCTTGGCTGGCTGTCTCCAGATGGCAGGAACTGTAACCACCCATCGAACATCATCGTTAAGAATGGTAGTAGCAGACTGATCACTTAATTCTTGAAGGGCATGCTCCTTGAAGTAACGCAATGCATGCGCAAAAACGGTCATTGCTGAAAGTCCTCGTCCGTTGGCCGCATAGATCAAAGTATCCCTGCTCAAATACTGAAAGGTGGAGAAAAAAAATTTAGAATTGAAATACAGTTTTAGTTACCTTTCATTAAAACTCTAATTTTGTTAAAATAATTACTCAAAACTTCATTATTATACATTAAATGCAATAAAGCATATTAATAACGAGGTCCAATATTTATGACTGCGATACAAGCCCACCAGCACCTGAGTGGTTAAGACCGCTGAACAGTGGTAATTTGGATTCGAGTTCAAATCACGACAAACGGGTGCACTGCATAGGCATTTTCGGGGGTTCGCCCGTTTGTACTCCTAATATAGATACGATAATATATATCTATGTAGAGAGACAGAAATACATTTCCCATAAAAATCTTCCACGAAAGCATCCCTAGCCCTTAGGTTAGGTTACTGGAACATGGCAAAATATATTAGGATTATCTGCCTAAAGGGATGGTTGCCTTCGTGGAGGATTTTATAAGGAAACTGGCTCGTATTCACTTTACACATTGGAAAACCAACCATGTAGCCAGCCCGCTCGCCTCGCTTCGAACCTAGGTCACAGTGGCCTTAACCATTCAGTTGTTTGTGAGGCCCCCTTGGACAGGTAACTCTCGTATGCTTTGTTGTTGTTGTCGTGTAAAGTAAGCACAGATCGGCTTATTTCAGCCGTTTTCCTTACGAGATTAATTACCGGACATGGCCCTTTCCCTTTTTACTTTGCGGAAAGAGGTATAAGTAGAACAGATATCTGCATATGCGGCGACACAGGACTTCCAGACCACTACCTCACCAAGTGCCCCCTGACTAAGGACTGGCATATTAAGTTGCCTACAACAGAGGTAGCCGCTTTCAAACGTTTCATGATTAAGCAGTCCTCATTGCTTAAAAAATTGCATAGTATCATGACGAAACTAGAGGCGCTGAGGCAGGACCTTTGCCGTCCAGAATAATAGTAGTATCTTTGCTTTGGAATCTGCTGACATTCTTGTGCACTAGTGATACACACACAGTCTTCTAGCCACAGCCTGTATACATGAAAGCATTTTCTCACTTTAAAGCATAATACTACTTCCATTTGTCACAATGCAGATATTAACTTCTGTACAAGTAACCGTGCATAATTAGTGTAGCTACTGTATACAGTGTGAAATGTATATTGCAGTAAAATAGTAACGGATAGTTGCAGGGTTCGGACAACACCCGAGTAGTCTTAGAAAGCTGTCCGGCCCTGCTGTCACCTGTTGTTGTCGTGTCCATGACCATACGGAAGAATGATTGCCAGAGCCTACTCCGAAGAGAGGTTGGACTTCTATTTTCCACCCCCAATTTTGAGGGAGAGCACCCCGGGGGAGGAATCCAGAGGTCTCCCACCCCTCTCCCACCAATCCACATGAGAGGACTTTCGGCTCGCCGCATATTTAGAGTGCCGCCATGCCGCACCAACACCATACATTTACAAACATCCATGTCTTCCAGGATTCGAACCCGGGCCCTTCGGTACCGTAGTAAGCTCCCCTAACCACTATACCGTCTGGGCGACTCTCGTATGCTTTACCATATTCAAATAACCAGACGAATCATATTCATTATTCATGTCTAATTTTTACTACAATCATCACTAATTTATAGCTTGCTTATATTAGAATCCATTAATTCGCGATAAAAAGAATACGAATTCATCTGATCCCCCTATGCTATCACGAATTTTGGCGTATGAAAAAACTTCATGAAATGTTTTGGGCTATGCTATTTTTTAATTCTTCTAAATAACGTAAATATTATATATGAAGTACGAATTCTCTCTGTATGAAATGCGTTCGAAAAATCATTCAATCTGGTTTTATTTCATGTGATCAAATTTCCCATAAGGTGGCTCTTGAATATTTTATTGCTATTAACAGTTGGCAAAGAATCTAAAAAGTATCACCTTTTTTTTCTATTCATACTCTCTTAACAGTCCAAACCACAACGAAATAATACCAAAGGTTACAGCCGTCACTTAAGGAATAGTTGCTGCACGCAAAAGGCACGGAATCATTTTACTAACAGAAATCTATAGGTTGTTCAACGTATCTTGATTATGTGTAAATAAGTGTATCGTATTATATGCAGATGAATTGTATGCAATCCGATACTTCCATTCGGAGGAGGGGGAATATTAAAAATATCTAGATATACAGGGTGTTTATAAAGTCCCGGACCCATTTTGATGTTTAATAACTCATAAAATAATGAAGACATAAACAAACTTATGGCATTTATTGATGAAATAACTTACATATTTTTCTTTTCAGGTTTGAATATCTTTATTTTTGTAAATATCGTCTGCTTATTAATTGCATTTTTCTCCCTTTTGTTTTTGGCAATCATTGCAATGTTATGTTTACTTGTAAAGGACAACGTTTACAGGAGGAGAGTGTCGAACATTGATGACCTAAAAGACAGAATTACAGCCGTAATAAGTCTCTGTGGATACCGACATACTTGTCGGTACCTGGCGTGAAATTGAATATCGATTTGATATTCTCCGTGCGACGAAGGGGGCACACGTGGAAGTTCATTGACAAGGGTCATGAAACTTTGTGAGTCTATCTAACCATTTATGTTATTAATTTTAATCTATCTTTATTATTTTATGAGTTATTAAACATCAAAATGGGTCCGGGACTTTATAAACACCCTGTATATTGATACTGCGAAAAGTAGAATATCCCCATGACAACCTGACACCCAATATAAAGATAGAGACATCAAGAATTATATGAATTAAATGTAAGAATAGTTAAACATACTTTATAAAGCCAAGTTCTAATAGAAATTTAGAGTTTTAATTTATCTGCAAGAGAAAGAAAAGGAGTAAATTGAAAATTGTTTTATGGAGTAAATTGAAAATTATGGCTTTCTACGATTTACTGTGGTCTAATACGATTTATTATAAATTCTAGAATTCTGCTCTGACATATTTTGCTACAGCAACTAACAAAAAAGAAATTCAACTTTGCATGATTTTTTCCTCGTTCTCCCCCCTTTAAATAGAACCCTTTTTCTGCTTCTCATGAGTTATGCAGTATACTATTGACCTTCAAAACTTACTGCACGAAAAGAATATGTACCTTTACTTGTGCAAGATTCATTTAATAATAATTTCTCAGAAATTTGAAAAAGTACTTTGAACTTATGTCACAGTTTTAAAAATTATAGAAATAGTTTTTAATAACTATTTAAAACAAATAAATTAAAATTAATAATAAATAAAACTTTGAAAAATTATTCTTATTTCCATCTCTTAAGAAAATGCTGTCTAAAAAAACTTTCTGGAACCAATTCTCTAAAAAATATATAACGCATTAATTCTTTGTACTCTATGTAAATAAAGTATCCTAGCTTTATTAGCTGAAGTAATATATTTTACATTACCTCGGTCTTATGCAATGTCATCTTGAATTTCTCGAAGTATAACCACTGTCTCGCTTCATCAGAGTCCAAGTCATGGTAATAGTCTCGAGCAGCATAACCAAACGAGTGGAATTTTTCCTTTGGATCCAAAAGTAATGTCGTCGGTGTCTTTTGATTGAAAACTCCATTATCTCCTCCTTTGGAAATTTATAAAGAATAATTTAATAAACTGCCTAAAAATCTTCCTTACAGAAGGGTAACTTATTCCATAATTTTATCAATTCAAAAATTTAAAAAAAATTTTGAATTAACTGTAATTAGTTGATCTAAGTGGTTATTAAGCAAAAAAATATAAGAATCAAAACTTAAATCAGCAATGATTTCGTTAAGTTGTATTAAAAAATACGGACAATTACTTAGTTCATATCTGAAAATTTCTTTTGTACTCTAAAGACAATTTAATCTTTGTTTAGTATTTCGATTTCCAACTGAAAATACATTCATTTTACCGAATGTAAGATGTATGCTATTAAGAGATTATTTACTTATACAGTTTTACAGGCTAGCTCAGGGATGGGCAAACGTTTTCGTTCGCGGGCAAAAATCGGAAAAAAAAAAGTTCGGCGGGCCAAGGTAAATTTTTCTAAAATTTTAAAAACATATACAAGTATTACAATTTAAATATGTTAATGAGAAGAATGAAATTGCGCTTTCATTTTTAAAAGTTTCTTATATTGAGGTTCGAAGTGAGATGTACTGATTCTAAGGAACGAGGCTAACTGCTCATCTGCCACTCTACTTCTTAAATAATTCTTTCTAAGGTTCATTGTTGAAAACACTTGTTCACATATATAAGATGAAGCAAACATAGCACTGATTTTCTGGGCGTGAGATATTAAATTCGGGAAACTCACTTTCGATAATGATGTTATATTCTTTGAAGACTGCTACAGCTTCATTGCAGATGAGACACACTGGTTTATCTTTTACAACTGTAAAAAATATTTCTAGGTCCATTCATCATTAAAAGCATGGCATTCTGAATCAACTTTACGTTTTTTAGTAGACATTTTGGGGTTGAAATATTTTACGAATAACCCAAACAAGCACTAGCTACGCTATACTTTTAACAATTTCAAAACCACTATTCACAATGATGCTATATGTCCGCAATCTTTCCATACGCAATCAATAATACTAGAATTCGCGACAAAAGAAAAGACCGCTGGCTGGAGCTTAAAATGCGCAGTCTGCCAAATGTGAGGTCTGATTCACTTATATTGGATTCGCATACTTCTCCCCGAAAAACAGATAACGATTCTTAAGCCAATCTACAGCATAACTACCAAAGTACTTCCGCGTTTAACACTTTACCGATTGAAAGGTGTTTGTGCTTGCTATTTCCATCGATTTATGTTTTGTAAAACAAAAATAGAGACAGTAAAAAGATCATCAATAATTTGAACAAAAGGAAGAAAAAAAGTAATATTTAAACAAAGTAGAAAAGGAGATGGAGATATAATATTTAAATATATATTTCTTTTAATTTGCCTCGGACCGGCAAATTAAGAATCTATCCGCGGGCCGGATACAGCCTTCCAAAGGGCCGGATTTGGCCCGCGGGCCGTAGTTTGCCCATCCCTGGGCTAGCTATTTCATTTAATAATCCCGATCTGATTCCTTAATGTAATAGAATGAATTTATTAATTTTCCAATTACATAGATGTTCAACTTGATTGCTTTAAGCTGCAAATACCAGAATTTTGTTAACAGTTAAGAAACATCCTACTTCCTCAGGAAGCTATTTTAGAGAAATGCGCTAATAAAAGGTACTAATATCACATAAAATTTCATTATAAACTGAAATTCATCAAAATTTCTATATAAATCATGAGATAGAGAAGAATCTTCACGATAACTGCTACATTTTTATCATAAATATTATTATCGCATTCGAAAATAACAATTTCTTATTCTTGAAAATTTAGTGACGCTCTACAAAAGCACTGTCTCCAATAATCAAGCTTCTTTCAAATGGACTGCCAGTAGGAGTAAATACTTGCTTGTAATAAAAGTTGGTTATGCCAATGGTATAGGCAACTGTCCGTTTGCCCCGCAGTAATTTTAAACGGCCCCCAAATACATTTCAATTATGTATACAGTGGCATAAGAGTATTGTTATAAATGTTATAAATGTATCGTGCTTACAGTTTTAGAGACACAAAGATATGGATTGAGCTTATGCGCGCGACTGCTGTTGACCAGAATAAAGATCCCCCCCTAAAATAATAAAAAGGAAGGAAAAATATTACAAGAAATTCTGAGCATAACAGAAGAGACCGAAAATCATTGCCTACGATAGTCTGATCCGCCAATATCGGCGACGAAGGTAGGCTTTGTTCATGAGTTCCATAAGAACACAGAGTGGGCAGAATGGTAGAGCAAATACTATATACCAAATCGGGAAAAATGCTCGCCCAGGCAATTATGGCCTGTAAGTTGTTGAAAAGGGGCCACAGCATTACGTCGCGGATATTCTGGCAGGCAAGCGAGATCTTAGCCTTCCACTGTTTCGCCTCAATGCTATCCAACAATTTCAACTGATGTCTTAGTCTCATAGACTGTTTTATGTTTACCTTTTATTGAGTGTATACCATATTTGAGTTTGTAGAATGTAATAGTGATGCACCTTTCCCTGCGAGGAAATCTGTTTGTTCATTTCCATAGATGCCTATGCATACAAAACAAATACAGAATGAATAGTCCCGTCCGCTTGTATGCCAGGCTACGTGACTTGGGTTAGGTGACTTCCACATCATTAAAGTCGGTAAATTTAGTTGGCCAGCCGACAGTTAGTAGCGCTCCAATATCCTGGTTTTCTGGGGTTTTTTTTATAGAGTTAGTACTACTGAGGTATACTTTGAGTAAATCAACTAGTTGATTTACCGGTTGCACGGCTGCACAGTTCATATTGCCATATAGATTGAGATAAACTAACATAACGATGTGAATAATATAAGGATGATGTGTTTATTGGTGCTTTTTATTAGATCGGTAAGGTCAATGTTACTGGTGATTGCTGATCAGTGTTGCTGGTTGCAATGATGTTTGAAACTGTGAATACCTTTTGAATGTTGCTTTTGAACGAATTACAAATGTAGCCAACGTTACAGGTACCAACCTTTAAATTTCAGATAGCAAATAAATTTGAATTTTTATTCTGCGTTATTAGAATTAGTATTTCTTATGTACGTTTTGTTAAATATTTAGTAAACGAAATTTTAAATTTAGTTCTTTTTTTTTACTTTGTTTAAAAAGCTTTTTATTTATCTATGTTTTCGTTTCTGTTGAAAACATTTTTCATTTTGTAAATGGAATAATAAAAAAAAAAAAGGCCTTTCCACCAACTTTCAGATTAGCCATTCGGTCTGCATGCAATTTGAGTTTGAGACCACTGAGCTATATACCATTTACTTCAAACGATTTCAAAGAAGGAAAATATTAACAGTTAATGACCAGCTACTTGAATTCTGCATCAGAGCTAATTTTTTTTTTTACAAGCAGTATAATGTTAATGAATGCTAGGAACAAAATTATGCAGCTGACATAAAGAATTATACTACATTTGCAGTGCCTAAATACACATCAGCAGACGTGTTAATATGTGTTACATTACTGGTGATAACGGCTTAGAAAATACCTTCTAAAACAATTTTATTGGTTTACTTACGCTACAGTTTTGTGAATAGCAAACATCTATTTAGCCAGTAACATATTTCTTAAAAACGAAGACGAAAATGTTTATTCAAATGCTTATGAATTCTTTAAATGATATTTGCATTCAATACTAAGCTATTATTAAAACATAATTAAATACTCCTCATAAAAGTCTCACAGGAAAACTAACACATTGTCAAAGGAATATATAACAAAACGCGGGTAAACGTAATCAAAACATAGGAAGTATGAAAAAACGTATTTCATTAGCAAAGAAAGGAAAGTGAGATTTTTATATTTTTTTAGGTAGTTGTGATTGATATATTCACGTTCTTTATAGCTATGTACTTCAACAATAGCAAAACATATTTAACGAAAGTTATTATCAAAAACATTCCTCGAGAAAGAAAAATACGATGCGATACTTTTTTAATCCAGTTTCATCGCAGCAACAATATCAGGTTAATTCTTATAAAAATATTACAATTCTTATTATAATTCTGGCAGTATATAGTACATTTAATACTTCCAACATTTAATCATCACTCTGCATATTAGTTAATTTAAATCAATTTTGAAAAATTCATTTAATCAAACACCTGATCTTTTTTTAAATCGGAATTTTTTTGCTTAATTTGCCATTGCAAAATTGAAAATAAAAATTGCCTGAGTTCTAAATTTTTCAATTTTCGTGCAACAGTTTCGAGAAAAAATTAACGTATTTCTACAGCTACACAAACTGATCTTCAGCTCGATGCACTGATGGATGACATACCGAAATGATATTTTTAAGGATGCATTTGCGCTGCCTCAATATCTGAAATTGTAGGTTATTACTTTCATTACTTTTACATGCACTTTCTTAATGCTTATATGCAATCGAAGTACAGAAACCGCCATTTTGCTCATACCTTCCCACTTTCTCATCATATGTATATTTTCTGGATCTTGCGTGAAGCTGAAAGCATAACCACTATATGTTGTTCCAAAATCGATAGCAACTACTACAAAATAATTCTGCTGTGGCGAGGGGTTGCTGTGATTCGCAGTACGGTTTGCTGTCGAATGACCATTAATCAGAGGATGGATTCCAGAAGACACCACATCTGTAACAAAAATAAAAGTCATAAATCAACGTAAAATAAAATATCAAAAATGCCGATTAATGAACTCTGAATGCTCTGAATAACATTGAAAGGGTAGTTTTATTTAAATTATTTAATACACAAAGCACAAAACTTAAATTAACAAATGGGATGAAGAGAACAAAATTATGTGCTGACATTCTTTTGCACGGTCATAGATACAATATGGTAAAGGACATAAAGCTATTCTGTACACACTGCTCGACAATGAAAATGTAACACCGAGAAGGAGTAGTCAGAAATTTATGCAAATTTTAGAGTAGATGCACGTCACTGAGTTATGCGAATGATGTGAAATGCGCAGCTCTCCGACGCACGTGAAGTAAGATATAAGGGAAGGAACGTGCAGAATGGGCAATATTCGTGTCGTTATTTCTGCCAGACGAATTATCGAAGAAAGTTGGTTTTTGTCCCGGAGGATACGTGTAATAGGAGAGAATGCCAGGCCGCCGTCAACGACGGCACTTCCAGCAGATAGACGATTTTACGGGGGGTATGGTGATCGAACTGAGAAGGGCGAGTTGGTCCTTACGTCAAATCGCAGCTGATACCCACATGGATGGGAGCCGGTACATCGGCTATGGGGAACATCGTTGGAACAAGAGAATGTGGGAAGAAGGAGGAGTGCAGCCAGAATGACGTCAGCACGCGTGGATGGACGCATCCGCCGACAAGCTATGGTGGTCCCGCAAGTCACTTGTACCGCGATTCTGCAGCATGTGCAAGATACCCTGGATATTCCCGTGTCGACGAGAACGAATTTGCCGTCCATTGGTTGAGCGCGGCCTGCACTCACGGTGTCCGTTAAGAAGACTGCCATTGACCCCACAGCATAGACGCCAACGTTTAAAATGATGCCGGACTGGAGAGATGTGGATGACAGAATGGCGAAACGTCGTGTTCTCAGATGAGTCACGCTTCTGTTTATCCAGTGACAGTCGCCGCATACGTGTGTGGCGTCGACGTGGAGACATCTAATCTGGCATTAACTGTGGAACACCCCACCGCGCGAAAACGTAGCATAATGGTTTGGGACGCTATTGCCTACGATTTCAGGTCACCTTAGTTCGTATTCAGGGCACTATGACGGCCCAACGATATTTGGATAATGTACTGCGGCCGTGGCAATCCCCTACCTTCAGGGGCTGCCTAATGTAATTTTTCAGTAGGATAACGCTCGACCACACAGTGCTCGCACCTGCCAACATGCTTTGCAAGGTATACAAATGCTTCCCTGTCCACCGTACTCTCCTGACCTGCCACCAATCGAACATGTGTGAGATGAGATTGGAAGCCCTTTGCAGACTCTGCCCCTGCCTCGTTCAGAAGACGAACTGTGGCAAATGGTTGAAAGGGAATAGAGAGCCATCCCTGAGGACACCATCCGCACTCTTATTGATTCTATGCCTAGACGTGTTTCTTCGTGCATCGCTGTCCGTGGTGGTCCTACATCCTACTGAGCCGACGCCGTTCTCGTTCTGTATTCTGACTATAATTTTGAAATAAAGATCACTTATTGCTGCTTGCTGTCTGTCTTTTTTCTAAATTTCATCACTTTCTGACCAGCAGTGTATTTACATCACTGAGTCAACAATCAAGGAATGAAACAGAAATACGTTACGTTTTTTCTGTATGAGCTAAATTATACTACTCCAGAAGCACACAAATCTTTCTTCTTGTACAAAACGTAATTTTCATTATAATGACATAACATTTGAATTCTTTCAAACTACCATTTGCCCTCCAGCGGCCGAGAGGTAAAGTTGCTGAACACTGGTAGTTCGGTCTCAGGTTCAAATCCCACAGACGAGCTGGCTGCATGCCCGTTTTCGTGGTTTTCCCCGCGTGTAAACTGTATAAGAGTCGGTTTAAAGTTCTCCACTAAGGCATCCCTCACGTTAAGCAGATAGCCCTCGAGGCTTTGCCGTAATCACACAAACAAAACCTCACTAAAGTCAAATTACTATTTATTCAAATGAAAAATAATTTAATTATTTTAGCAAGGATATATGAGTTGCTTATCAGTTTAACATTTCTGCAGAAGCTGTTCTCAAAATGTATGTATGTAATACTTGCTTACTATAACTGAACAGCTAAGAATTATAGATATAATATTAGTAAGATTTTTTCAATATGCCTAGGACTTGGCATCTCTGTACTTAAACCAATCATTTTATTCGTTTCGCTGCAAAAAAAAAAACAGACAATATATGCACAACAGCATTTTTTCCGTTCAAATATTCAGTCTAGGGTTTATATCTCTAAACTTAACATAATCGTAATAAAGTATTTGCTAATGCAATATACGGTTTTGAAAGATAAGAAGTTCCTAAACTGAGCGCCTATACAGAAGGACACGGTGATATTAACAGCTCAAACAAGCTTAATTATTGTTTCCCCATAGCAATCCCGACAATCAAAACAAATTTGCCTGCATGATTTCTGCCAATGTTTCATTGCTTAAACAGCAATTTGATGAAAAGCGTAATTTTTATAACCATTCACTGAAACTGTACAATTCCATCAATATTTGAAACTATATACTTGAAACCGTGCACTTGCATCACCACTTAAAAACTATACGCGGTATTATTTTGCATCATCACTTAAAATCTATACGCGGTATTATATGCAGGTACAGTATCGTTTACATGTTGCGTGTTCTCCACTGATGATTAGTGTAAAACAATGATTCCTAGCAGGGCCGGTAATTTACTCCTTGACCTCGATTAAATTTTAAAGCCAGTCAATGAAAAGGTCAGCTGGGAGTCATAACCCAATATGTACTGAATATTAATCAGCATAATCCAAAATCCCATTGATTAAAAAAATTACTGATAGAATTGATAATAATTGTTTATTGATATAAAGCTATATTATGTAGTAAAAAAATATTATATGAAACAAATATAAAGGAAAATACACAAAAATTATTTAATATATTTTAAATAAATAACATATAAAGGAAAACGCGGAAACACGAGAAAACACACCTATAAAAATATAAAAACCACAAAACTTCCGCAAAAGATGAATTGTTATATACAACACCTAGTAACGAGGTGAGCCTCCTCTGACCTTGATAACGGCTGCCACATGACGAGGCATAGATTCAACAACTTTCTGGAAACGTTCCACGGGAATGGTTTACCAAATATTGATTAAAGCTGTCCATAATTCAGTTCGGTTCGTTGGTGCTGTGTGATGGCCTTTCACGCCTTGTTCGAAAACATCCCAGAGATACTTAATAGGACTTAGTCTGGGCAGCTAGGTGGCCAAAGACAGAAAAGTCAGAGGAATGCTCATCCAACCAGCCAGTAGCCAACCGGGACTTGTGAGAGGTACAGTTGTCTTAATGGAAAACTCCACTACCGTGCGGATAACAGAACAGCAGAGTCGGGACAAGGGTGAGGCAAGTGAGGCACTTGCCTCAGGTGAATCACTAGAAAGGAGGCCAAACTGGCTATGCGAATTCGAAAATTCCTTTAATTGTTTTTAAATTGTTGGTTATTATTAGGGAAAATAAGCTTCGGCAAACTTAAATTAATAAAACAATAGGAAGAATTGCAAGAAAACCTGGAAATTAATGCAATGTGTATTTCTATGTTATTTCTTATTTATCAACAAAGGATTTTTTTTAACATTTTCATTCGAAAGTCATAAATAATTGACTATATTATTTTTCTGAACTTAAAAAGCTACGATTAAAAAATACTTTAAGAGTTATACAAATATAGCTATTTTGATATATATATATATATATATAGGGGCGCGCATTTACCTTTTTGCCTCAGGTGAAAAAATATCTTGGCACGGCTCTACAGAACACCATAAACGGATAGAGGTGATCACCTAGCAACTCTACTTACCGAATTGCATTGAGGGAAGTTGGTATACGCACAAAAGATCACCATCAGTGCTACGAAAAATCACCCAAGACCATGATTCAGCCACCATGCCCTTGTACAGTTCCAACCTGGCATGCAGGATCCTGCCTTCATGAGCCTGACGCTATATTCTCAGCCTCCCGTCTGGATTGAGTAGTCGGAATCGAGACTCATCACTCCACGTTACTCGTTTTCAGTCCTCTACACTCTAGTCTCTGTGCTCTATTGCCCAGGCAAGACGTGCAGCATTGAGCAATGGTACTCTTGTAGGTCGACGACTCCCGAAACCCATACGGTGAAGCGAGCGTTGCACAATCCGTTTACTGACTGTACGACTGGCACCGTCATTCAACTGGGTGGTAATCAGAGATAATGTTTGGCTTCGCTGGCTACGTACAATACGCCTGAGCCGTCTCTCACCACGCACTGTCAAGACTAATTGTCCTTTGCAGTTTGTCTGATCGCTAGTTTTTTGTCCACCATCCATGTATTCTCGGTATACTCTTGACACCGTCGACCTTGAAAATCTTAGCTGTCTGACGATTTCGGAAATTGAATGGCCTATGCGTCGGAGCACCTACGATTTGTCCGCGATTGAAGGCGTCTAAATCAGGCAGTTTACCCATACTGACAATTCTAACAACTAATTCAGAACAACCCCAGTACGCACTACATATGCAGTTACCACAGCGCCCTCACTTGCGCATAAATAATGCGCAGCTCTACACAATTTGCATAATCTTGCTATCCCTAATTCAGTGGCACTTCAATGTACAAGTCACTTGAAAATTTTAAGAGAAGATTTTACATTCGCTTCTAAGACACTGAAAGCATGAATGTGCCAGCATGACTCACAGAATCACAATGCTCCGAAATACTTGATAATATGATGCAAAAGTTCTTGCACTAAAGGAGGATGTTCAAGCACAAGTCGAATTCAAAACGTAAGGCTGCGTTAAATTAAATCCCAAAATAAGAGTTGTTATTGAACAAACATTATTGATTATTCCCTCTTCCTACGTAGAAGAAGCATGTTTTAGTCAAGTCAATAATGTCCTACGGAAAACAAGAAACACGCTGAACATTTTTGGAAGAGATAATTTAAAAACTGAGTTATGCAATATTGTGCCAAAACAAATTGCATCAGTACGTCAAGCGCAGCCACCACGTTAATTAAAATCGAACTTTTCAGCAATCAGAATCAGTAACTTTGTTTCTTAAAAACTTGTTTATATTTCTAAAATTAAAAATAATAATACAAAAATTATTAGAACATAAATATAACAATCCTTTTTTTTTTCATTTTCTTAGTCTAATTATATTTAATTTATTTTTCTTAGTTTAATTATATTTAATTTATTTACATGCAATTATTTGTATTATGATTATGCTGTGAGCTGTATGTTATAGAGTAAAGTAGGTCGATGAAGAAAACCATTCTTTTAAGAGGGGTCGTTTAAGAAAACGTTTGGGAATCTGTGGTCTAAAACAGCAGAAACCGTAACTTTCATACGTACTACAAACACTGGAAAAAATACATTATAAATGGAATAAAATATATAGTATATTACATTTTATTATTACTTCGAAATTGATAATGTCTTTCTGTAAGGCAATTTGATCAGTTAAACCTTACTGCATTAATTGGTAAGTTACACGAATATTCAATTATCCGTAGTTTCACTCAAAAGGTATCATCCGATGACATACAAGTAATTACTATATAAAAGAACGGTAACTAATTTCTAACACTCTCAAAAGTACACACATATCCCTAAAAATAGGAAGGGAACTATAATTTGTTGACAGAAAACACTATTACAAAAGTAATGAATCATGCTAGACGATACATTTTAAAAATCATAGTGAAAACATTGTAAAGTTTAGATATCTTCTTAGCAATCATAAACTATAACTAAACTTAAGACAGACTGGCAACGAATTATTAAGTCTAAAGAAACTACTGAAAGTTGAGTTTATTTAAAACTAAATAAGAACAGAAGGCATACTTTACGCTTACAGCTCAGCCAACCACTTGTGGCGAGATCATTTAAATACAATAAGTTAAATGTAAAAATTCAACTAATCTAGTAGCAGAAGTCTACACAAATCAATTTAACGGGTGGTTCAAAACTTAACCGGCGTGGATATTCATATCGGCAAATAATACAAGGCCGAAGACTATAAACCATATCTCATCTAGCAACCTAATAAAATGGCCTCGAGAGGCAAAACACGCTCAGACTTATAATCTAAAAACCTCAACTTCAGTTTTCGTATATGTGTTTAAGTAATTAATTTAAAAGTAAAAAATCTTAACATCAGATTTTTATTTCTGTTTAGAAAAAACCATCTTATGCAAATAAGAAAATGCAGATACTTTATTTTACTTTGGCACAGTTATGCTAATCTCTGTACTTACCGTACTGCGTTTCGGCGTCAGAAGCTTTGAATCCTCGAGGTAAAGAATCGTAATTTCTGGGAGGCTTTGGAGGTGCTGAACTCTCTCCCCTAGTAGAAGCTCCTCGATTTTTATGGTCATTAGTCAAGGACATGAAGCGTCTAGAATCTTCTATTTCTTCTCTCCCTTGGAATTTTTCTCCAAAGCCTGAACTGCCCATAGGCAGATATTTCGAGTATTTGCGCTCGCTGAGGAGGACTTCTTCGACTAAGTTATCGGACTGCAAACCATGATCCCTACATAAAACACAATAATTTTATAAATAATTTATAGAATGCAATTAATAAAAATGAGCTTCATATTATATTCACTTGCTGGTAAAAAAATGTAAAAAAAATAGTTGAAAAAATATTTAACAATGAACTTACTTCGAAGGAGTTTCAGATATCTGTTGTAAAGCAGGTCCTTGTTTTGCAGTTGGATATCTTTCAGCTTGTTCGGTGGCATGGACATCGGGTAGACTCTTGTCGAAATCAGCAATAACTTTCATAGCTTCTCTTTCCACAGAAAAATCGGGATCATCCTCATCAGAAAAGGTTTCAGGGATTTGTGGATCGCGACCGCTTGGATGAGAAGACATACGTTTCAAGACTTCTTTCACAAGTTTTGGACTTCGTAATGGCGTGGATTGCTTCGCCGATTTTGCGGTCTGTATGTCTTGTGCGTTTAGCGAGTTTTCCCGCTCGTTTGCAGACTAAGAAAACAAAAGCACAATTTATGACTCAAAAATAAGCTGTCGAAATAGCAAAATTTCTTCGTAAATATATTCATTTATATTTCTTTTCGCGAAAGCTTTAAACGATGATTTAGAAAGAACATAAGAATTTTGTTATAAGTATATAGCGTACATTCAAATAAGTTATTCTAGGCACCATTCTTTAAATAATGAGCTTAGATACTGGTTTTAACAGCAAAAATTCTTAAAATATGAGTTTTATTAAAATTTACCTAAATCGGGTAAGCTCTCTCTCCACATATAGAAAATATGAATAAAATCTAATTTTTATACGGTACTTGTATAAGGTATTTCTACCGCTTTCTTAGCATGCCTTTCGCGGTGGTCAGCACACTTGGCGCATATTCGAGAGGCCTGAAGTTCGAGTTCCGGCGAGGGCATTGCTCATTTTTCATGTCTCCTGCTTCGAAGTAATCTAATGCGCCTACACTTGAAGAGCAAAATGTTCGATTTGGAGAACATTTGTTAATCGTAGTTAGGTATATTTACTTGGCAAAATTTTCAGATATACTTTTATGTATTTTCAAAGAGCTATTTACATTTAATAATGAGAAATGTTCTACCGAAGACCAAACCATGAAGAGCCAACCAACAGATTCTGCTTTACAGATGTTGCCTTCTCAATTGTTTTTAACTACATCGTTAATACACACGGGAAAATGATCTCAGTCAGTAAACTCGTTCTTAATGTCGTTAGTTAGTTTTCATCCCCCTGAAAAACACTCTCATGAAAATATGGAAAATTTTGTTTTTCATTCATTCATTAAAACCTAATAAATATTTTACTCACTGGAACTTTAAGTTTGTTGTTTGGTTAAATGATCAAAGAACACGAGGGATATATTTTATACAAAGAAACTAGTACATGAAATGTTAGATTTTACTTTTAGAGATTTCTGCCAAACAGTACGTTAAAACTGTTTTCATAAAATTTTTTTAGTTTATAAACTTTGTAAATAGAATCACTTATCTAGGATCAATACGAAGGAAATAATACCTGCACTAATCTTTTTAAACAGCTCATATGTTTGCATGTTAAAAATCTGTGCACAGTTACATCTGCTAAAATTAAAAAGGTTTTCTTTCTCTGAGAAAAAGTAAGAATTCTTACCAAAATACGGGCTAATTACCTACACCAGGGATTCTCAACCGGTGGTATGAAAGGGAAAAATAGGCAGTACGCAAAGAAAAAGTATTTTTAACCATTAAATTCAAAAATCTCGTGAAGAAAAGAAAAACTGATAGAAATTTTCTGTGTTCAAACCCTAACTGAATATTTCAAAAATAACACTCTTGTTAACTTTTGGGTGGACCGAAAAATAACTTTAAAGGCGTTTCAAATAAAGCTATTAAATTTTCATTGCCTTTTTGCACAACCTATTTGTGTAAACAAGGATTTTCTTCCATATTATATTTAAAAATTAAATACAGAACAAAATTAAAAGTGGATCTTAATTTGCGGTTAAAACTAGGTGAAATAAGACCAGACAAAAGAAATTGGTCTCCCTTAAACAGGCTCAAATTTCGCACTAAATTTTAGAATTAAAGTATTATAACTTAAATTTTGATAATAAAAATGGCAACTCATATTTAATCTATTTTTATGTATGCATATTTAATGCAAATAGCCAACAAGTTGGGCAAATAGCAAAATATATTTATTTTTAATATTTCTATTGAGAAATGAAAAATAATCATTGTAAAATGTAGCGGTGGTACTTAAGTTTTTCAGTTTTTATTTAGATGGTACGCGTTAGTCAAAAGGTTGAGAACCGCTGATCCACACTAACACCTCATTGCATCAACAAATGCATGACGACTCAGGCTTTCATAAACAGTCATTCACTTTAATAGTAGACAGGATAAAAAATTCCATTAATAACAGACAGTTGATTGCGAAACTTGCTTGAGATTTTTCATTCGCACGAAGACCGTTTGGATATTTCACTCTGCTTATGGAAGAACATTTCACTCTTGGTAAAGATAGCTTTAAGCATGCTAAATGAGTGGGTTACCATGTGGAGACATTAGGTTATTTTGAAGCAGGAGACATGAAAATTGAGCAAAAAGGGGGTGCTGACCACTACACCACGAAGGCATGCGAAGAAGGCGGGAGAAATACCTTATAACCATTAATGATATTTCATTCAAGATGTGAATGCTTATGTAAAAATATAGAAAGGAAGTAGTATCAATTTTTTTATAATTTCTCTTATTATCTATGCGAATCTAGAATGAATATAGCATGTTATTTTAATCTTGCACTTTTTTAATTCTAAATTATTCATAATCCCTACATAAATATTATAATACAGACTGGTGCTCTTTACCGTTATATAAAGAATCCTAATTATTGCAGCCATAAAGATCTAACAAAACCATATTCATTTCACTTTATTTTCCTAAAGTAAATTAAGTAGTGTTAGAAATCGTTTTTCTTAATTCTTGAAACTTAGTGTGATTTTTTGAAATCATATAAGTTTATATACTTCATTCAGATTAGATTTTATACGAGTCTGAAAGGGAATGTGTAACAAAAAATATTTTATGATTAGAGAAGAGGAAATAAGTTTAATTTATAACTGGATATTTATCATTTCCTGCTGGTAAGAATGCAAATAATCAATTACAACTTTAAGTTAAATAATAAAAATAACCATACTTAGGGAAAGTCATATTTCTGAAATTTGAATTTAAAATGACGCGACAATCTTTATGCTGAGAAGGCAGAATTATTGCTCAATTGCAAATTATTGGCCCCTATTGGCGGGCACTTATTAACCCATTTAGGCTTAGCCCCTATTTCGGCCGGAAGTGGAAGTACCTAACAGGGGGACCACCATTACCTCCAATGACGGAACGGACAGTTAGAGCCATGCCTTCTCCAGGATTCGAACCCGGGCCCTTCGGTATCGTGGTAGACTTCCCTATCATCATACCGCCTGGGCGGCATTTTACAGGTGTTAGTGATCTGCATTGTCGAGACAGGTGAAGAATAACGTGATTCTAAACTGTCATATGGAATTAAATTGAGAAGAATAATACTTTTTACTGTAGATAAAATATTTAAATCACCACGAAATTCCAGTCGCTGGGCACTCTTATTGTAACTTTCTTATTCTGTCAAAGCGTTTGAGTAAAAATCACAAACATAAACTAATTCCTCGTTAAGAGAGAAATATTTCCAAAGTATCTCCGTAATTGTTAGGGAAAACGACACAGGGACGTTGAAGGGTCGTACTTTTGAATTTTCGCAGTTTATTGTAAAATACAGTTTCTAGAACAAAGTCTTTAAGTATTACAATACTATTGCTAACTTTCTATACAACTGCCGTAAGTGCCGCTATTTGCGAAATGCATTTTCTAAATAAAAATCATTTAAGAAGTATTTAAGAAATACAAATGTTTCTTTTGCACATCTTTCTGTTCTGTCCAGCTACTTGAGCAATCAACTAAATTGTCACCAAAAGTTTTGATGGAAAAAAAGAGGGGCAAAATAATATAATTTTAAAATGTTATAATTATAAATGTTTTCCTCTGAAATAAACATAGAGTTTTAATTTATTTCCTTGTATGTCGCTTTGACATTTTTTTAAAGTTATTTGCTTGTATATCGAGAGGGGCGACAGATTCATAGACCGTCCCAGGCGACATACTCAAGGACCACCCCAAGTGATAAAAGCTCTAGTTATGCCCCTGACAGCCACATCACGTCTTCTGAGTTAGGAACTGGCTTGCATGAAGGACAACAAATGTCCGCACGAACAACGCGACGACATCTGATGTACCACAGACTGTTATCACGATGACCACTGTTGTGGTTCCTTTGACGCTGCACCAGAGACAGGCGCAGAACGATGACACTGGAAGCAGGAGTTCGACATCTTTTTTTCAGGTTGTAGAGTCATTAGGTTATTTAGAAGCAG
>KK122169.1:451106-464773 GCA_000611955.2 Stegodyphus mimosarum
GAAGAATGAGCAACGCCTTCTCCGGGAATCACGGACCTCTCGGTTACGCTTCGAGCGTGCTGACCACTACACCACAAAGGCATGTGAAGAAGGCGGGAAAAATACCTTATAAGGTGAATCCCGTTTCTGCGTACAACACCATGATGGTGATGCACCGAGGAGAACGAACGCTGCAAGCTTGCATTGGTCATCGTCATACAGACTTAGCACCTTGCGTTAAGTGCCATTGGGTTAAGTGGTTAATTGGTTTGTGCCATGAGTTAAGTGCCATTGGGTTTAAAACCCGGTCATCTCTTGTTCACACAGCTGATAACATGGAAAGCCGCCGTTACATTTATGAGGCGTTAAGGCCCGTTGCTGTTCCTATCTTCGAGGTCTGTGTGATGCCATCTTTCATCTTGATGAAGGTATTGTACGACCGCAACTTGTCAGTGCTGCCGTGCCTTTTCTCGGTACAGAGGATGTTCGACTGTTGACCTGCACAGCGCGTTCTTCAGATCTCTCATATACTTAGAATATCCGGTCATGGTTGCCAAGCGATTGGCACAGTACCAATCACCAGCCACTACGACTGATGAACTCTGGCACGGAGTTGATGTCGCATGGAATGAAGCACCAGTATCTGTCATCCAAGTTCAGTTCGACTGCAAATTTCGACCCCAAACCAACTGAAAAATCAATTCAACACCAAACCACCCGAAAATTAAATCACGTCTTTCTCATACAGTATATATACAATAAATAAGATTCTTCTATTTGCTTTCCTTCCAGGTGGAGCAATTTAAATGAGCAGCAATGTATTTATTAATTTCTTTAATTTACTAGTTTATACTTACTGTTCTACAATCTTCATTTTTTTTATTATTCAAATGACTGTCCTCAAACTGTGATCCATTCTTCTGCAGAGAATCGGATTCTGGAGTCTTGACAGTCAGCATGGTTCGGCAGAAATCTTGAAGACCACTTACTGATATTTCTCTTGAAGGTCTCCTTTCGCTATACCCACAGCTATAGCGACGTAACCTCGGATCACCAAAGTAAACTGGTTTATAGCGCAGCTCAGGAGTATAATGAAAGGTTTTTGGTGGTTGACCGAGAGGAGATTGCCTCACAGATGGAATGGGAGGTTGGGAGCTGAATGTCGACTGCTGAGGCAGCGATGTTCTTTCCCAACGGCTTTCATTGGCTGAAAGAATACATAATGTCATATTAAACATACAATTCAATATTCAATACATCTGAATAGTTTTGAATAATTTCAAACACGTATTGAAATATTGTCATTAAACAATATGGGTGTAGCAGAATATAATCATATTCTATGTTCTGCGAAGATTTCGGTTTGAAAGTACAAAATATTTCACATCTGTACAACATTTTTTATTAAAATGTTTCTTAAATCAGTTAGAAAATCAGAGTACTTTTGACTCACAAGGAAATTTTATTGAAAAGCAACTATTATTTTTACAACAAATTTCTACAACAGAAGATTTCATTATAGCATATTTTATTAAAAATATCTTTCGTTTATAAAGGAACCTGGAAGGAAGAAAGGGAGAAATTAGCTAATACATAACGAATAAGTAATAAGAAATTAGTATCACTGTGTTTGTTCCACTTTCTATTTCGCATGAATACCATATTGAAGAGAATTCATAAATAACGTTCTTTAAAATTACACGCAACATAAAAAAAGAGTTTAATAATTGAATTAAAGCCGTTTAGATAGACATAAAAGACTCTATAGTCGTTCCTTTTCTCACACCACTCAATACCTTACATAACATTAAATCGCCTTTATCATCTAGAACAGCAAAATGTCTAGTTTATCATTCACGTAATGTAAGATCTTTATACCGACGAAGCATTTCCAAATTTCGTGCAAAAAACCGGGGACATAAAAAATAGGTCAATCATCCATCTTTAATTCAACAAGATAAAAAATAACAACATTTGGCGAAATTTATGCCAGTAAAATAACAATATAAACAAAATAATTAAAAGTAAAATAAGCAGTTCAGTGGATGCCTATAAGTGGTATTAATCCGAGAAATCGAATAATAAACTTTCTCTTCGCACTACTAATACTGAGCGGGAAAAAAAATTATATAAAAATATGAAACTTCCAACTTGTTTCAGCCTGCTAGAATAGTATAAGCTTTGTACCTGTTGGCGGCCAGCCACTATCAAACTTACCTACGAAGGAAGATCTCGTGATTTGTATTACCAAGAGTAAACTTGCAATACGAGCACTGCCGAATAATTATAGTTATATAAAAGGATGAACACCGTTTTAAATGCTGTCAGTATCAAAATGGTAATTAGTTAAAAAGGATTCATGCATTAAACAAAAGTATTACATCATACTATAAATCGAAGTAATATTTACTATCCAATTTTTCTTTAGGAAAAATACTTAAAAAGAATTTTTATCAAAATAATGGACTGTTCAAGAAAAAACAGGACAAACAGAAACTTTATATATAACTGTCATATTATTAAATACTTCATAGAATTATTTGCGCATCGTTTAATAACGAGTTACAAATGTATTCAAATTTTATTACTTTTTGATTTAATTTTAAATTATATTACTAAATGAATAGTGAACTATTTCAGATATTTCCAGAAAGTAGCTTATTAGTAAGAGAGAAAATTTAATAAAGCTTCAAAACACTGCAATTTATTAAAATAAGTATTACTTCTACGAACTAGCATCTAGTAAATGTAACTAAATGTACAGATAACTAACATCCATTTATTTTAACCAAAAAGAATAAATAGTCATTTTGATTTACTGGTAATTCTAGACTTTACATACATTTTATTAAATGACAAAATTTTAGCAATTCAGATCTTCTGAATATGAAAATATAGTTTAAATCGGCTCCGAATCCCTTGACAGTGTATGAAAGTCTGCGGTTTATATTATCTTTCCAATAAAATCTATGGATGCGAAATTCTCTTCTCTCTTGAGAATTTAGCAACAAGGCAGAGAGATATGACACTCTTGTATTTCTTCCTTCGGGGTTTACTTGTTCATAAATGAGGCGCTAGCGCGCTTGGATCGCTCTTAAATATGAAGCACCTTTGTGCAGAGTTGTGTTTTATTACCCCATAAACTATAATAATTTGAAAATTAAAAAATTAAAATGTAATTACTTTCAAGAAATTTTTATTTATTTATCGTACAATAAGCAGTCAAATGTTTCCGGAATTTCGTTGTAACTCTTTATTACATAATATAGGTACACATTTACTTAATCGACTTCAAAATAGACTCCTTCAGAACACACACACTTGCTCTACCGCTCCTGCATTGCTGGAAAGAAAGATGAAAGTCCTATTGTGGAATCTTCCAAAATTTAGCCGTCGCGTTGGTTTTGATGTCTTCTGCGGTCTCAAAATGTTTATCTTTGAAGCCCATTCTGATCTTGGAAAGAGCCAGAAATCCGATGGTGCTAAATCCGGTGCATAGGGAGCTGGCGGAGGAATGGAATGCTCTTTTCTGCAAGCCATGTCTGCACAAGAATCGATGTGTGGGAGGGAGCACTGTCGTGATGCAGGGACCATCCTCCTTGCCATCTGACAAGACGTTTTATTCGGATTCCTCCTTTCAGTCTTTTTAAAACTTCAATGTAAAAAAGGCCGTTAACAGTTGTCCACCTGGTACAAATTCATGGGCACCACACCTCCGACGTTTGAAAACGCAATGAGCATCGCTTTTGTTTTGAATTTGACATGACGTGATTTCTTTAGTCGAGAACAGAACGTTGTGTGCCATTGTAATGACTGCATCTTTGTCTCCGGGTCGTAAGCGTACACATTAGTCTCGTCACCAGCAACAATTATCTTAAGAAGCGTCTTGCTCTCTGTGCTTTTTTGAAAACATTAGGCAGCAGTCAACTACTAATTTTCCATATGATCCGTGTACAGCAGCCGCGGTACAAACTTTGCACTGACATGTTTCATCTTCAGATCATCTGACAGGATTGTGTAAATGGATGCATGAGAGATCTCCATTTCCTGTGTCAACTCGTTCATGTTCATTCTTCGGTCTGATCTGCTTAACTGTTTCACTTTGCTCGACTATTCTTTCGCTTCTGGAAGTTGGAGGTCTCTCACTACAACTCTCCGTCTACCAATAATACCCGTTCACCCAGAAATCTTGAAAACCGCTCGTAAACGGCAGTTTTCTTTAAAGAATCATCACTATACACTGTTCGCAAGGCTAACAAAGTCCCTGAAGCAAATTTTCCCAATCTGCACATGAACTTGATGTTCGCTCTTTGTTCAAATTTCGACCTTCAGCTACACTGCCGTCACAATGCCTGTTATGAATTCCGGTAGTAAATAAATATAGTGGTAGTAAAACAATTAATTGTAATTATTTGTGGTAATAAAGATTTAAACGAAATTCCGGCAACTTTTTGACTGCCCCTCGTATAAATATAATTATGCTACATACAGATAAGTCATCTATAGAAACAAATTTTTTCAACTACTTCAAAAAATTACAAAGCAATGATGGACTATTTTATATGGTATGCTATACATTACACTTTTATTCTTGTAGTTTTAACTACTACAAAATTTTTATTTCATATCTTAAGCTTATAATGTCAGCAGAAATGATAAGACAAATCAGTAAGATGGACTTCTGACACTGTTGATCTCAAATATTTTTTCATTAATTTCAGCTTTTTAAAATTCCCTTTCCTTAGAAATTCTTATTCATAGGTATAGTTGAATAAACACGCAGATCTAGGGAAGTATATGGAAATTATCTTTCATTTTTATGCATATAAAACCGAGGTACTGATTTATATACAATAAAAAAATATTCACATAAAAGAATAAACATTTCATAAGTTTGTTTATTCAATTACGAAAACAAAAACACACGAACTACCTGTTTTTTATAAACTTATACAGAGGGCCTGGCCAAACTTTATTCCAGTCGAAGGCGCATGATACAATCCAGGAATATTAAACGGCTACAACTATACTTTTAAGCCATAACTGTACTTTCGTATCTTTTTAAAAGTACCAAAATAGTTTTTGAACAGTAAAAATGTTTCAGTAAATTAACAAGGATTTTGCATGTTGTAATCAGGCGGTTTTTAATTACGACTATTTATTATAAAAAATCTTGTTGATCTTTGTTTTCATGCAGGAAAGTGTATATCTGTGCTTTAAGATGTAAAACCTTTTTTAGTGACACAATGAGCGCACTTGTTTCTTCTCCTCTTAGCAGATAGAAAACAAGTATTTTCTTTTGGTTACCTTACACCCCGACCTGATTACAGCTGTTAACTGATAAATTGAAAGCACAAGAAAACATAGATGTTTTCGCTCTCATCTATGAGATCATTCTTTCCATTCAAATGAATAGTAACGCAATAATATTAAAAAAAAAGGTATTAGCGACTTTTCTTTAGACAGAAAAACAGAAGAGGGAATGACCAGAACTGCAGAGAAATTGAAATTAAAAGTGCAATTATTATTTTTAAATAAACTGTCACCTCATCAAACTTTTTGCATAAATATAATAATTCATGTTTTCTTCGTAATAATATGAAGAGATACGCTCAATATTAGACTCAAATCATAAATTTACGATCTTAAGACTCAAATCATTCAGCTACGTTATTAATTTGAAGAGAATGTGTCATTGTATAGGTTTTTTTTCCTCTAATGAAATTACAATTACACACACTAGTCCTGATGTCTTAAGGTGCATCATCGCATTATGTTTCCAATAAATGTTTCTTTTCTACAGTTTCGATACTATATTTTAAACATTGTCCACCAGCGTTCGAGCGGTAAAATCGCTAAACAAGTGAATACTTCGACCTAGGTTCGATTCCAGGTGAATAAGGAGCCGAATGGACGTTTTCGTAATTTTCCTCATGTAAAATGAGGATACGAATCATCTTCCCTAAGAAAATCCTCCACGAAGGCATCCTTCCTGTTAGGTTCATAGACCTAACGTGCTTTACCGTAATCAAATAAACCCATCCAAACCTTTCTTAAACAAGCATCGCAATGTTAAAAAATCACAGAAACGGAATTGTTGGCTCTTTTTTTCCTTTATTTTGTGGATTAGCACATGACGCTTGGTTTGAAACTGTTAAAAATTATTATGCCCATGATGTAATTTTAAAAAATGATGTAATTTAAATAATCTAATTTAAAGGATGTTGGAAAATTCAAACAAATAATTCGTTAAAAGCAATCTAATTTCTTCTTGCATAGTATACCAAGCATGAAGCTCATGGTTTTAAAAACATTACCTGATATCAGTCCACAAATGCTGTGACAACACTTCTGTCTGACTTAAACAAAAGCAGAGCAGCATTAAATTTTGGTTCATAATTTTTGAAGTAAAATACATAAATGAAAAAATTAAATTTTATCCAATATTCTATTTTTTTAAACGGAAATTCAACCAATCAACTGATTTCAATGGCAGCATTTAAAATTGTTACTTCATACAAAATTCATGCAAAATTTTATCTTCGATCTACCAATTTGAAAATAATAGTTATCCGATATCTACGATCATAACAGTGATGCTATACATAAAATTTTACTATTTATTATACTATTTTACTATTTACTTATTAATAGTGAACTATTACCAGTTCGCTATTCTTAAGTTATCTTTCACAAACTTGGTTGGGTTGTTAGCGAACCTGATTATTACACCACAGAATTCGGCTTCAAATCCTTGATAAAATAGGGATGGTTATACATGTAGTGTATTTTCAGAACGGCAAACCCGACATCCGTCGTCACTAAAAGCCTCTCATAAAGATAAAAATCGAGAATTAGGATTATTTACATTTGGTAAAGAATTCGTGAACCATCTGCCTACGGGAAAAGGATGTCTCCACGGAGAACATTTTAAGGACAACTGGCTTCATATTACAAGGAGGAAACCATGAAAACTCTCATTGCGTTAAGAATCTTTCTGTTTGCTGTGAGATTTCCATCGGAACTGGCATAAGCTGAGAATTTACGGCCGAAGAAAGGCTCACCCACTAAACGATCAACGAGGGCCATATAGAGTCATCCAGTGCTTAGGCTTGAATTTAATAATAATGAGAATCCATACATGAACATTACCCAAAAATAAAGCTTTGGAATGTTTTACCACACATGATTATTCGTAAATTCATCCATAGTTTAGGCATGAGGTTCACAGAAATTAGAATGCCTATATGAACATTATTGTAAAAATCAATTTGAGGCTTTTTTTACCATCCATGATTATAAATCAGGCCATCCATAGCTTGGGGATGCGCTTAGCAACAAATATGACGCGTTATTCTCTGGAACCTTATTCTAAGAAACTACTCGAACCCTTTTATTACCCACGTTTATTCGCAGTTCGTCAAGATTGTATCAGCCAGACAAATTTATAGCGAAAAAAAAGAAATCATACAGCAAGAACAAGAATTCTTCAAAATATTCGAAAGTAGACGACACAGTTTTTGCATCATGTCTGTCCTGATGCGGATAGCTGGGACTCTTGATTTTGTCCCATTCTTGCTTCGTTTGTATTATACAATATTTTCCTTAGAAACTGTTTGATGCATGTTATATATATATATATATATATATATATATAAATTACATGAATATTTGGAATTTAATTTGTAAAGTTCTTATACTATGTATACCTATAATGCACTCTTTCTGGAGATCAAACTGGTCACAGTTGAAAAATACTTTCTGCTAAAGTTGATGCATTTAGCAGTGAAAGTGATTACCTAAGCGAACAGTCTCTCTCATTTAAAAATTCCGGATGCAGCAAGGAGATCTAATTGCAGTCTGACTGTCTGGGCTAATCCTGCACGTCTGATAAACCTAGTTTAGCAACAACTGGAATGCATATACGGACGTAATCCCCAAAAAAGCCACAATATGCTTCCTGTCAAGTTCTCGACATCAAAAGATAGAGGACTTCTGCAATTTCGCACATTAAAATGAAGTACATGAAATTTTGATGATACTTACGAAATGAATCAAACGTTTGAGACTCTATAACTTTCCTTCGGGTGGTGGGTGTGTGGTAGAGACCAAAAATCGTCCCTATGGAACACTCTTGGCACACTAGAGATCGAGTTGCTGAAGTGGCGGTTTTGTCAACATACCCCTTGTGCGATTGATCTGGAAGGAATGGGTTGATATTGAATATTTTTTTTTAAACTTCACTGGTTTCTAACACGCTTTAAGACAAAAGTAATATTTACTTTGGTTTTACACAGTCTTAATAGTGCATCTTCAATAAATATTGAGAAAATGGCGCATACTGGCGCATTTTTGAAGTGAAACAGCGCTTAATCGACAAAATAAACAGTAAGTGTAATCCGAGGATATGAGTCAGTACTGTTCTGCGCAGTAACATTACATTAATATCAGAAGTACGCGTCATTTTACGTACAGAATTTATTTAGTCAGGGATAAAAATATGACTTACTCTGACAATCAAAACATACTTTATAGGAAGTGCGTTTACGATTCTTCAAACAGAACAGAATCGGGAACGTACGCAATCATGGTAACAGCGTATAGATATTCGTTCAAGGTTAGCAATGTGAAACAAAACATTTTCGGCGAACGGTTTGCATGAAGTCTGAAACCGAATTCCCCAGCACGCATGCGTATTTCAGTTATGATTCATAGCACGCTTGCGAAGCAATTCTCGGCTATTTAGGCACGTATTATGCAGGCCTGCCTTAAGCAGCGCATGGCATTGCTACCGCCACATGGCCCTTTCGTTAGAACACGATGTTTATTCATGGTTGAGAGACTACGCATGCCCGCCCATTTACATCCGCCAGCCAGTGATTTCACAATCAAAGAACGGCTGAATAATTCTATTAAAAGACGTAGAAGAGGAGAAGCAGTAGTAATCGTTAATTTAATTATAAGTACAACAATGAAAAAATTTAATAGCAAAGAAGGCTGCGTCACCTTTCAGTTTGAACGTAATCTGTAGGCGATATGGGCATAGACATAAGTGTTATAAACAAAGAAAATCAATAAAACACGGATTTCACTACTATTTATAATCTAACTTTGTCTGTTATCACCACTGCCAGACTAAATCATTTTAAGGCTAAACAATATCAGTTCAAACAAATGTTTTTCCTATATGTCACAGATGCACCACCAGCCGAGTGATAAGACCGCCCAACACTTACCATTCGGTTCACACGGAGGTAGGAAGCAAACGAAGGGCACATCGTGCCCTCAAGCTGAGGCTGGACACTACGCGCGGGTCGGTTTTCATCTCACTGTATATTTCGCCCATTCTCTCCCACATTATAATGGAATGCTACGACAATAGTTACGGTTTTTTTTAAGTGACACTATGAGGTATTTCTACCGCCTTCTCGGCATGCTGCCGTGGTGTAAGTAGTCAGCACGCCCGGCGCGTATTCGAGAGGTCCGTGGTTCGAGTCCCGGCGAGGGCATTGCTCATTTTTTATGACTCTTCCAAATAAACGTAATAAATCTACAGTGGCGCCCGAACTAAAAAAGGTGGTGGATGATGATTCGCCGCCAGCAGGATTTGGCGATTGGGTCCCCTAATCCCCAGTCACCCTTTTAAAGGGGGGGAGTATATAAGGTATTTCTCCCGCCTTCTTGGCATGCCTTCGTGGTGTAGTAGTCAGCACGCTCGGCACGTAGAGATCCGTGGTTCGAGTCCGGGGAGAACATGGCTCATTTTTCATCTCGCTCCTGCTTCCAAATAAAAAAACCTAATGTCTCTACAATACAACAGTTTGTTGTTCTTTGATCAGATATTCAGTAAAGAACTGAAGCACTAAAAATTAAGGGTTTAAGCTTCAACAGGCACGTCGTTTTTATTTATAAAGTACTTTATATTTCTTTTCCATTCTCATTCTTTCTGCATTTCCTCATTCATTAATCACTGCAAAAAATAATGGAGGCTCACTTTTCCACCGAATGATGTTTTGCATATATGTTTAAAGAAAAATAATGTTTACGTTTATTTATTATGGATTGTAGCATTCAGATATTTAACTCAACTTGGTCGCTAGTGAGATTATCGGATGACTTATCGCCCCGTCTATTAAAAAGTAACTCCATCTCAGAATAAGGCTTAAAAACATTTCCTACCACGCGTGTATTGGTGCAACACTAGGGCGCTTGCAGCATGGACCCTACCCCACATCGTACAAAATACGTACTTCGAATCATACAGAGAAATAGCCTAGCATAATATTAACTATTTTTTTTATTTTAAAAATTTTTTTAATATATATGTACTATAACTATTATCGCAACTTAAGGTTGTAGAGACATTAGGTTATTACGAAGCAAGAGAGGTGAAAAATATGCAATTCCTTCGCCGGGAATCGAACCACGGACCTCTGAAATACCGGCTCAGTGTGCTGACCATTACACCACGAAGGCACGCTAAGAATGTGGGAGATATACCTTATATATTCCCCTTTTTAAAAGGCGACTAGGGTTTTAGGGGACCTAGTCGCCAAATCTTGGGTGTGGAGAGTCATCATCCACAACCCTTTTAGTTCGGGCGCCACTGTAGATGACATTAGGTTATTACGAAGCAAGAGAGGTGAAAAATATGCAATTCCTTCGCCGGGAATCGAACCACGGACCTCTGAAATACCGGCTCAGTGTGCTGACCATTGCACCACGAAGGCACGCTAAGAATGTGGGAGATATACCTTATAAGGTAACATCTGATTAGATATCTGATTAGATCATCTGATCTAGATTAGATATTTAATGAGCAATGCTCTTGCCGGGACTCGAGCCACGGACCTCTCGAATAAAATGAGGAAAGATAGTTTTAATTTACAAATGATTACGGTCGAAACATTTTCTATTAAAGCTTTAAACTTAACAAACGCACCGCTTGTACTTACAAAACATTGTGGTAATTAATTTAACATAAAATATAAATTAAAATGTAATTAAAACGTAATGCCAGAAATTCACAAAACAAAAGTCTGTCAATCGTTGGTGAAAACTATTCTAACTGCGTGTTCACAAAACAAAAGCCTATCAATCGTTGGTGAAAACTATTCTATCTGCGTCAGCAAAAGGCTACCACCAGTCTAAAGTAATTATCAGAGTTAGACGAGGAAATATCAAAACATTCAGCGTGGCTGCCAAAGCTCTCTTCATCTTTTAAGAACTCAGCTGTTATGTACACGTAGCTTATTTACATTCTGGTAAGAGTTCATGGAAACAGAAGTGATAGTACAGATAAAATAATAATATAAGAAAAGATAACAAAAATCTAAAAGGTTTCAGATTTTAACGGTCGCCCATAAAGGTTTATTAAGATTTTTTACCCTCTCGCTGAGCTCGCTGTCTACCTGTCTGCTGTTACACTCGCTCCTACTAAACCATTTTATTTTCTGGTCCTTTTTAACTTTATTATTAAGCACCATTTTTTTTCGCACTTATGCCATATACAAGTCAACGGCAAAATTACAAAAATTTTAAAAGCAGCACAGCAGTATACATTTAGAATTCTCATGCAGCGTTAAGTGTTGGCACACATTTTCCTTTTTCTTCTCTTTTTTTTTTTTTTTTTTCAATTTCAGTTTTTTCTCAGTTCATCACATCAATGTTCAGTTTTCTTGCTGAGATGGCTTTAGAAAACTTTTTTTTTGGTCTTTTTATAATTAATGTTTTGCGTGTTTACTTTATTTATTAAATATAATGTTCTTGGCGCTTACACCACATAAAATTCGATTCAACAGCAAAACCAAAAAATATTTAAAAACAGCGTATCTTTAGAATTTCCGATTGACAAACTTGCGCTATGGAGATAAATATGTTTTATTCTGTACAATGTTGCCATTGCTCGCTTTGAAATCTTTGAATTTGTTAATCAAAAACTCGTTAAAGTTTCACAGAATATGAAACAGATAAAACGAATTCCAAATTCCAAATTCAGACTTCTAGATGATCCCCATGTTCGGGTGGAGGACTATGCTATTCAAAATTTGATGGGTCGTTATTTTTTCACAATGCAAGACACGTGCATACATTCATGCAGATACTTCATTATTTAATTTCTTTAAATGAAATAAAGGGCGATAATATTTAGTGGCAACAATTTCAAAAGTGATACGGCATTTACGCAAAATGCCGTTTCGAGACTAATATCTCATTTGAGTCTCTTTTGAGCTAATAATGAGCTAATTAATATAAACCTTATAACTGATACTAAAGAAAAAATGTTAATAATAAAATAAATATTAAATATATTCTTGATCTATCGTAAACGAAAGGAATACTCTGATTTAAAAAAAAAATTAAATACTATTTATTCAACTTTTAGCTTAATTAATTAGATTTCCTTAATTTATTTTAATTGAACTTGATGAGATCTCTGTGAATTTTGTTTTAAGAATAATGTGCACTAATATTCTAAGTAATATAAACAAAATCCATGGAATATCATAATTATTTTTTTTTAATTATAACAATAAATAATTTTACCTTTTACATTATTTTCTTAGAATTGCCTCGTGCACTTCTGTATGTAAGGTATTTCTCCTTCCTTATCGTATGCATTCGTGGTGTAACTGCAAACACATCCGGTTAGCAATAGCAAGGTCGAATCAAAGTTCGAATCATGGTTAGGGTATAAGGTAGTATTTCTCCCGCCTTCTTCGCATGCCTTCGTGGTGTAGTGGTCTGCATGCTCGACACGTAACCGAGAGGTCCGTGGTTCGATTCCCGGCGAAGGCGTTGCTCATTTTTCATGTCTCCTGCTTCGTAATAACCTAATGTCTCTACAGTGGCGCCCGAACTAAAAAGGTGGTGGATGATGATGCTCCGCCACCGCGATTTGGCGATTGGGTCTCCAAAACCCCAGTCGCTCTTTAAAAGGGGGAGTATATAAGGTAGTATTTCTCCCGCCTTCTTCGCATGCCTTCGTAGTGTAGTGGTCTGCATGCTCGACGCGTAACCGAGAGGTCCGTGGTTCGATTCCCGGCGAAGGCGTTGCTCATTTTTCATGTCTCCTGCTTCGTAATAACCTAATGTCTCTACAAGGGCTTTACATATTTTTCATGTTTCTTGCTTCGACAAACCTGATGACTCTACGTATATATATATATATATATATATATATATATCCACAGAATAGCACAAAGATGGGTCTACCAGCGGTCAAGCGGTAAAGTCACTGAACACAGGTAATTCGGTTCGGATTTCGAATCTCGGCGAACACGGGCTGGCTGCATGGTCGTTACCCATATGCAGTGTATATATGGGCCAGTTTCCCTAAGAAAGTCCTCCACGAAGGCATGCCTCCTCTCAGGCAGATAGCCCTCGAGTGCTTTGCCATAATCAAATAAATCAAATAAAACCAAACCAAATATAACGATGGAAGCTATTTGTAATATATGATATATAGGCATTATAACTATTTTTCAACTTGCATTTCTGGAAAAATTATTATTAAGCTTTGTGACGCATATTTTGAATTTTGTAACTTTGGTACCACTGCAATAAGATACAAAATCTATTTTGACTTTTTACTTATGTATTTCATCCTTCTTAGCACTTTTTTTTTTTTTACTATAGATAATAGATTCTGAGCTAAGTATTTAAATGTCCTACGGACTTGTAAACGG